>MU226355.1:2407286-2461047 GCA_018584345.1 Thuja plicata
ACATATGTCTGTGTGTCTATATATATATGTGTGTGTGTGTGTGTGTGCGCACACACACACACACATATATATATGTATGTATGTATGTATATATACATCTATATATACATATATCTATATATGTATGTATGTATGTATGTATATACATATATATATATACATATATCTATATATGTATGTATATATGTACATATATATGTATATGTATGTATGTATATACATATATGTATATATGTAGAATACAAAATCATTGTGTGTGTGTGTGTGTTCAACTTAATCAGTAGAAAATTTAGGTACAAATTTCATTACAATAATAGACTGCTCAAAATTCAGTGATCACTGAACATAACTATAAAAGCTACCAGTTTACAGACAATGCTAAGTCGCTTCTTTTATTTTTAAACAAACATACATACCTAAAGAATACTTAAAATAACATTTAAAGATGTTCTTTAAACCTACTTTAAACTATTGAAAATTTTATTTTTTAAACATACATACCTACAGAATCCTAAAAGTAACATTTAAAGATGTTCTTTAAATATACTTTTAACTACTGAAAACCTGATTAAAAAATAAGCTCCTTCTTTTTCTTCGAAACCAGGACAACATTTACAAATTTAAAAAAAAAATCTAAATTTAACTTTGACACTACTTTAAATAGGATGGAACATGCAACATCAATCGTCTCTATCCCCAAAAAGAGAATTCTTCTTGCCATGATAAGTGGAGGCAAGAATAATGTGGGAAAGGAAACATGGTAGTTATTATGTGGTAGAACATTGGAAAATTCAAAGTCAGTATTCTAGAATTCTGATTGCTTTAATTTATAACTAGTAGTGAGATTATAAATTGTTAGATTTCGGTTAAAGAGATTAAAAATGAAAAATATACTAATCTCGTATCTATGGATATCTAATTATTGGATGTGAAGTCTAACTATTCACTTCTTCTTCCCTGACTGTTTATTTCATCTTTCTATTGTTTGTCTCTGAAAGAATTGTGGATCTAACAGAGATAAAACAAAGAAGACATCCACAAATCAGAGAAAAATTGGCCATTTGATTCAATGGAGACATCCGGTACATATAGGCATAGAGTGTAGCCAAGTCCAACAACGATAGGAGGGATGAAATGGAGTGGTGGAAAAACCACCCAAGAGACTAGGATGATGTGTCAAAATGAAATTGACACATCTCTAATAGACTTCTAAAATATGACGACTTGTGTAGACAAGTGTCAAATGACTATGGGAGACTAAGTAGGCTTAATAAGCCTAACTATAAATTAAATGAAATAATTACACTAACACCCCCTTAAACATAACTTAGGAGGTAGAGATAGAAAATGAGTCCCGACTACTAGCCTGATATGGGTTCAATGAATTCTATCACAAAGTGAAGAAAGATTAAAAAAACCCAATGGGAAAATACTATCATCAAAAAGAGAGAAAAGAAGTGAAGAATCCTATAAGCCCCCCCCCCCTCCAAAAAAAAAAGGATGATGATGCTACGGATGTAGAATTCACATCAAAAACATGAGTCCCTTCCTAAAAATATGCATGAATATGAATATCATCTGCTGAATCATCTGAAGTATGAGGACTAGATTTAGGATCTAAATGAGACCCTATAGGGTGTGTAGCACCATAATCTATAATCTCTTGAGTAAATAAGACCCTACTTTTCAATTTACCTTTGTCCTTATTAATCTTCTAATTTGAAGAGGATGCTTTGACAGACTCAGTTACCTCAATATTATTCTTTTTTAGTAGAAAAGTGAGGTGCTCAAACTTTTTTTTGCATGTATTAATGTTCTTCATGACCAATTTTGTTACAAAAGGAACATTTAACTCTCTCAATAACTGAGATACTTTATTTATATGAGTTATACTTTTAGAATTTATCAATTGTGTCTTCTTTCTTCCCTCCTTTTTCTTTTTTAGTTTTCTTTTTCTCTCCTTTAGCATTTTGTTGCTTTTCATTTCCCGCAATTAGAGATTTTGCCTTAGTAGAATTCAAATTACCGATTCGAACTAGTTTTTCTTGTTCCCTTGTAAGATCTACAATGAAGTTATCAAGTGAGGGCATAGACCATGAGACAATAAGAGCTCTTTTAGTGGAATAGGAAGTAGAGACAATTATAGAGAATTCGGAACATAGATTAGAAAGTAGAGAAAATATTAATTGATCCTCTTTCTTGTCATTTCCAAAACCTTTTGATTGCAACTTGAAAGGTTTAAATTTAGTGAAGAATATGGATGACTATTGCATATATGAAGGTAAAAATTGATGTAATTAAGTTGCAATGCCTAAATAAAGATAAATGGTCTATTTTTTGGAAGTTATAGCCAAATTGGAAAACCACGTTAAAATCTTTTGTCTCTATGTATATTCTTGTGGTTTCCAATTTGTTTACTAATTTTTACAATTAGTATCAGAGCATATAAGATCCGGGAGAGAAGAGAAAACAATAGTAGGGCCAAGCGAAGAAGAATACTGTTAAAAAGAAGACTAAAGAGGAGAGTAAAATGGTAGGGTAATATTTCATAGAAGATGAAACTGCTATACAAGTTCATTTCCAAGTGGGTATATCAACTTACATAATATGTTGTTCTCAGCAGAAGATCACAGAGACACAAAGTTGTAAGTGGTTGGAGGAAGGTGATGATTTGATGTCTTCCCTTATAGCTTTTGAAGGAGTAGTTAGGGTTTGTTTTATTGTGTCATCCCCAAAAACAATTTACTTTATTTCCATGTGATGGAGATGAGGTTTGTATGGTCTGTAAGGTGGTTCTACCCAATTGCTAAATGTTACTATTGTACAACAGTTGTGTGACCCCATTGCCTATACAGTACTTAATCCCCTTTGATGATTGATCTTGATGGTGATTGGTGTTTCCCCAATTATTCTATCACCAACCATGAAAATCAACAACTTCCTCTAAACTAGGCTTGTAAAAGTGTTTAGATTTGGTACTAATTGTATTGGGGTATGTTGAAAGGAAAATTTTAATTTACCATAAATGGGACTAAATCTACAAGGTTTTATTTTATTTTCTATGTTTGAAGGAGGCAGTGAATGATAGAGACCAATCAACATCATCATCATTGGTTGATATTGGCAAACACTGTCAATCTTATTTGGAGAAAAAATCAAATCAAATCATAGGACATGGTGGGTTTTATGACTAGTGAAAATAATGTTGATGAAACCCACAATTGATAATGGAAAACTTTGGCCCATAAGAAAGCTTTATAAATTGCTGAGAATATGAACTTGACATCTAGTATCCAGGTTGTTCAAACATCGTCAGAATGGTCCAACAAAGAAATTGAAGAAAAATAGTGTTGATTTGGATATTATGAAGGAGACAGTTTTAGATTTGGTTTCTCATTTCCTACGCCCGCAATGGTTTGAGAGAAGATGTGCAAAATTTTTAGGTTGAAGATCTTTTGTTTGGTATTTTTGTGTGGAATCAGAAGGGACCTAATAGTTTTGTAAATGGTGATTCAAATATATTTGTAGAAGACTCTATTCTTTGGTGGGTCACAAGAGATGGTACTTTCAAAAAAGGAATGGTTGACTGACTCAGGGATCTAGTGGATTATTGGTGGATTAACTAAATTCAAACTCAAATGGGTCCCCTAAGTACATGCCCTTCCAATTCTCTTTTTCATATTTGACTCAGGAGAATGTCTCATTCCATGCAAAATTTGGCTTTTAATTAAATCCCAATTTGTGTAATTTTGTTGAATCTTGGATTATATTGGTGTTACAATGGACATCATAGAGGTCTGTGAAGGAAGAATTAGCAAAAGAGTTAAGAATCCCAGTAGGGCTTGTAATAAGAACCATTTTTTACAATCATAGATAAAATTACTCTTATGATGGTGTCATTTTTCCTGTTATTGTACAGTGGAAAAGAGCCAAGGAATTTTCCTAGGGAGGAGGAGTTTCATTTTGTCATAAATTTGGGAAGACCTTCTCATACCCTCAAAAAAAAAGGAGGGGAAAAAGAATATTGTGTTTCCTCAACAGAGGATTGAAGGATAGCCTTGTGACAAAGAATAATAAGAAGGACGCCATGAGGGATGCAAATGAAAAAGGATATATATATATATAACAGAGAGAGGATCTAGGAATTGTTCCAATAGTGGGAGATATTCATTGGCTACGAGGAGGTACTGGAATTGGTATGCGAGGTATCTAGAGCAATTACAACTTTAACTATTTAGTGTGATGATTGTTCATGATATCATGCATAGTTGTGTATCACACTTGAGTGAAAGTTTGTTTTGGTAGTATGAGTTTTTTACACTGTCATGAGATGGTTACCTTCATGTGATATGAAGATGTTTTTAATTGTGCCATGGTGGGCTCTTGATTCTAGTGTTTGCATGATACATGTTCTCTTGACAAGTTATTCTCTTTGGAGCATGATTTTTTCATTTGAGGAGATCATGTTATCATGTTGTGTTCCTAGGTAATGGAGATATACAATGGGAGTTTTGAAAATTGGTCTTGTTAGTATTCTTGCTATCGAGTACATTGGTGGATTGGTCATGGAGGTGTTCTTCAAAACTAAGAGGCTTGGGTGAGCCTACAACTCTCTTGGGTTTACAGAATATTTGTTGAGACAGTTTCTCTTTGGAGGTTTTAGAAAGAAGGGCAAGGAGCCCACACCTATGGATGGATGCAAGTTCATTATGGACCAAGATGAAATTTTTCTTGGAGAAGGCTTGTTATGAATTGTTGTATCATGCAGGAGCCTTCTCACTCCCTACTCTTTGCCTACTTGACATATTTATCTCCTTGTGCATTTGAGTTTAGGATATGTTTAAGATGGATTCTAGTTTGGAATGTTTTTTGAGTTTGATCTTCTTGTCTATAACGGATTAAATCGATGGTGTTTGGGTGTTTTAAATGCTCTCATATGCGGAGGTAAAGTATATCATACTTGGCAGAGCTGAGCACTTGGTGGTGTTTATAGAAGGATGAGCTATGGTTTGCATGGGTGTCTCTTCCTCCAGTTTTTTTTGAGGTCATCTATAATTATTACACTTTTTTTTTAACTACAATATGTGGTCTTTTTATGAGCACTTGGAATATTTCATGTGAGATTTTGTAGTAGGTTGGTTGTAATTTTTAGATCATTTCAATTGATTACCACACCTTTTATGTGTTGATTTGTAGGTTTGAGTCAACTTTTAGTTGACATTTCTCATGCAACATGTGGATTTATCTATAATAGTCTTCTAGTTTTTTACACATCAATGGTTTTTATTTATATTTGTTAATTCTAAATCCTATTCAACTCCAGTTCTAATGAGTGATTTATGGATCACTATTTTCAACTGATATTTGGTCCATTAATTTTTGCATGCATACAAGATAACTAATGTTAATTCTTAATTTTAAAATTTGATGGAGAGAGGAGCTGGAGAAGCTGGAGGAGAGGGAGGAGTGGGAAATTTGAATGCAGGTGGGAAATAGTCCCCACATTCATCGGACTCTGTAGCGGGAGGAGGTGATGGTGGAGCTCTGGCAGACCAAGGCAAGGAAGACACATCAAACAAGGATGGGGGCCCACGCGAAAGACAGAGGGATCCAGGAAAAGAGGAGGTGGGGTCTAAATCCTTAGAACAGTCAGAGACCTCACATGGTGACAAGGAGAATTCTGCTTGGCATCTTCCCTGGTCAAATTTATTTGGAACTAAACCCATAGGAAAGTCCCTTTTTCGGCTATAAAAGATCTATTTGTTAAGGAAAAGGGAAAGTATGCTATTTCTTCACTGGATGAGCTCATAGACCATAATATTACAAAAATGTCCCTCACCTTGGTGGGAAAGTTTGCAGGCTCTAGGCCTAATATTGATGTTGTTAGATCCTTTACCAAGAGAAAATGGAATTTAAAGGGACAAGTTGAGATAAAAGCTATGGCAAGGGGTTTTTTATCCTTTGATTTTTCGTTAACTGAAGACTATACCAATATCCTCTGTGCTAGGGCTTGGATCTAGTGAGCTCCTTTGGTGAGATCCTATCAATTGACCCAGTGATAGTGTATAGAAGGTACCTTAGCTATGCAAGGATCTACATAGGTGTCAAAGAGAGGAAAGATATGCCAGAGTTCATAGAAATCCATTAAAAGTTAGGAAAAAAATTATAGAAAATGGAATATGAAAGCGTGCCCTTTGCGTGTTTCCACTATAAGAAGGTAGGGAATATGGTAAGGAAATGCCTAGTTCTCGCTAAGGAGAAATCTAAGAAATCCCAAAAGCCAGAGGGAAAATCAAAGGACCTATCTATTGATGCCTCCATCTCGTTGAATCCCCAAATTATTTCACAGGTCTAGCGGAAAAAGGAACCTTTATTGGAGTAACCTTGCAAACATGGGGAAGGGGTTGAATCTACCAGTGTTCAAATGGAGGACCTTATAGAGAACCCTATGATGGTGTCAAACTATTTGGTCTTGACGCCTTTTGTGAATGCAGCCCCTGTCCATGAAGGAAGTGTCCTTAAAGCCTCTAAAGACTTGTGTTATGAGACTGAGTTTCCTCCTCCCTCTTCGCTGGCTCCTCGATCCCTAGTTTCATTATGGGAAATTGGTGTTTTCTTTCCAAGGCAAGAACTCCCAATGGGTGAATATCCTCATGAAACCCTAAAACTAGAGGGTCAGGAAAAGGATCTGGATGATATGCTAAACTTGGCTACTCTGGGGAGTTTCACCAGAATGGAAGCAATGTTCGTAAAACACAAAGAAGGGAAGGAGAGTGAATGGACTAAGGTGAGGAACAAAAAAAGTAGTAGAGATCCATCCCTGGTATCTCCACTAACAACTAGAAGCAAGAACAAAGCTGATCTAGGTGGAATAAAGAAAACACCAGGGCAAAAATCTATGCTCCAAATTCGGCAAGAAGAAGCCTGCAAGAATATAGAAAATGGAACTCAAAAGACCATCCAAGTGGCCTGCACTCCAAGTTATAAATGAAGCTAATCTCTTGGAATATTCATGGTCTAATTGGGCCACATAAGTAGGATGCAATAAGAAATATGATTAGAGATCATAGACCCGATGTTATGTTAATCCAAGAAATGAAGATGAATAAGGAAAAATTGGAAAGTATTAAATTTTATATGTCGATGGATAGGACTACCATTAGCTCCGATGGTGCTTCTAGTGGGCTGATGACTCTATGGAACTCCTCTCTAGAATGCTGACATTGTCTATGGAGAAGGCAACATTCTGATTCTTCATCTCAAAAATTTAAAAATATATGATAGCTGGTACATTTTCAACATCTATGCTCCTAACTCTAAAACTGGGCATAGATCTTACTAGGATAAAATTAGAGGTATTACTTCTTTGTTAGAACTCTCCAAATGTATTATCATGGGGGACTTTAATACCCCCCTGAAACTAGGGGAGAAACAGGTGGTTTAAATCATGATCCTGATAGTAGGCAGGATCTCATGGTCTTTATCAATGATCTAGCTTTGCTAGATGTGAACCTTTAGGGGGCTAATTTTACTTGAAGAAATAGGAGAAGCGGGAGTGATTGCATCCAAGTTTGGCTGGATAGAGCCCTGATAACGAATGATTGGTTTAAATCTCACAATAGTAAACTATCCACTCTAGTGAGAATTAGCTTGGATCATTCGCCCATTTCCCTAGTCCTTGATCTACTTATCAAACAAAGGCACTTTCCCTTCAGATTTGAAAGAATGTGGACCTCACATCTTAACATTAACTTTAAAATCTAGGAATGGTGTAATATTGAGATCAAAGGCTCTGCTATGTTCAAAGTTTCCAAAAAAATCTAAAATATCAAGATTAACATAAAGATCTGGAACAAGAAGGAGTTTGGGGGCATCTTCACCTGCAAAGAAAAGGCCATCTTAGACCTTGGCCAGATTCAAGATGAAATCTAGAGAGATGGGTATGAAGAGTCTAATCTCAATCTTGAAAAATAAAAGCTCTCGGAGTACCACAATGTGATCGGCAGGGAGGAAATGTATTGGAAGCAAAGGTCCAGATACATTTTGCTAAAGGAGGGGGACCAAAATATTCGTTTCTTCCACCTCTAAACTATGAGACATAGAGCTACTAACAGAATCACTGGCATTAGAAGAGGAGACTGAATTATGAAGGAAGACAAAGACATTTCATCGACTGTTGTCAACTTCTTTAAATCCCTATTGTCTAAATATCTTCACTTGTTTGAGCAGGACCAGGTGAATCTTCTGAACAACATTCCTTCTGTCATTTTGGAGCACCAAAATAAATCCCTATGTGCTATCCCCAACATGGCTAAAGTTAAAAAAGACCTAGACTCCCTTCCAGGCGTCAAGGCCCCAGGTCTTGATGGCTTCCCCATGTTTTTCTTTCACAAGTTCTCGGAAGTTGTCAAGTTTGATCTGGTCAAAGCAGTGCAGGAATTCTTCAGATCAAAGAATCTACTTGAATAATTTAATGCAACCTTCCTAGTGCTCATATCAAAGGTTCCAGGGGTGGATACCATGGATCTTTTCAGACCCATCAGCCTTTTTAACTCATTCTATAAGATCATTTCAAAAGTTATCACTATCAGAATTCTCAGTGTGCTCCCCTCCATCATTGCTCTCCAACAGTCGAGTTTTGTCCCAGGCAGGAAAATCTTGGACTCTATTATGGTAGTGCATGAGGTGATTCACTCTCTTGAAGTTGGAATTAGGGAAGGTTTCCTTCTCAAGTTTGACTTATCAAAAGCTTATGACAGGGTGGACTGGTCGCTTTTTGCTGAAAGTGTTGACCGCTTATGGCTTCAATGGTAAATTTTGTCTTATCATCTCTCAGCTTATCTCTTCTCCCTCCTTTTTATTTCTAATTAATGGCTCTCCCTCAGATTTTTTCAAAGCTTCCAGGGGCTTGAGACAAGGGGATCCCCTATCCCCTACTCTCTTCATTATATTGGCAGATTGGTTGGGTAAATTGATCTCATCTTAAAAGATTGTTGGTGAGTTGAAAGGTATCAAACCATCCTCTGGTTAATCCATTTTCTCTCATCAACAATTCATTTATGATACCATCTTAGGTGGGTAATCTTCGTTGACTGAGGCCAGGGTGGTTAGAAATATTCTAGATTCTTACACTAAAGTCAATGGCCAATCAATGAATTGCAACAAGAGTTCTTTATTCTTTATCAATACTCCTGAGGCCAGATAAAGGAGAATGGTGGAAATTATTGGTTTTGGTATTGTCTCCCTCCATTCCACCTACTTGGGCCTCCCTCTTGGAGCTATACCCCCAGAAGAGTTCTGGAATAAACTAATTGACAGATTTAATAGAAAATTGGTTGGGTGGAAGGGCATCACTCTCAGTCAAGCAGGCAAGATCCAAATGGTTAAGTCTACTCTCCAAAATCTCCCCACCTATACCCTTAGCCTATTCACAATCCTGGCTAAAGTGGCAGAAGCCTTGGAGAAAATTCAGAACAGATTTATTTGGACAGGAGGGGAAGAGAATAAACGCATCCCGCTGATTGCATGGGAAAAAGTTTGCCTTCCCAAAAGGGAAGGAGGTCTGAGAATTAGAAGGTTAAGACCCTTTAATAAGGCACTTCAAGCTAAAAAATATGGAGGATATTTCATGGGAAAGGGAATGGCATGATTTATTTGAGGAAAAATACCTTCCTAATGCCTCTCTGAATGAATTCTTTGAGAATTTAGAAATCTCGAAAGGGTCCTATATCTAGAATGGTCTTCTAAATGCTAAAGAACTGGCTAAGTCTAAAGTGAAATAGAAAATTGGCAATGGTCATAGTATTAGCTTCTGGAACAAAAATTGCCTCATGTCTAAGCCCCTAAAAGATATCGATAATTTAAAACAATGGAAGGAGGTCTACATCTTGCTTTTTGGGGATAGGGTCAGCAATTACAGAGAGGGGAACTCTTGGGTGAACCTGGCTACTATTTCCCTGGATCTAACACTGTTATCAATGGCCCTCAATGCTATCTCTGTAATTGCTGACCCTATATTTGGAAAGACTCTCCACATGGTTCATTTACTGTTGCCTATGCTTACTCTGCCCAATTCAATCTGGGAGCCTTTCCTTTTTGGGTGAAAGCTTGGTTACCTGGCGTCATCCCGAAAATCAATGTTTTTTTTTCTGACTTTTTCTCCAAAACCGCATCCTTACTGTTGATAACCTTTTCAAATTTGGCATCCCTATCCCCAATAGGTGTGTTCTTTGTCTGTTCCATGCAGAGTCTGTGGATTATCTTTTCATCCATTACCCCTTTGTTAGCTCTGTTTGGCATTTTTTCTTATCTCTCTTTGGCCTCCAATGGTGTTTCCCTGCCTCTATGCAAGATATGTTCTCTCACTGGACTTGGCCCTTCAAAAAAACTAGCTTCCACAAAATCTGGTCTTGGGTGCTCCCTCACCTGGGCTGGGGCATATGGAAAGAGTGGAATAATCGCATTTTATAGATCACAGTGCTAACCCCAAAATTATATTTGAGAGAATCCATCATGCTTTGTTGGAGAAATTTGTTTTGTGTGGAAATACTAATCCTTTTGTAGGTGATGGAATTGCTAACTCTTCAGACCCTAAGGAGACCATGGATATTAGACAAAGTTGCACCTGGTGCTGCCCACCGAAAGGCTGGTCCAAAGCCAATTTTGATGGCATGGCCAAGGGCAATCTGGGGAAGGTGGGAAGCGGAGGCAATATTCAAAATTTTTATGGTTAGGGTATTGCTGCTGTCAGCTTCCCGTTAGGCACTCAAACCAACCATTTTACAAAATCCAACGTAGCCCTCCAAGTGACAAAGTTAGCACATGACTTGGGTATTAAACAACTTTGGTTAGAAGGTGACTCCCAAAACATTATTAACTTCCTTAAAAATCATCACCCTCCTTCATGGACAATTGCCAACATGATTGAGGAGACACAGAGTCTATTGAATACCTTTGAAAGGGTGCATATTAGCCACATGTACAGAGAAGGCAATCATGTTGCTGACTGGTTCGCCAACTGGGCGGTGTGAAGCAAAAGGCAGACACACTAGCTTTGTGGAGGAGATCTTCCATGTGAAGCTTTAGATATTGTGGATTATGACCAAATCCATGGGAAGGAGGGACACATAGAAAATAATCATGATAGTGATAGCTCAGAAAGGTAATGGCATAACCATAAATGGTAAGTATGAGACAAGTTGGAAGGGAAATTACTAAAATCAAAGCTCGCACACTTATTGGGTTCTCAAAAACAAAGATATTACTTCCAACTCAAGGCATCACAGAATCTCATTCTAAATTCATCTGGAAAAAGTTGGTTTTAGCAGAGATTTTCCCCTGTTCAAGCATTATCCTCACACGATGGGAAAAGAAAGACATAGAAGAGAGCCTGCAAAGGATAGTAAAAAATAGCAGAGGCGGGCCAAAGTCTGGAAACATCTACATAATGGTGGGATTACTACCTTTATTGAAAGGCTCCACGGGGAAACAGTCTATGACTAGATTGTTTGCAAAAAACTAGAATGAAGGTAGCATCGAGAATGAGGACAGAAAGTTCACGATGACTGCGGAGGTCATCTCTATGGTCATGGTGATCCCCATTGTTGGCAAAAACTTCTACAAAGACTAAAATATCTCGGACACTGCAATCAACGAATATGTTAGAAATGAGGAGGAAAAGAACAAGCTCACAAATGTCGGCACCCACTACTTGCCTAATGGGTTGAATATTTGGTGGAGGTTTGTTCTCCAGGCCATTATCTACTACATCACCCTTGATACCAGATTTGATAGAATCCACACCTACCATTTTTTACTTTTGAATCATTTCTGCCATGGTATTAAGGTGTCTATTCCCTTTTATTTATATGTCTCTATAAATGAGAACATTAACGGGTATAGAGAGAAGGCTATTTCTAACCCTACCCTGCATGAAGGGATTCTTTTGCTAATCTATGAATACTTTAAGGCCCAAATCATAGGCAAGGAAATTGGTCAGAAAGAGGAGAGGGAGGCCTTGGGGTCTAATTATATGCCCTCAGATACGAAGGATAGTTAGGGTGTGCATTTTGATGAGAATGAGGAGTATGTAACAAAGAAGAACTACCAAGGCTCATCTTTGAGGAAGAGGAAAGGTATTCAGAAGAAAGTGAAAAAAGAGATCATGGTTAACCCCAAAAAATAGAAATCCGTGATTATTTCCTCGGATGAGGAATATGATGAGAATGAGGAAGGCATGGAATCGGAAGGAGAGGAGGGAATAACAACCGGGGAAGGAAGAATGAGGAAGCATACCATGCCTGCCAAACTCCAAAGTAGAAAGGAGAAATATAGGGAGGTGAGCATTGATAGGAACTCCATGGAGGATAAGAAATACAGAGCTTCCCCTATTTTAGACTCCACTCCCCAAAACATGGGTGAGGACTAGGAAAAATATTTTAGCTGTTATATGGCCAATAAGGGAAGGATTGTTAACTGGAGAGACTTCAACATTAATTCAGCCAAAATAGGAATCACTACAGAAATTATAAACCCCAAAGTCAAAGAAAGTGAAGGCGGACAGATTAAGGTGGAAGATTTTATTAACCCCTCAATGGTGGTGCTAAGCGACAATACCAGGGAATTTGACTTGAACTTGCTCAACAACACCAGAAATATCATGTTAGATAATTATAGAATAATAAAATGTCTCTACCATGAATTTGAGGACCTAAAAAGTATGGTTAGAGGTACCAGCAAGGACAAAAGGGTTGGTGAGGATGAGGAACAGAGGAATCTGAGTATCCGGGTCAAGCAAATGGAGGATAACATGGCCAAGGTGGAAACAACTCTCAAGAATATAGCTGAACAAAGTTATAACATCCTAAAGCAGACCAGAGAACATACCAACACCATCATTGAGAAGATGGAGGAGGGGATGGATGCGGCAAGAATTGAGGTGGAGACTGATCAAAACACTGATCGGGGACCTGGCAAAAGAACTAGGGCCAGAACCAGGAAGTCTAAGGAAAAGGACAGGGAGAGTAGCATCTAGAAAATCAAGGATTCAGTAGCCAACGTGGAGCTTCTTGAAGGCCACTCTAATGGTGGACCTTTCTTAGGGCCCCCTGGGCATTATTGCTACTTTAAGGTTTTACTTTCCTTTTTTGAAGCTTTAGCTATTCTTTTGTTTTAGCCTTTTAGGTCTACTCTGCTCTTAGCTCCAAACTTTCTTTTGCTATTTTTAATGTTTTATCTCTAAATACTCTATTGGGTTTCAGGAACCTTGTAAAACCTGTTTTACTTAATCAAAAACAAATGTTAATTCTTGGTTTCCTATTCACCGTAGTTTTAATACAATGATTTTATATTGTATAAAGCATACATTGATATGTAGATTCTAATTACACAATGAATAATAAAATTTCACTTATAACAACTCTATTTTTTATTTTTTTTATTTTGCAAACTCTAGTTTTATTCTTCTTCTTCTTCTTCATAACTAGATCAGTGCAACTTCAACTGCAAATTTTTACATGGTATCAGAGCCCACAATTTCTAGGAAGAAGGAAAATTAATGTTATTTGCAGGTATTGCTAAAGGTAACTATTTAAGAATGAGTGTTTTCATTGTCTTGGGGGTGTTTCTTAATTTCTTTTTGTATTCATGAACTGGAAATAAAGTTTCAAAAGGGGATAATCTAAAGGCTAAAATAGGAATACAATGTCATCCATATGTCATCAGTTTGGAAGAAGGAAACTATAAGTCTTTGCATGATGGAATCCTAAAAACCTGCCAATGGATTCATCTATTGCCACATTTGTATGGGCTTCTTCCTGAACCAATTTCATGTTTGCATAAATTTGCTTGGGAAAGTAGAAATGATCATGTCTTAGGATTAATTGTTTTAAGTGTTGGGGAGAACACATCATGGGCTCTGTCATACATTGGGTTCCCTCACACTATTTAGGCCACTCAATGGGAAAGATATGGAGATCCAACTGAACCTCCATTCCTAGATGATCTAGGTACAGACACACTTCTCTCACTTGATAAGATGATGATCCTATATATAATGATGACACTGAATCTAGGAACTTTCTTATTGGAAGAGTCTTGATTTTCTTGATTACACAAAGACATCTCCTCCAGATTCTCCTCTTTCTATATATTCAATTTTGGAAGCTATTCACTCACCTCTACTTGCTAGTTTGATAGATATCTCAACATCTTCAAATGCTACTTCAGATTCTCTTCAACTGGTTTGTTCCTATCTTCTAGATTCAGTTCTATGGGATCAATTTCTATCAGACATCTCTTTATTGTTTATAAAATCCCCCATTTTGGATCTAGATGACACTGTTGATTGCATATGTATTCTCTTTGATGAGGGTCATTCTTCTTAAATAGTTATAAGGGAGTATTTTGATCCTCTTCCTCATTCTCTACATTATCATTCCTCATAGTTTGATATGAGTGTGGATAGCTTGGCACATGATTTGAAGGAGATATATTTTCCTTCTGAGGAGATACATGAGTATTTTGATTGTGTTCTATATTGTCATATTCAACAGTGTCTTATTTGATTATGACCACTTTTAGTATGGACACAAAAACTATGAAGAAAGTTTCAGAGACAACATACATTTGGAGTTTTCTTCCTACATATTATTCTCTCCCTTAGATGGATATTTCATGTGTAATCAATTTCTCTCCCTTAGAATATTGATTAACTCTTCCTTTTGATTCTCAGGAACTTCACCTTATAGAGAATGATATAATCTCTCCCTTTATGATCATCTCTTCTCTTATATGATATGGAATAATCTCTCCTTTTGATAATGCAAATCTCTCCCTGATGTTAATAAGATAATTCTCTCCCTTTGTATAATAATGAGATCATCTCTCCCTTTGACAACAATGCCAAACCAAAATACTTCTCCTTGTTTTATCATCTATATCATGTTCCATCCCTTTGCATAATATATTCCTTGAATTTCCCTAATTATCAGGAATGCAATGTCTCTAGTTTTCGATACAGATATGTACCTTGCTATGTACAGCTATATCTTTTGTTGTCCATCTCAGTGTTTGCATCGACATGACTGATCTTTCGATTTGGTATAGACTAATGCAACCTACTAGTCAGATTACTGACCAATAGACAAGGGTTGGACCCCTAGTCTCTGTCTCAGGTACTCAAATGTATCCTTCAGTAATGGCTTTGTGAATATATCAGCTAATTGTTCCTTTGATTGAACATATTATAGTGTCACTTCCTTTTCTTGTACCTTTTCTCTTAGACAGTGATACATAATAGCAGTATGCTTAGTCTTAGCATGCATGACAAGATTTTTAGAAATGTTAATTGCACTGGTATTATCACAGTAGATAATTACTGGTTCAAGGATCTTCATATGCATACCTTCTAGCAATTGTTTGATCCATGCAAAATTAGAGTAATTTTCAGCAGCAGCTACATACTTTGCTTCTACGCTAGACTGAGAGATCCATCCTTGCTTCTTTCTTATCCATGTGACAATTCTATCACCCATGAAGAATGCTCCTCCAGTTGTGCTCTTTCGGTCATCAATGTTTCAAGCCCAATCAGCATCTATATAGACTTGTAGCTAAAGTTTTCCTTCTCTTTTGTAACATAAGCCATAGTCCTGGTGTTCTTCAGATATCTCAAAATTCTCTTGATAGAAGTCATATGTGATTCTTTGGTATTAGTAAAGAATCTTGCAAAAATTCCAACTGTGTGTGCTATATCTGGTCTGGTGTGAACAACATATATCAGTTTGCTAATCATTGATCTATATAAGGTTTGATTTACCTCATTGGATTTGCCTTCTTTTGTCAGCTTACATCTGGTAGCCATAGGTGTTCCAACTGGTTTTCAATCTTCCATCTTGAATATCTTTAGCACATCCTTGATGTATTTGGACTGAGTGATGTATATGCCTGCATCTTGTTGAATAATCTATAGACCAACAAAGAATTTGATCTCCCCAAATATAGACATTTCAAATTCCTTTCTCATTTCATTAGCAAAGGATTTGCATAAAAATTCATTTCCACCAAAAATGATAGCATCAACAAAAATTTTAGCAATCAAAATATTACCATCGGTATCTTCTTTCAAGTACAGATTGCTATTTTCACTTTTCCTAACAAATTTTATGCTAATGAGATATGAGTGAGGTCTTTCATACTAGGCTCTTGGTGCTTTTTTCAATCCATACAAGGTTTTATGTAGTCTACATACCATGTTTCTCTTGTCTAGATCAACAAACCCTTCAGGTTGTTCAATGTATACCTCTTCTTCAAGTGTTCCATTTAGGAATGCAGATTTGACATCCATCGCGTATACCTTGAATCCTTTAAATGCAACATAAGCAAGTAAGATTCTAACTCTTTCTAGTCTAGAAACGAGTGCAAAGGTTTCTCCATAATCAATACCTTCTTCTTGTGCATATCCCTTGCATACTAATTTTGTTATTTTTCTAGTGACTTCTCCATTCTCATTCAGCTTGTTTCTGAATACCCATTTGGTACCGATGACATTCTTGTCATCTGGTCTCAGTACTAGTGTCCATGTATTGTTCTTCGCAATCTGTTCTATTTTCTCATTCATAGCACTGACCCATTCTTCATTTTCAAGTGTATTGTTAACACATTTAGGCTCAAAATCAGAAAGAAAACATCTGGTGTTAAGTGACTTACTTCTTGTTCTTGTTCCAACCTTTTTTGTCTCCTATAATTTGATTCTATAGATGATGTCTTCTAACATACTTGGAAAGTTTTAGTTCAGCTCTATGTTCATCATTCTGATCATCTTCTTCACCTTCATTCTCATCTCCATTGTTCAGAATATGATCTTGAGGATTATCCTGATTGTCAGTAATTGTAGCCTGATGCTCGGGTGCAATGTTCTAATGCTCGGGAGTGACACACTGTTTCTTGGGTAGAGTGTCAGGTTCTATATAAAAAAACCTATTGTAGTCCTCTGGTTCATTTTTTCTTTCCTTATCATTCTTTTCTACAAATTCATCTATTTTCACATTTGCACTTTCAATGATTTTGTTAGATGACTTGTTAAGATATTTATAAGCCTTTCTTTTTCTTGAATACCCTAGGAAGATACCTTCTTCACTTTTGCAGTCAAGTTTTCCATTTCTATCATCCTTCAATATATAACATTGACTACCAACTATTCTGAAGTAGCTTACATTGGGTGTATGACCATACCAAAGCTCATAGGGTGTCTTCTTTGTCCTTTAATTGTACTATGTTTAATATGTAGATAGCAGTACTAAAATATTCCCTCCAAAAATTTTGAGTGATGTGTTTCTCAATCATCAATGTTCTTGCACAGTCAACAATTGATTTGTTTCTCCTTTCAGCAATTCCATTTTGTTGTGTTGTTCTCAGTGTAGAAACCTGTCATTTAATTTCATGCTCATTGCAATAGTCAGTGAATTCTTTTGAAGTAAATCATCCTCCTCTATCTGACCTTAAGCATTTCAATTTTTTTTCACTTTGTTTTTCTACCATTGCTTTATACGATTTAAACATCTTAAATGCTTCTAATTTATCTTTTAAAAACATGATTGTCATCATTCTAGAAAAATCATCAACAAAGAAAATAAAATACCTATCTCCATAGTAGCTCTTTGTCCTCATGGGTCCACATAGATATGTATGTACTAATTCTAGAATTGCAGTAGATGTATGGGTTTTATTCTTGAAACTAGACTTTGTCATCTTACCTTTTTGACAATTCTTGCACATGATATGCTCGCGCTTACTCCTACTCAGCAAGCCTCTGACATTCATTTTGTTACTTATTTTTATCATGTTGTCAAAGTTCACATGACACAATATTTTGTGCCACAACCATATGTCTTTGTTTCTATCCATCAAACAAGTGGTGTTAGTGTCATCAAGATAGAAAAGGTTACCTTTTATCGGCTCACCGGTACCAATCAATCTTCCTGATTCATTGTAGATCTTTGCCTTCTTATTTTCAAATGCTACTAAGTGACCTAAATTGTTCATCTGTGAAACACTTAACAAATTATAATTCAATCCTTTTACCAATTAGGCATTTTCACATTTTATCAGGTTATTCAACATTATGGTTCCTTTACCTTCAACTAGAAAAGGTGTATCATTTCCCATTCTCACTTAACCATCATTATAGTATTCAAAAGTCTCAAAATTTTATTTATCACCAATCATATGGTGAATGCAGCCACTATCTATGATCCAAACATCATTTTTAATAACTTTAGATATGAGTGTAGTTTCTACATATCTTTCTTAATCTTCAACTGAATCATCTTTCATGGCTACAAATACCATCTTGATGTCTTCTTTTGATTCGGTGTTGGTGTCATCATCTTTGTTCTCAGCTAGGTAACAAGATTTATTCCCTTTGTCCTTGTAGTCTTGGGTATCTCTCTTGTCAGATTATCAGTTTCTTTGGTAATATCTATTAAATCACCTTTATCAAACTTCTTCTCATATGATCTATCATTTCCTCTATCATCTTTTCTTTGGTTTGGACATCTTGCAGCAAAGTTTCTAGCCTCTTTAAAATTGAAACATACAAGTGGTAATTTACCTTTGTATCTACCTTTGCCTATCTGCAATCTTCTATCCATAAGTGCTTCAATCTTATCATGTCTTTGATCCTCATTATCAATGTCACTATCATTTCTAACAGCATGTCTATGACTTGAGTCACTTATCTTTAGATAAGATTTGAATGCAAATTCTATAGATGGTAAGACACTATTATCAAAGTTGTTCATTTCAAATTAAATTAGTCTACCAATCTGACAATCTAGACTAACTGTATTTTTTGTAACTCCTCTTATTTCTTGAATAGCAAGAACTATAATAGCATAAATAGGCAATAAGGTTCTTAAGATTTTGCTTACCACTATCTCCTCTTCAAGTACACCTCCAACTCCTCAGATAGCATTTACTACCTCTTTGATTCTGTAGCTATACTAAGTGATGTTTTCTCCTTCTTTCATCCTTAGGTCATCAAACCTCCCTCTTAGACTTTATGCCTTTTCTCTTAGTACATTGGCATCTCCTCCATGTACAAGCTTCAAATTATCCCACATTTTCTTTGTAGAGGTGCAGGTTCTGACATCTTCAAACTCAGTATTTGAGAGGGATGATGCAAGTTCTATCATCATACAGTTATGCTCATGCTTTACTCTTAATTGCTCAAGAGTGTGAGGTCCCGTAGGAAACACATATTCAGTATCTATGTATTGAACAATATCATTTCCAATACCTGATAGGTAGAGTCTTATTCTTCTTTTCCATGATGCAAATTTGTCTTTATTCAACTTGGGCACATCTCGTCTGTTCATCTTGTGATCTTTATCTTGAGCTGTTAAACTCCCTTTCTAAGCACACAAGCTCTGATACCAATTTTTAGTAATAACTGAGAGGGGGGTGAATCAATGGCCTCAAAAATATTCCAATAATCAACCCAAAAACTTAGTACCACAATGTTAAGCTTATATTTAACTTTATTCCTATAAGATGAATGCCTCCAAATACTTTTATCAAATTACTACTACTTGGAATGTTTTGTAAAACCTTCTACTTTATGTTTACTGAGTAGCAGTCTGTTAATTTACTGAAAGACAGTAAATTGTCTAGAGTATACCGATCAATCCAGTTAAGTTATGTGTAATGAAAAACACTAAAGTAATGACTCATAAACACATTGACACATGAATTTTTAATGTGGAAAACCCTGTTAAGGGAAAAACCACTTGGGAGTGGTAACCCAATATTTTCACTCTTCTGAAGTGAGATCGGCGAAGAGCCAACCCTATTAAAGGTTGCTAATACACTATTAGGTGTGACCTTGTTAGAGGATTTAAAAGTTTAGTCTATCACTTGATATCGGGCATCTATATGCTACCTTCCTTGATCAAACACTCACTTGGCTTGTCAATAGGTATCTAGCATCTCATCTTATCTTCATGATCAAAATTTTTGATACTCCTTGGGATGTATCTCAATATAGAAAGGATCTTTAAATCCTGCTCAGTTAAGAGACTTTCTGAATCAATGGTTAAATTAAACAGTATGATTTGTTCACATATACAACTTATACTTGCATATTTTCAGATCTATTGTAATCTCATAAAACTATTCTGATCAATATATCTTATTTTATACTTTTTCTCCACTTTGATTCAGCTTGATGATGATGTGCTCTGTTGCTCGGTGTCCATAAAAAATGTTAGCTCTTTCCTTAGCTTGTTGATCAGGACTGTATGAAGTTGCTCTTCATCATTTTCACTTCAGCATCCTCTTTTCATTCATTCACCCACCACACTTATTTGAATGTGGTGGGTGAATGAAAAAAAAGAAACATAATCTTTTCTTATAAAGGCAAAAGATCTGCCTAAATTCATGACATGCTTAAACTTTCATTACCTCCACATGAATTAATGGCGAAGTGACATTAACCTAAAATAATTTTAATTAACTATCATTTCACACCCTTTGAGTTTACAAAATAATGATTAACTTTCCCAGAAAAGGTACAATTTTCAAAAATTTGAAATCTTCCAGCTTATTCTTTGTTCGTACTAGCATTATTCTTTTTCTTCATGGAATAAAATGAGGATCTAGAAATGAAAATATTTGGATTGAACTTTTGAAATGGAACTTTGAAAAACACAAGCCGCGTAAGCAAGATTTGAACATCATAATTTGAACTTTTGAAAGTTCAAAAAAAGGTTCAAAAACTAAAACTTCATAACAAATAGAAGAAGCCAAAAGATTTATCCTTAGTAAAAAATTCAGTGTAACACCCTGTAAGAGTAAAATTCTAGTTGATAATATAGGTGCTAATTGTCAAAAAAATTAATCAACTATAGAACCAAGGTAGCATTCACACAAATATGCATGACAAGTCAACAAAACCAATGCGTGACTAGAGATAAAAGTCCAAGGCAAGACCCATGCAAAAACACCATGACCTTGGCATATTTGTCATGCATAATTTGTTTCAACCTCTATCGCCATAACTATTCGATACAAGCCTCTACTTGTGGGTTGAAGAATAATCGATGGCTTCCATTGAAAATAGTTAAATGGCATGAGAATGATAGAAGCTGAAAATTCCATTCTTTCAAATTTTGATATTCTATAAGAAGAAGAAGAATTAAAAATAATGAAAGATAGGAGGAAAGAGGGAAACCCGATGGAATGCAAACCAAAAAATTAATAAGAGATGCAACAAAGAATCCTTTGTTAAAAGAAAATTGTGGACATTTGTCAAATGATAACTTCCATAGTGTTGAATGAAGAGAATCCTCTGAAATAAATATGAAGATCATGATCAATCTGCATGAGTGTGCCCAATGACACTACTCAAAAAATGGGTAGATGGAAAGAAGACAATAATGGGCATAGGAACCCTCAAGCAATGAATAGATGGCAAACAAAGGTAAAACATCTGTCAGTCAAGGATGCAAATGACACATTAATCTATACAAGTAACCCTAATGACACTACTCAACCATGAAAGAACAAAATTGTAGGTTGAGAAAGTAAGTGCCAATCGCCTATAAAATAATCAACTATGGAGCCAAGGAAGCATCAACATGAATAGTAGAAACCACTCCATAATGCTAAAAATAGATGCATGTCAGGTCCACTGAAATGGGTGTCACTAAAGAGGAAATGAAGACAAGGCCCATGCATTAAGAGCATGACATTGGCTTGTCTATGATGAAGAATACTGAGTGGTTAAATTTTGATGTTGTCACATTGCCTTCTCTAAGGCCTCTAGTCTCATCCAACATATGTTGATTGCATGTCCCCCCTTACCACAAAAACTTCAAGGATCGCCAACTTATTCTTATATGTCTTGGATTGTTGATAGGATTGTGAATTTTTCTTCTCACTTGTATGCATAGCAAGAGCATGAGCTTTGGAAATTTTTAATGTATTCATCTTTATGAGCTTATCTTTCTCATGTATCAAAGACTCAATGAAAACTCAAGATTGGGCATCTTACAACTTGTTCATGTTGAGTTTGATTGTGTGATTTAAGAAGATACAAACACACCATATATTTTAGACCCAATTTTGACAAAATAAAAGGGTTTATTTTCTTTCATGCATGGATTTTTCAATTCCACTTCCTTTTAACTAAAGTAATAAAGCCTTCAAATTTGTGAAGAAGTCTAGAATATTCTCAAAACTACTTGGATCTAATAAGTTGATCTCATTTTCAATGATGTGACCGCATATCTCATCTTGCTTCCCAGAAAGATCCTCTAATGTAGTCCAAACTTGGTTTGGAGTTGTGCATGCTTCAACATGAAACAACAATTATGGAGAGATGGATAAGCATCATAGACCAAAGGTTGCATCTATGTTGTTGAAGTACTTAGAATTTTGCAACTACTGAATTGGGTTCAACTTCCGTGTTAATAACTATCTGATAGAGGCCTCTACTTCTGAGTTGAAGAAGAATCTTTGGCTTCAGTTAAAAATATTTGTATGGTGTGAGAATAACAGAGGCAGGAAATTCCATTTTTCAGCTCTTATTTTCTATATCTGCAAAACAAAAAAAATGAACTTTTCCTTTCTAGAATCTACACTCTGATACCATGTGAAATTAGCAGTTGTAGGTGCACAAACCTTTCTATAAGAAAAATAAAAAATATTTGCAAAGAAAATAAAGGAAAATAGAGTAAAAACAGAGAGCTAACGAATGAAAACTCTAATACTATTAACTACAATGATCAATAATAATAATAATTATTATTATTATTATTATACAAGCATTAAAATTTTGCAAACTCTATTTTTTCTCTTCTTCTTCTTCTTCATAGTTAGATCGGTTCCGCTACAAAAAAAAATTCTATAATTTTTTGGTGAGTTTTTTGGAAGATGGTAATTTTTTTGCATGGTGAGTTGTTGTATGGGATAGATATATAGGAATAAATCTATTGATGTTGTATAGTAGTTGGATGTGATTAGTGTTGTGGTTCCACAATACACGCCTCATTTTGGCCACTTGTCCTAATGGGGACCCCTTTTTTTTGGTCTTTCAACATTTTGGTCGATTTGATTATGCATCTTGTGAGTCAGATTCTGGGCTTGTGTATGTCTTTGATATTTGGATGTTGATTGAGTCAACTCATAGTTTTTTTCCCCTCATTTTCCCCTTTTTGGTTTCTTTTCTATTTGTATATTTTTTGGAGTTAGTTTTTTCTAGGAAAATTTGGACGATGCACTCAAGGGTTTTTCTTTAGTTTCTTCTGGGTTTTAGTCAAGTTTAGGGATTTCTTTTTCTCCTTTTTAGAGTTAGATTTAATTTCCTTATTGTATCCTTAGTTGTTTATTTTTATTTCCTATTTTCAATAAAGATTACTGACTAGGCGTGCTTTGTGACTGCAGAATCCAGAATCTTGATGTGGCATGTTATGAATCAATGAGTTAGAGAAATTATTCAATAGGATTGACTTGTAGCTATATGAAGATGAGAACAAAAATAATTTATTATCTACCAAGAACCTTATTAAATAATTCATGGAATTACGCCTGCAGGGAATGTAAAAGATAATTTGCAATACATGTTTCAATTCAAGGAAAATATAAACCAAATCATGAATGACATTCAAGAAATTCAGAATTTTTAAGCATGCCTTTTTAAATTTTAGGAAGAGGCGATAGGGGAAGTTGAACTGTATGGAGTTACTCAATTTTGATGAAGTCCAAAAATTTGCAAAGACATTCCGCAAAGTTCATCTTAGGATCCGGCCAGTGGACTTAGCCATTTCTTTAGTCATGATATTTTCAGAGTTTCCTATTTTCAGAGTTGTCTACAACCCCAAAAATCCTAAACCAAGTCATTTTGACTTAGCCATTTTTAGTCAGAGTTTCAGAGGCTCAGAATTTTGGAGGTGTCCACAATCCTGAAACCACAAAATTTCAAAATCTTGAAATCCTATAACCCCCATAATCCTAAACCAAGTAATTTGGAATTATCCATTTTTAATCATAAAGGTTCGAAGGTTCAAAGGTTCAGAGATTCAGATGTTTGGAAGTTTGGAGTTTGAAGGTTTAGAGGTTCAAAGGTTTGGAGGTTAAATATTTTCAATATTGCATTTTTTGGAGGTCTACAACCTCAAAAATCTAGGATCATCCAATTTGCAGACTTAGTCAATTTTTTGCAAAATGAAGATTTTGACACGTAGCCATTTTCCCAGTAGTAGTTTTTTAGAATTTTGGCCTCTAAAAGTCCAAAATTTTTAGGGTCTTCGAGGATATATACTTAGTCATTTTCATCCTTTCAAATTTTGGAGCAAAGGTCGGGAGCCAAAATTTCTGGGCCATTCTGATGTGAGAGAAATTTTCATGAAGGGTTTGTTCCAGATCAAACTACCTAATGGTTTGGATTTTTTTAGGGTTAATTAAAGGACAAAAATCAATTGCATGTGAACATAGAAGCTTAGATGAATATTCCAAAGAAAACTCCACTTCAAAATGGTGGAGCTCTAGTTCTGATTTCTTGTTTCTTGGGTGGTTTTGACCTTGATTTATTGCATAAATGAGATGTAAATGAATTAAAAATCCATGCAAATATGTTAACTATCAGTTAGGAGTAGTTTTTTTTTAAGCGATCTCTAGTTTTTACTTTGTTTCACTATATTTTAGTGTAAATGGAACCCTAGTTTGAAGTGTCTTATTTTTGTAGTTGAAGAACTATGTATTTCAGTAGAAAAATGTAATGAAGGTCATAGTTTAGATGCAATAAAGATACATGTTGTTGGTTCTTCATTTGTGGTGTGATTTCTTCTGCTATTTATCCAAAATTGATGAATGTGTCTTCATGCTTGTTCATCAATTTTAGAGAAAAAGCTGTGTTTATTATGTATGGATCTACGATTAATTAAATTGGCATTTGTTGTTGGTAATTCATTTTTCTATGACAAATGATTGGAAAGATTAGTTCTATTGATTTAAAGATAAATCTATCTTGTGTGTGCATGCATCTTATGGCTTCACGATCATATAGATTTTGGAAAGTCCTGCATATAGATAGAAGTTTCTTCAAAAGATTGCATCTGCTAAACATAGAATTGTGATCTGATCTAATTCATGTTTTGTGGGTTTTCATCTTTATGATCATTTAATACGCAATCAGGATTCTACGATGGTTTATGTTTTTTAGATTTTGTTCATGTAAATTTGCTTACAATTCTTGTTTCCCAAATCTTTTGATCTTTGTTTGAAATTGATTTAAATAGGTAATCATTATAAGGTATTAAAGTTAGATTAACATTGTTAGAGAAATTACATATCTTGAATATTGAGAAAATACAAAAGAGTACTAAATTTTGTTCTGTAGCTTGAAGCTTAAATGTACAAGCAAAGGCCTCCTTATGAAAAATTCAAATTTATGTTCAATGTACTACGACCATGAATAACCTTGGGAGTAACCTCGTTATTCTTTCAAGAGATAGATTTAGATCTCAAATTCCTAGCAATTGACTTGCGTAAAAACAACTCTCAACAATTAGCAACCGGTTGTAGTTTCTATTCCAACTATGATGATTTTATATTGGAAATTTATTACCATTAGATTTGTAATTATATTTGGATAGGGAAAGTTGGTTTTAAGTGGAAGGTTTTTGAGATGTGAAGTCACAACATGAGTTGAGCTTCAAGTGGGAGATTTTTGGATGTGAAGTTTGATTGTTCATTTCTTCTTCCTTGACTGTTCATTTCTTCTTTCTCTTGTTTGTCTCTTTGTCTTCTCTTAAAGACTATTGTATATATATGAGCGGAAAACCTTATGCAATTAAGCTACAATGATGGAATAAATATAAATGCTCTACTTTCTTGTAGATGTAGCCAGATTGGTGAACCGTGTTAAAATCTTGGGTCTCTATGTATAATATTATGGTTTCCAATTTTTCTACTAATTTTCACGGTAATAACACCCCAATACTTTTTCCTCACATCAAATGATGCAATGTCCAACCTGCAAATTTTTAGCCCAACTTGAATTAGGTTAATCCAATAAAATATTCCTTCATACTACACCCATTCCTTGAGTGGGTAAAATGGTTTTCTTATATTCATCTTCCAATTTCATCTATGCATTGTTCTTTGAATTATAAACCTCCACTCCCACATTGTTGTCCTTGCCGACTATTATAGTTCTTTCAATGATTAAGATGAAGACTCTTGTGGAGAAATAGGACAACCTATTGAAGTCATATTTCCTGAGAAATAGACTCTTCTTCTTCTTCTTCTTCTAATCAGTGCCTACGGCTACTAAGAAGAAGGAGCATTAATTTTATTTGCAGGTATTACAGACCAAAGATATTTTACAATGAATGTTTTCATTGTCTTGGGGGTGTTAATTTATTTTCTATATTCATGAGCTAAAAAAAAAGTTCCAAAAGGGAATAGTTTAAGACTAAAATGGGAATACAATGTCATGCATATGTCATCACTTTGGAAGAAGGTAACTATAACTCCTAGAATGATGAAATCCTAAGGTATTGTTGATGGATTCATCTATTGTGACATTTTGTATGGGATTATTCCTGAACCAAGTTCATGTTGGGAGAAATTTTCTTGGGAAAGTAGAAATGATCATGTCGTAGGATTAATTGGTTTAAGTGTTGGGGAGCACACATC
Source organism: Thuja plicata (assembly GCA_018584345.1). Classification (NCBI taxonomy): domain Eukaryota; kingdom Viridiplantae; phylum Streptophyta; class Pinopsida; order Cupressales; family Cupressaceae; genus Thuja; species Thuja plicata. The sequence goes on from MU226355.1 coordinate 2,433,981, forward strand.
ATGGGCTCTATCACACATTACGTTCCATCACACTCTTTGGGCCATGCTATGGAAAAGATATGGAGATCCCATGGAACCTCCATTCCTTGATGACCCAGCTACATACATGCTTCTCTCCTTTGTTAAAGATGATGATCCTATCCATGAAAATGACACTAAAGAGGAACTTTCTTATTAGAAGTGTCTTGATTGTCTTGATTACACAAAGAAATATCCTCTAGATTCTCCTATTTCTACATCTCTAGTATTGGAAGCTATTTAGTCACCTCCACTTGTCAGTTTGATGGAAATCTCAGCTTCTTCAAATGCTACTTCATATTCTCTTGAACAATTTTTTTATTGTCTTCTAGATTCAGTTCCATGGGGTAAATTTATATCAGACATCTCTTTTTTGTTTGTAAAATCTCCCATTTTAGATCTAGATGACACTATTGATTGCATACATCTTCTCTTTGATGAGGGTGAATCTTCTTCAATTGTTGTAAGGAAAAATTTTGATCCTCTTCCTCATTCTCTACATTATCATTCCTCACAGTTTGATATGAGTGTGGATAGCTTGGGAAAAAAATTGAAGGAGGTCTATTTGCCTTTTGAGGAGATACACGCATCTTTTGATTGTGTTCTACATCAATTTCTAAGAGATTCTATATTTTCATATTCAACATTATCTAATTTGATTATGGCATTTAGTATGAACACGAAAACTATGGAGCAAGTTTCCAAGACATCATATATTATAAGTTTTCTTCCTACATATTATTTTCTAGATTGAGGAGACTTCATTCATACATCATTGGTTTTGTTTCTTCCTATGGGGAATAATGTTGTTCAAAGATCATGGACCACCTTCTACATCTAGCTTTGAGCATCTACCATTACCTAAATATTCTGGAGTTCTACGTCATTTCTTGCATTTCACTTTTTGTGCAACCTTCTTCGAGTGAAGGACACTACATGAGAGTAGTTGACATGTAGACTTAGTTTTGATTTTGATGGGGGTTATGATCCCACTTTGTTTTCCCTCTTTTCTCATTCCTTTCAATAGGTTTTTCTTTTCTCCTTTGGATTGAAGCAAGAAGATGAGTCCACTTAAGGTGGAACTTTCATACTTAGCCAGATTTGCAAAATCACACTCAACGAAATGGGTTCCCACTTAGAATGAATGGGGTCTCATTTAGCTTCAGGGTCCGGATTTTAAAATTTTTGAAATGGTGTCCCATTTAAAAATGGGATCCCATTTCAAAATAGGGTCCCATTTTGAAAAATGAAACGGGACCCCATTTCAAAATGGGACACCATTTCAAAATGGGATCCTATTTTGACAACATAATTTTTTTTAAAGAAAACCTTCCATCGATTCATTTATACATTATGAATTTAAAAAAAAGGTAAACGGGGTAACATTTACTAAATGAGATCCCTTTTCTAAAAATTTTGAATTTCAAGCCCGCTTTTACTGTTGGCATTTGTTTTGGAAAGAGGCTTGGGTAGTCGAACCATAGCCTTGGACCTGGTTTGACCTGCAACTTGAAGGCTCTTCTAGTGTCCCTACAAAATAAGGACTTTAGACATATATCTGAAGACTTTTTTAGAGGATTATGTTGACAAAATAAAAACCCATTATAGATCAGACTGTGTAGATTCCAAATATGTAAAAAAAAAATTTGATTAAAAGTTCTATTTTCAATGAATTTCTACTGAAACAGGTCCACAAACTAAAGATAACAGGATATTTTGTTATTTAATAACTTCTTTATTTGAAAGTTTCTTGCAAAAAAAATTATATGACATCAAACTAGAGACAATTATTCACACTTTAAAAAAAAATTAAAAATTCATATGTTTTGGTGAAATTATGCTTGTTGTACACAAGAGATTTTAAAAACAACAATTATGCCTAGCAAAAAATTAATAAATAAAAAATCAACAAAAAGATACAAAAAAATATTTTCATCAATCTTAACTGCATTACATACCATTTCCCAAAAGGACTAAGACAAATAGTTTCATTTAGGTCAAATTTTGCTTATTGTACACGAGCATAGTATGGTCCTGAAACAGTGACTTTAAAAATGTGCGTTCTAGAAATGTCTATTAAAAATGAAATTTTGTCATCTGGGTATTAAAATAAATTACATATATGGAAAGTAAACTTTAAGTACTACAACTTCTATTACTAAATTTTTTTAAGATTCAATCTTTAAGTGCTTCTAATATTCATCTCAAACAGGATGAATTTGAAGAAACAGGAAAAATGGTTCCATTTTTTGGCCAAAAAGTGGGATCAACTTCTTGCTTGCAACTATTAGTTAGAATTAATGGGGGACTTTGGTGTTCATTAATTCTAACTCTTGTTCAACTCCAGTTCTGATGAGTAATTTATGGATCACCATTTTCACCTGTTGTTTGGTCCATTAATTTCTACATGCATACAAGATAACTGGTGTTAATTCTTGATTGTATATTCACCTCACTTTCCATATGATGATTTAATATTGTATAAAGCATGCATTGATATGCAGATTATAATTACACAATGATTAGTAGAATTTCATTTTTAGCAGCTCTTTTTTGGCTTTTTTTTATTTCGCAAACTCTATTTTTTTCTTCTTCTTCATATCTAGATTGGTATAGCCACAACTATAAATTTCTACATGATATTTCCATCAAATTCAAAATTTATGGAGGAAAACCTGCAATGATCAATAATATTTATAATATTGTGCAGTCAATCCTGCAACATAAATAATATATCTAGCTAGGAAAAGAGGAAAATCATCTTTCCAAGAATATAGAAAATAAACAAGACTACACAAGAATAAACCTCTACTAATCACATTGCATAAATTACATTACAATGCTTCCAGATTTATACAAGTTTTGCATAAACTTAAATTAGAATGAAATAAGATCAAGAGTTAAACAAAAGTTCTTCTCTAGTAAAAAATGGTGATCTGTAAATCATGGATCTGAAATTGAACGTGTAAATGGTAAATTGAATAATCACTCATTAAAATTTAACATGAAGACATGTAGTTAGAAGTACCAAAAGATGACACCCCACCTAATTCTAACTAAGGAGAAAAGAAAAAAGTGAAGAGGAAATAAATGAGGAAAGAAGGAAAATCTAGTGGGAACAGCCCACTCCCCCTCCCTCAAAATATACAGTAATAGAGATGCAAAACAAATCTTTTGTGGTAATAAAACTGTTGACATCTATCGAAGGATAATCACCATATTGAAGAATGAAGAGACTCCTATAAAACCAAGATGAAGATGAAGATCAATATATACGAGTGCCCCTAATAACACTAATCGAAAAATGAGAAAATTAAAAAAAAATGGAAAAATCTCTATCAATCAAATATACAGAAGACAATAATCTGCATAGGTATCCCAAAAAAATTAAAAGATGGAAAGAGGAAAAATGTCCATTATGCAAGGATGCAGATGACACACAAATATATATGAGTGACCCCAACGACAGTTGTCAACCGTATAATAATAAAATTACAGTTGATAATACAAGTGCCAATTGTCAAAAATTTTGATCAACTATGGAACCAAGGAAGCATTCACACAAAGAGCCATGATAGGTCCACAAAAATAGTGTGTTAGTAGAGAGAAAATGAAGGAAAGACCCATGGATACAGAGCATGATCTTGGCCTATTTGTGATGCAAAATTTGTTTCAACCTCTATTTTCATAACTGTTTGATACAAGCCTCTACTTGTGGGCTAAAGAATAATCTTTGGCTTCCATTTGAAATAGTTGAATGACATGACAATGACAGAACATAAAAATCCTATTCTTTCAAGCTTTGATATTCTATACCTGAAAAAATATTACTCTCCCTCCTAGCTCTTAATATTTGATACCTTATAGAAATTTGTAGTTGTAGCTGCACCGATCTAGCTATGAAGAAGAAGAAAATGGATTTTGCAAAATAAAATAGTTGCTAAAAATTAAATTCTATTAATCATTGTGTAATTACAATTTGCATATCAATGCATGCTTTATACAATATAAAATCACCGTATAATTCCAACCAAGGAGAATTAAAACTAATGAAAGAAGGGAGGAAAGAGGGAAAACCTAGTGGGAACAAACCCCCCCCCCCCTCCCCACAAAATTAACAAGAGATACAACATAAAATCCTTTGTGACAAGAAAATTTTGGATTTCTATCAAATGAGAATTTCTATAGTGGTGAAAGAAGAGACTCCTCTGAAACTAAGATGAAGATCGTGATAAATCTAGATGAGTTCCCCCAACGACACTACTCGAACAATGAGGAGATGGAAAATAAAGGAAAAAAATATGTCAATCAAAGATAGAGAAGACAATAACCTAACTAGGCACCTTTTAACAATGAATAGATGACATAAAAAGGTAAAATGTCTATCAATCAAGTATGAAGATAACACATGAATCTGTACGAGTGACCCTAACGACACTAGTCAACCATGCAAGAACAAAATTGAAAATTGAAAATACAGGTGCCAAATGCCTATAAAACTGATCAAGTGTGGAGCCAAGGAAGCATCAACATGAATAGTAAAAACCCCTCCATAATTCTAAAAAGAGAGGCATGACAAGTCTACTGAAATGGGTGTCACTAAAGAGGAAATTAAGGCAAAGCTCATGCAATAAGAGCATGGCATTGGCCTGTTTGTGATCAAGAAGACTTAGGGGCTGAATTTTTAGGTTGTCACATTGCCTTCTCTAAGGCCTCTATTCTCATCCAACATTTGTTGAATACATGCCCCCCTTACAACAAAAATTGCAAGGCTCAGCAAACTTCTTCTTATCTATATTGGATTGGTGATAGCATTGTGAATTATTCTTCTCACTTGTATGCATAGCAAGAGCATGATCTTTGGGACATTTAAACTACCCATCTTTATAACCTTATCTTTCTCATGTATCAAAGACTCAATGAAAGCATCAAGAGTGGAAATCTTCCAACTGACTCCTTCCGTAAGAAAGATTGTGTGAAAATCAAAGACAAACACACCACATTGTGGACCCAATTCTGAAAATATTATCAAAAAACACTTGGATCTAATAATTTGAGCTCATTTTTAAGGATGTGACCCCATATCTCATCTTGCTTCCCAAAAAGAGCCTTTTGTCTAGTCCAAAATTGGTTTGGAGTTGTGCATGCTTCGACGTAAAACAACAATTCTAGAGAGATGGATAAGCATAGAAGACCTAAGGATTCATCCATGCAGTTGAATTATTTAGACTTTTCAACTACAAAATTGGGTTCAACCTCTGTATTCATAACTATCTGATAGAGGCCTCTACATTTGAGCTGAAGTAGAATCTTTAGCTTTTAGTCAATAACAAAGGCTGGAAATTCTATTTTTCGGCTCTAATTTTCCATACCTACAACAGAAAAAATTGAACTTGTCCTTTCTAGCACCTACACTCTGATACCATGTGAAATTAATAGTTGTAGCTACACAAACCTTGCTAGAAGAAAAATCAAAAAGATTTGCAAAGAAAAGAGAGGAAAATTGAGTAAGAACAAAGAGATATTGAATGAAAAATATGGTACTATTAATTTCAATGATCAATAATATTAATAATAAAAGCATTGAAATTTTTCAAAATCTATTTTTGCTTTCTTCTTCTTCATAGTTAGATCGGTGCATCTACAATTGCAAATTTCTATAATTTTTTGGTGTGTTTTTTGGAAGATGGTAATTTTTTTTACATGGTGAGTTGTTTTTTATTATGGTAAAAAAGGTTTTAAAGGGGCCCCAAAACCCTTTACAAGAAGATTTTGACAGGAATCTGAAACCCAACAAAGATGAAATGTTGTTAAAGGATATGAAATTTAAACCAGCAGCCCAAAGATAATAAACTACCAGCAACTAAAAAGGATGAAACACTAAAACCCTAGTTGCCTTGAAAACAGGCCTAAGCCTTACAATATTAAATTTGTCGAAGTATTAAAACTCCCAAAAAAGAACACCAAGGTTTTAACTTAGAACCTAGAACCAACAAGACCATCATCGAAGAGAAACATGGCCCCAAAACCTGCCTTTAAGCATAACCAAAAACTCCCTGCAGCCAGGATGGGCCCTTGAAAACTATCAACATCCATCTGTCTGCACCTACCAGCCACAAACAACAAATAACTCAAAAAAAATAACAGGGGGAGTAGAAGACTCCCTCTTCCTCATCTTTTGTAATAAATTTGATGCCCTTCAACTTGAAGAGAGAACCTCCACCCTGAACATGCACCTCATCACTACCAAATCTACCTGCAAAACTAAAGGGCCCACCCCTTTCTAATTCCTATTAGCCTTCATGTGGAAACAAGAGGGAGGAGACCACGGTCCACCACCAGTAACCTCCTCCTAGCAGTCACAGACCACCTCAATAGGCTGAACCTTCACCTCAATAGAATCTTCCACCTCAATAGGAAGAGGGGAAGAAGAAAACTAAAGTAAAGAGAGATTCCACCTCTAAGATGCCACACGAACAACACCCACCTCAATAGGGGTATACTCCACCTCAGTAGGAGTATAGCACATAGGGAAGAGGAAAAGAAAGGGGTCATCCTTACAATAAAAGGCTACCAAAAATAGGGGATGAAAAATAGCAATCAAAATTGACCCAATGAAAGTAGAAGAGAAACAACCTTCCCAAATAGGGTCTTGCCTATCTGCAGACACAACACAGGTGGGACACAATCCAAGTTTTTCACATTTTCTACACCAGTGCATCTCTTTCACACCCAGACTACTCCATCTACCAAAGAGAGGGCAATACGAATAGATACAAAGAGGCTTAGCACTTTGAGAAGGCATCTCACAGTCTTAACCTGCTCCCCACCCAATGTGGTACACAACATGAGAACCATCTGGCAACACTGCCTCTCGTCTCATCTCTTCCTGATAAAAAACATGGATCTCCTAGAATCACTACAAAGGATACATGAAATAGCCGCTTCCCCACCACTGATGATGTAGCCATCTTTCCAAATTGCATCCATGTAAGCTCCTTCCTCATCATCAGTCACCTCCTCCTTAGCTTCTCTCCACACATTGCAGTTGTAGCCATAAACACTGCAGCTCAAAGACATCCTTTCCTGAGATCCCCCAGCCAAAGAAATCTCAGGAAAATACAAAAGACTAGGTGAAGACCACAACATGGAAAGGAAAAGGCTCTCCATCTTTGTCATTATCTCCTCCCTCCTCATTGATGTCTTCAACAATTTCCACACCTATAAAAACCCTAGCACCTCCTGCTCCCACTCCGCTGCTCCCGCTGCTCTCCATTTTAGCTCTTGGTGTTGACATGGTGAGTTGTTGTATGGGCTACATATCTCAGAATAAATCTGTCGATGTTGTATAGTTAGTTGGATGTGATTAGCACCTGGTTTTGGTTCCTATTCCAACTATGGTGATTGTCTATTGGAAATTTATTACCATGGGATTTCATAATTATGTTTGGACAGGGAAAGTAGAGTTTAAGTGGGAGGTTGTAGAGATGTGAAGTTGCAAGTGATTTGAATTTCAAGTGGGAGATTGTAGGATGTGAGGTCTAACTACTCTTTCTTCTTCCCTAACTATTCATTTTATCTTTCTCTTGTTTGTCTCTTTATCTTCTCTTGAAGACTATTGTATATACATGAGTGGAAAACCTAACGTAATTAAGCTACAATGACTGAATAAAGATAAATGCTCTTCTAGTAGATGTAGAAAAATTGGTGAACCACATCAAAATCTTGTATCTCTACATATTTTCTTATGGTTTCCAACTTGTCTATTAATTTTCACACTAATAACATCCCAATACTTTTTCCTCACAGCAAATGAAGCAATGTCCAACCCGCACCTGTTTAGCCCAACATGGATTGGGTTAATCAAATAAAATCTTCCTCTAGAGTACACACCTTCCTCGAGTATGGCATGGTTATATTCATCTACAATTTTGTCCAGGCATTGGTCTGTGAATTATAAACCTCCACTCCCATATAGTTGTCCTCACCCACTATTATAATTCTTCAAATGATTAAGATGCAGACTCTTGTGGAGCAATCTAAGGACAACCTGTGTAAATCATATCGCCTGAGTTGAGGAGGAAGGGGAAGATTTCTCCATGTCTTGGTGACAGGATTGCAAGGTAAAATAAAGTGGGTGCTCCATCCTTGGAGCAACAAAGCACACTCTTGTAGGAAACTAACAACATTAATGGAGTCTAGCGCCAAATATTCTAAGGAGAATCTATACACATGGGAATTAGGTAGTGGTTAAAGAAGATATAGATTGTTATTATGAGAGTTTATCCACTCTAAAGGAAGTATGTGGCCAATCAGCAAAGAAGGGGTAGAAAAGGGATGAACAAATGGTGTTATCCTTTGGGTGAGAGTTTATCCACTATGATGATGAGAGAATTAACTTCCATTGTTTTTGGGCAACTTGGCTAAAAAAATTATCACTAGGTCTTCCAGTAGCCTACCTCATATCTCAGAAATCATCTCCATTTCTCTTTTCATTGAAATTTAATTTTTCCAAAGTTTTAGGTCTTATATACAACTGAAGTATAAAATAGTTGTTTCTTTGCCAATTCTCCTATTTTTATCTGGAAGAACCTCGCAGTTTGGGTTTACCAAATTCCAGTATGAAACTTATTCACTACAATAAATACCAGCTAAAGTGTCATATTTGATAACTCTAAACCATGACGTCATGGAGGCTAAGTTAAAAGATAAAGTGAGTGTCGTGTATATCTTGTCATCTCGAAGTCCTAAATTTGTTGTTAACATTTTTGCACTTAAAGACTTTAAAATTGTTATAGTTCTTTTTGAGAACTTTGAGATATTGTACACTTAATATAACTTATTAATAATACTGCCAAATGTTGTACAAAAACTATGCTTCTCCATCACATATATAGAGTCAAACTGAGAAGGCAATGCTACCCTCAAAAAGTCAAAGATTTGCCAACCTTTATCGAAATAAGTAGTAATTTTGTTTATAACGAGTGTTGGCATATTTTAAAATTGTATTAACTAGCTTATATATACCTATATATATAATACGGCGAGAGTAATCCTTCTCAAGTGCGCCTATTTTTCATGTGGATTAGGGTTGATTAAAATAGGGGGCTCGAGAAGGATTACTCTCAGAGTATTATATATATGGGTATATATAAGCTAGTAGCAGTCACGACGCAATAAGTATTAGGGTTAGGGTTAGGGTTAGGGTTAGGGTTAGGGTTAGGGTTAGGGTTAGGGTTAGAGTTAGGGTTAGCATTAGGGTGATTTTTATGGTTAGGTTAGGGTTAGGGTTAGGGTATTTTTTATGGTTAGGATATATGGTTATAGGTTTTGGTTAGGGTTAGTGTTAGGGTTAGAGAGAGGGTTACAAATAGGGTTATGGTTAGGGTTACAATTAGAGTTAGATGGATTTTTATAGTTAGGATGTATGGTTATGGATTTGAATTAGGGTTAGAGTTAGGGTTAATGTTAGGGTTAAAGAGAGGTTAGGGTTAGGGTTAGGGTTAGGGTTAGGGTTAGGGTTAGGGTTAGGGTTAGAGTTAGGATAATTTTTATGGTTAGGATGTGTGGTTATAGATTTTGGTTAGGGTTAGAGTTAGGGTCAGTGTTAGGGTTAGACAGAGGGTTACAGTTAGAGTTAGGGTGATTTTGTTAGTTAGGATGTACAGTTATGGGTTTGGGCTAGGGTTAGAGTTAGGGTTAGTGTTAGGGTTAGAGAGATGGTTATAGTTAGGGTTAGGCTTAGTGTTAACGTTAGGGTGATTTTTAAGGTTAGGATGTACGATTATGGGTTTGGGTTACAATTAGGGTTAGGGCTAATGTTAGGGTTATGATTAGGGTTAGGGTTAGGGGTAGGGTTAGAGTTAGGGTTAGAATTAGGGTGATTTTTATGGTTAGCATTTACGGTTATGGGTTTGGGTCAGGGTTAGAGTTAGGGTTAGGGTTAGAGTTAGGATTAGGGTTAGGGTGATTTTTAGAATTAGGGTTAGGGTTAGATTTATGGTCATAGTGCTTTTTACGGTTAGGATTTATGGTTATGGTTTTGGGTTAGGGTTAGGGTTAGGGTATTTTTACAGTTAGGATGTACAATTATGGGTTAGGGTTAGAGTTAGAGTTAGGGTCAGGGTTAGGGTTAGGGTTAGAGTTAGGGTTAGGGTTAGGGTTAGTAATAGGGCTAGTGGTAGTAATAGGGTTAAGGGTAGGGGTAGGGTTAGGGTTTTTGGTTAGGGTTAGAGTTATGGTTAGGATTAGGTTTAGTAATAAGGTTAGTGTTAAGGTTAGGGTTAGTATTAGGGTTAGAGTTAGGGTTAGATTTAGGGTTAAGGTTAGCATTATGATTAGGGTTAGGGTTAATATTAGGGTTAGTGTTAGTGTTAGGTTAGTATTAAGGTTATAGTTAGGGTTAAGGATAGTAAATTGCAATTAGGGTCAATGGTCTAATTAGGGTTAGGGTGTACAGTTTAGAGTTAGGAGTAGTATTATGTTAATGGTTAAGGTTAAGGTTAGGGTTAGGGTTTGTATTAGGGTTAAGGTTAGCATTATGATTAGGGTCCATAATCTAATTAGGATTAGGAATAGGGTGTATAGTTGAGAGGTAGAAGTAGTATTATGTTAATGGTTAGGAATAGGGTTAGGGTCAGTATTATAGTTAGTGTTAGGCTTAGTATTAGGGTTAAGGTTAGCATTATGACTGTCGTCAATGGTATAATTAGGTTTAGTATTAGGGTTAGTGTTAGGGTTAGTATTAGGGCTAGGGTTAGCATTATGATTAGGGTCACATAGAAGTTTATGTTTAGGATTAGGATTAGGGTTAGAGTTACAGTTGGGATATACGGTTATAGATTTCAGTTAAGGTTAGAGTTATGGTTAGTGTTAAGGTTAGAGAGAGGGTTATGGTTAGGGTTGCGGTTAGGGTTATGGTTAGAGTTAGGGTGATTTTGTTAGTTAGGATGTACGGTTATGGGTTTACATTAGGGTTAGAGTTAAGGTTATTTTTAGGGTTAGAGAGATGGTTAGGGTTAGGGTTAGGGTTAGGGTTAGTGTTAGAGTTAGGATGATTTTTATGGTTAGGATGTACAATTATGGGTTTGGGTTAGCGTTAGAGTTAGGGTTAATGTTAGGGTTAGAGAGAGGGTTATAATTAGGGTTATGGTTAGGGTTAAAGTTATGCTTAGGATTAGGATAATTTTTATAGTTAGGATGTACGGTGATGGGTTTGGGTGTGGGTTAGAGTTAGGGTTAGGGTTAGGGTCAAGGTGATTTTTATAGTTAGGGTTAGGGTTAGAGTTACGGTTACAGTGATTTTCATGATTAGGATGTACGGTTATGGGTTAGGGTTAGGGTTAAAGTTAGGGTTAGGGTTAAGGTTAGAGTTATAGTTAGGGTTAGGGTTAGGGTGATTTTTAAAGTTAGGGTTAGGGTTAGAGTTATAGTTACATTGTTTTTAATGGTTAGAATGTACGGTTATGGTTTTGGGTTAGGGTTGGGGTTAGTAATAGGGTTAGTGTTAGTGTTAGTGTTAGGGTTAGTATTAGGGTTAGAGTTAGGGTTAAGATTAGCATTATGATTAGGGTTAGGGTTAGTGTTAGTGTTTGTGTTAGGTTTATTATTAGGATTAGAGTTAGGGTTAATGATAGTATTACGATTAGGGTCAGTGGTTTAATTAGGGTTGGGGTTAGGGTTAGAGTTAGGATTAGTATTATGTTAATGGTTAAGGTTAGAGTTAGGGTTAGTATTAGGGTTAAGGTTAGCATTATGATTAGGTTCAATGATCTAATTAGGATTTGGGTTAGGGTGTATAGTTGAGAGTTAGGAGTATTATTATGTTAACAGTTAGGAATAGGGTTAGGGTTAGTATAAGAGTTAGTGTTAGGATTAACTTATTAGGGTTAAGGTTAGCATTATGATTACGATCAATGGTATAATTAGGTTTAGGGTTAGGGTTAGTGTTACCGTAAGTATTGGGTTAAGGTTAGCATTATGATTAGGGTCAATCGTGTAAATAGGGTTAGAGTTAGGGTGTACGGTTTATAGTTAGGAGTAGTATCATGTTCACAGTTAGGGTTAGGGTTAGGCTTAGTATTAGAGTTAGTGTTAGGGTTAAGTATTAGGGTTAAGGTTAGCATTACAATTAGGATCAATTTTCTAATTAGGGTTAGAGTTAGGGTATATAATATATAGTTAGGAATAGTATCATGTTAATAGTTAGGGTTAGGGTTAGTATTAGGGTTAGTGTTAGGGTTTAGTATTACAATTAAAATTAAATTTAGTGATGTGATGTATGTATTAGAGTTTTGGATAATGAATATTATGGTTATAGTGAAGGATAGAATCTATCGTTAGTTAATGTTAGTATTATGGTAGGTTTAATTGAAGTTTAGCATTTGCGTTAATGTTATTGGAATAATAGTTATTACTTTTATTTAGATTAATAGAAAAATGGGTATCGTAATATGATATGATTATGATTTTTGATACACATTGAATAAAAAGTGAGCATAATTTCTATATATAATCTACTAATTTATTGATTTAGAATGATTGAGGATAATTTTCATGTAATGTAGGAGAATAATTAATCATATATTTATTAATAGAAAGTTGAAAATACATCATTAAAGTACATCATTGATTTTGAAGATATCTAAGTTTGATTTCTTTTTCTTTTCTTGTGAAAATTTATTTTCCACTTTTCATTTTTTCATAACGGCCATATGTGAATTGTGCCATTATTCTCAAGCCTTCTAGAGACTTTACATGAGATACAACCAAAAATGTCAATACTTCTCTCTCTCTCTCTCTCTCTCTCTCTCTCTCAGGCTTATATAACCTATGGCTTTTGAAAGAGTTAGGTCGTGTGGTTTATGAATTATCAAAGCCCATGCTAACTTTAATGGTAATTCAAAGGTTCTACCTCTCTCTAATGGTATTATTGGTACTATTTTTGGATGGTGGTCATCATATGGTATTCCAAAATAATTATCAAATTCAACTGTGACATATGTTGGTGGTTTAGGTGGAGAAAAACCTGGTTTGTACACAATATTCTAGATATATCCCAATGCTCCATTGACAAGATCAACTTCTATCCATAGATTTGTAGTCAACATCACCCTTGAATCCTTACTAAATAATATCTCTACATCAAGTTCTTCATTTGATTAATCTTTAATTGTATTAGCATTCCTTGACTTAGTTGCAAGACTGCGTACAACATGATGCCTCAAAGAATACAATATCCTTATGTTATGGTTCTAAACATTGTCATTTTTTGAGAACAAATGCATTGTCTTATCAAACTCATCATTTCTTTCAACATCTAACCTTACAGGGGTTCTCATCATAAGCAAGTTCCAATTAGTTATTCTTGGATTTGTATCTCTCAGATTTGTCAGAAAATGATAAAATATTTATTGTTGGATGTTATCTCCATCTTTCCTAAATATTTTATCTAATCTAACCATTGTTTTGAATTATCACCACAATAAATTTACCCTCATGTTTCTATCATACATTGATTTATCATTGACTGGAGGTAACTGACCAAGATCATCAACTAAAATTATAGATACACCTGAAATAAAGTGACAAAAAATTATTTTTAGACCATCTAGGAAGATCATATGAAGGTATTGTATATGAATTATATTAATAAATATTATACCACGTAAAGTTCACTATTACCAAGAACCAAAGGTATACCTACAAAACTTATCTTGGCACTTTGTGGGAATTCTTGTCTGAGTCAAAAATCTATAATTTCTAGCATTTTTTTACCAGTGAATCTCATTTAATCAATCAAAATATATTTGAAGTAGGCCATCTCTTCTTAAAAACATATAAGTCATGCTCTTTCTAGCTGAGAAAAATTTTTAATTGGTATTCACAACTTTGAATGAATTGTAGAGGCTCCTATATTGAAAGTTGCAACTCCAGTTGGTGCAAGTAATAAAAGAGGAGAAGGGCTTGGCATTACTGCTATTGGAAGAGATTGAGTAATGACACCAATTAGATAATACTTTCTTGTTCCTATTATTCCTTGAATTATCATAAATAAAGGCACTTGAACTTGATTGCTATGGTGGTGTGTCATAATAATATTGATTGCCTTATGTTTCTTCTCACTGAGAGTTGTAAAGTTGATGCATCACGGGATGTCATCATACATGAGGCATCCATGTTTCTTCATTTCACCTATGAAATTGATTGCTTGAGCTGTATGTTCTTCACTTTGATATTCACTACTCCAGTTTGTATTTCTATCAATATCTCTTCTTCCCACAATGTCTATTTCAAAAACCTGCATATGTTGACCACAATGTAGCCTAGATATGATTTGGCATTCATTCTCTATGGTATTTCCCTGAATACCTCCATTATCTTCTATTTCAGAATAGATGTTAGGATCATCATTTTCTATAGTTGTCACTCTTTCAACGTGCCAAGGATTATAACTGAGAGACTCCCAATTTGCTACTATAATATCACTATCATGACCAATGTCCCTTTCAGTGATATGAAAAGGTTTGTATAGTAAAAAATCAGATAAACAAAAGTCCACCCATTTACTTTAATTACGTGGAGGAATGGATAGAAACCTAGGGAAAATTCTGACAATAGATGATATTTCCCTTGGTCCCCATTTGTTATCTCCTCTTTTTCTAGGATTGTATATCTAGGATCTTGTTGCATCAATAAATGTGATACCTTCCATACAAAGTGGTCTTTTGTTATAACCATCTACAAATGATTTTGTGTGTTGTTCATCATTATCCTCATTATTTACTACTATAAGTTTTAAAACTTCACGTGACACATTTAGATTAAGAAACCTTCTGCTGCTCTCCACAAATGGAAGCTCTAATAACATATGACATGTTTCCTAATCTCTAATGTCTCTTTCTATAACTATCTCTATGAGAAGCTTTCTGTATGCCTGTGTAGCTAAATCATCAAGATTTTCTAGGTTTGATAGGCACATCAACATTTCTTGATAGGTTTTTGAGCTTCTCTCAGCTTTTGTGGGATACTTTGCAATGTATTTGATAACTATATGTTTTGAAAGAATAGGTTTCCAATCTATATTTTCCCTCAATAGTTGGAGTATGTGTTGATTATGTGAATTGACTCTATCATCATTTCTTGCTGGTTCAAATTTTCTGTCACCCAACTCTCTATCCACATATAATCTAGACCCCTCCAAATTTAATGGTCAAAGAGCATTATACCCAAAACAATGACAAAAGAATATCTCATTTCATTAAGTTGTCTAAATAGTTGATATATAATATTGATATAGAAGTATTAAATGATAAAATAATCACCTGCAAACCATTCTTCCACTTTTCTTGCATAGCCAAGCACCCTCCTTATAGATTGTGTGTCGTTCGACATAGTTGACTATCTCCTCATAGTCACGATCGATATCCATCTCTTCTAGTTGTGCACTATTTCTGAGACATAGATGCTACCAAAATTTTGGAAATCCTACAAACAGTTGCGGTTAATTATCTATATTAAATATTTATAATAAATATATGGTAATATACATGTGATTGTCTTCATCTTATATTGATATATCAGATCAATTTACTTTATACATACCTATATATTTCTTTGATGAGGATCATGTCTAGGATTCCATGCATGAATAATATGATGAAAATATCTCTCAACACTCTTTTGTTCCTCCTCATTTCACTAGTCTATAGTGTCCATGTTTGGCGCTCCTTCAAGCAATAAAAATCCATGCACATGAGGCGAACCCCTATTTTGACACTCACTACACCAAAAGTCTTTGACTTTCATAACTTTTTCAAGTATTTCCTTTCTGAACATTGTATGCCTCAAATGCATGTAATGTGCAACTATATGAGGATAGTTAATTACATTGTGTCTTCTCCATTTTTGAGCCTCTCATGGATCAGTTAGTGGTGTTCATGGCATCAGCGTATGCAGATCATGCCACTACATATCTGTTGTACTTAATGTGAAGAAAATTATAGGAGATCCAATTTGGTGAAGCATGTATGTTAATTCTTCTTTGCATTTTGCACAATATGATCTCGTGCCTCTTAGGGATGTTCCAAACTGCGTCAACCTATCTGCCAGATTATTATGTGGTATATTTCCTATATGTTCACGTAACTCATTGATGGTAATTGGAATGTCTTGAAAACTCCCTTTTACAAATACAATTGCTGAATTCTATGCACGATGTCTCATTATCATGTTCATTATTAAATACTTAAACCTTGGATGTTTAGAAAAGTGAAGATCCCTATACCGCAATAAATGCTTCACAAATTCATGTAAATGAACTCGCCTCATTCTTGGCTCTAACCAATCACACATTCCATCAAAAAATAATGTTGGAAATCCCATATCGAATAATCCAGATGTAACATATTCATTGATGGGTGATGCACCTATATATGGCCATTCAATTAATACATATGGTATTGTATCTGGATTGTTAACCCATGCATAGATTAAATCCATTTATCTTTGAGCATTAGGTGACCTTTAAGCCATTGATGTTGTTTGATCAATTATATTACCTTCATCTGTCTCCATGACTGGACCCACACATATGACTTTATTTGCATTAGAATCAAATTCCATGTGCACTGTCTTCAAAATGTTAAAAACATTCTCATCAGAATTTATTGGCAAGTCATTAAGAGAAGCTTCATCAATCGTAACATCTATGTAGAACTTTTTATGTTCTACTTTTTATTTAAATTCTCTATAAACACGATCCCTATTTATAGTAAAGTTATAATGTGTGCCACATTGATCCCTTCTGCGGACAATAATGATTGGCAAATGCTCAATAGTATGTGGAAAAACTTTGGATACATGTTCTACATTCTAGGGAAAACTTATAATGTGCCATTTGTACTTATATTGACCACCAGTTGCATGTGTAACTTGCAGTATATGGATTACATGTGCAATCATCATCTCTTCAACCTAATAAAAATTGGAAAGCTCCTCTGGTTGAGAGCAAGGATCCATATTATTTGCAGTTGAAAACCTATTAGTTCATCTCTCTTGTCGACACCTGTTTCATATAGGACCTTGACAAGTGTGATGTAATTTCATTCCAAGATATGATTCTTGACAAACATAACACATATTTGGAGTCTTCAAACTATCTATATGACGTCTAAACTACATTTGGAATCTTCTAAATTCTGACTGAAGCATACCATTTGGGTTTGGCATGTTTTCTATAGAACCTTCAGTGTCAATATTCATTTGCATATGATTTTCATTTTGTGCTGTTTCTGGAACACGTTCTATGGATGTAGAGCCTTCATTTTGAACATTGAACTGAAAGTTTACATTAGGTGGATGGTTATATCTATCATTTGGTTCGAGATCAACTTGTTTCCTTTCACATCTTTCTTCATTTTGAAGGACTTTTTTAGATGTTTGTTGACGATTTCTTCTTTCTACATTTATTTCATATCAATTTTTATTTTCTAATTATTCAATTTTTACTTTTGTCATTCTTCTACCAAACCTTTGTTTATTTTCTTCGTTGCGTCTTATTCTATGTTGTTCTCATTGAGTTTCTGTCATTTGTTTTTGTTGACACCTACGACACTCTCTTCTATATTGTCTTTGATATTCTCTTCTTGCCTCCTCTGATTAAAATTTCAACCTTGGTTGAGCACCATACCTACTATGAAATACATTAGAGTTAGTCACCAAAATACACTTCCTTCATTCAATATCTAACAATATTGTATTGTTTGGAAAATATGAGTGTTGAATAATAAAATTACTATGATTATATATTTATACATGTGGAGGCATTATCTTCAACGTAACACTTTCATTATTTAAATAACTTATATATTCATTTATAAGTTAAAATAATATACTATTTCATCTCTTTAGAGAGTATGTTAAAAATTTATTGAATTGAAAGGCCATATATTTATTCATAATACATTTCAATTTATAGATTTTATTTTTGGCTTCATGTTTAAATACATATTTGCACATGACCGTGACCATATGTTAAAATTAGGAAAATAAATTAGATATGAACAATAATTATATGTCAAATACAACAACATTAGGAGAATGAACAAAAATTACGACAATGAGAGGCAAGATATTGTAACATTAAGAAAATCAATATTTTATTAAGAAGAATGAATTCATCATGACAATAAAATGGTCCAAAAGGTCATTTTGTGAAAACATGACAAAACATGATCTCTCATTTTGAATACAAAACAATAAAAGCAAAAATGAAACGGTTCCAAAATAATGTTTTGTCAGAACATGAGAAAACGTAATCTTTCAATTCCATTGTTTTGGTCTCCATCATCCTCTAATCCATTCATGGGCTAGATGTTTAAGAGGGCACATGAATATGTTTTTAGAGTGTGACTATTAGGGAGATATATTTCAAAGAACTCTTCATGAGTCATTGTTGAAACAAAACTATCAATAGTCACCCCTGACCACCAATAAACATTATCTAGAACTTCAAATTCAAACCCAGGTGGTATATATTGAGGCAACCTAATCATAGGTGGAATAGGTCTCATATACTCTAAAACTACTTCCTCAAAAAGGGGTTCTCTTGACCATTCATCGGTAATGAAGTGATTATATCTCACAAAAAACTTTGGTTTTTCATAAAATAGTACAATGTCTAAAATTGTTGCTTCAAACCAAGCCCCCTCAAAACCCTTCTCATCATAGCTAACTTCTACCTTCATTCCCAAATGTACATCCATCTATATTCTTTATGTATGATTACAAAAAATTAAAACCATTTCAATATATAAATTTAAAGATACAATAAAATTTATAATAGTAGCAAACTTTTAAAATACTAACAAAATCAAACTACTGAAATACTAATAAAATGAAAAAAATAAAGCTAATACTGAAATCAAATAATGTAATATATGCTAGGGTTTCATGTGTATGGCATCCTATCTATGTCTTTGCTCTGAGATTTCCATCTGTCATACCGCATTTACTACGGTATTTTTGCATTAGGGTTAGCTTTTAGTATGGCTCTGGCCAACTTCGGCCTAGCAGTTGTTGTTGGTGCATGAGTTGAAGCTTTGGAAAGCCATGGTGCCTCCTCTAAACAAACATCCTCGCAAGTTTATCTTGAAGGTCTTTCATGAGGTAACCCTGATATTGTTCTTAATCTGCAAGAATTTGATTATGTATGTGAATGGTTAGAAAAGCATACTCTGATTGGATATTTTTTAGGTTGTACTCCTCCTGAAAGTATCCTCAAAGATTGGGTTAACAAGAGTTGGACCGCTCATGGGGTCCGCCTTGACGGTGTGCAAAATCTTACCAATGGTTTTTTTCTTTTCTATTTTTCTAACCCTTCTCAGGCAGAAGCAGTTTTTAACCACGAACCCTAGACTGTTAGGTCTTCCCTGCTTATTTTCCAGAGATGGTCTCGATACTTCACCATCTTGGATGACAAGAAACTTAGGTTTGCTATTTGGGTCAAATCTCCTGGTCTCCCCTTTCCATGTTGGTCGTTCATTGAGTCCATTGCTAAAACCCTTGGTAAGGTCATTGTCATGGAACATGACAAATTTTTCAATGCCTGTCCCCAAAAGCATGTCTATGTTGAGGTCAACCTTTCTAGGGACCTCAAAGACACTGTTGAAATCTAGATTGGTGCCCTCACCATTTCTCAAAAAGTTCTCTATTTGAACCTACCCAACACCTACTATCGGTGTCAATCGGTAGAACACAAGATTAAGGATTGCCCGTTAGCAACCCCTCAGGTTAAGTCATGGCCAAATGAAGCAACGACCAAAAATATAGAAGCCAAAAAAAAAAAAGAATGGACTACAGTTTCATGAAAAGACAAGAATACCTCAAGCTCCAAGACAACACAAGCTACTTCCGCTATGGTGTCACCTTCGGAACCCTCAGCTGGAAAATCTCCTTCTTCCAGTGATTTTCCACCACCGCTTGTTTCAAACCCTGTTATCCAGGGGAAAATCCCTGCCGCGAAGCCTTCCACTCCATAAGTGGTGCTCACGCCGCCAGTGGATTCTTTAATTTTTTCCCAGTCTTTGCATCGGTCTCATAGTCCTGATGGACACATGGATGACCTAGATAAAAGGTGGTTTACCTCTTCTGGAGAATTACTCCCCAACTTTAGCTCTGTACCAGCCTTCTTGCAGAATAGCTTCTCCTCTCTTGGGGACGAGGAAACCATGCAAGAGTTTTTATGAATTTTTTGTCATGGAATGTGCGAGGTCTAACTGACCTCTCCAGAAAGTACAATGTGTGGGATACTCATTGTAGAATTCATATTCTGGACGTGTTATGTTTACAGGAGGTTAAGATCTCTAGGTTTCTTCATAACTCTGTCTGTCGTGTCATATGGCCGGACGACATTGTTTTTTTCTTCTCAACATGAAGCTGGTAAAGGTGATGTTATTACTATTCTAACACCTCACTTTTATTCTTCTATTATTTCTCATGGTTCTAATCTGATGCAGTGTGTCACCTAGATTTTTCTTTCTTTTCATAATCATTCTTTTGGTGTCATTAATGTTTACGCCCCCAATGATGCTGTCGAAAGATCTCAACTTTGGCGTTGGTTGGCAGACAATCTGCCTCCTACCACTTGGGTTATGTGTGGGGATTTTAATATGGTTGAGCTGGCCTTTGACAAGGAAGGAATTCCACCTTTTCACTGCATAGCTAGAGAGAGAGAAGCTTCGTATCACATGCAAAATAAATTGGGCCTTTTTGATCCCAATGCTAACCGCCACCAGCAGGGTGGGGTTTGGCATACTTGGTCCAATTTCAGAGCTAGCTCTGAGCATATATTTAAGAGGCTAGATCATGCTATGATAATGGCTCAATATTTTTTCTCTTTTTCTAAAGATTGAGGCCTACCTACCATTCCTCTAACAGATGTTACCTTGTCACACCACTTCCCCATTTCTTTCTCCATCACTTGGCAGTTTTCTGCCAAAAGGGCTGCCCAAACGCAATTTTATCTCAACACGTCTGTGCTAATGCATACTTCCACTATTGCTCACATTCTTCAAGTCTAGAATTTAGAGCCTCGGCCCCACACTCATCTTGGTTGGATTTAATGGTGGAATGATGCCATTACCCGCACTGCTAGATTTCTTCGCATTTACGGTCGGCAGTTAGCTTGTTATAGAAAGCGTGCTTATGAAGCTAACACTAAGGCTCTTCACAATGCTACTGATTTTTTTTCCTCGAATCCCTTTGATTCTACTCTCCAGCTTGAGCTGGCCCAGCTCTATCATGAGAAATAGATTACAAATGACTATGCTGCTCATGGAGCTCAAATCAAAGCTCACCTCCACTAGTTGGAGGTGGGTGATAAAGCCTCTAAGGAGTTTTCTCATGCTCTCAAAGCCCATCATACCAATTTTGGTGTTCAAAAGATTAAGCAAGGATCTAACACACTTACAAAACTTCTGGCCATTCTGCAAGCTTTTGTTCAGCACTATGAAAAAGTGTTTACCTCACAGGGTAATTCTGTGACACGGGAAGAGGCTCTAAAGGCTTGTATTTCTATTACTCCAAACCACCTAGTGGTCGAGCAGCATGCCTTTTGTGAGAAATTTCTTACCATCTCTGACCTCAGAGTAGCGGCTTTCTCTATGGCCACTGATAAATCTCTAGGATGTGATGGCTTCCCCTACGAGTTCTACAAACATCTTTGGGATGCTGTTGGTCCTGACCTACACAAAGTCTATCTCAAGGCCTTTCACAATTAAAGTTTGGGCACTTTAATAAATAAAGGAAATATCAAATTCATACCTAAATCTGGTGATCCAAAGGATATCTACAATTGGAGGCCCATCACCTTGTTGAACATCTCCTACAAGATAATTGCCAAAGCTTTAGCTCTTAAAATTAGACATCTCCTTCCTCTTATTGTCCACCCTGAGCAAACTAGTTTTATTAAGTCCAGGTATATTCTTGACAATATTATTGATGTCTGGGAAGGGATGGAATGGGCTCACCATTCTAAGAAAGCTACCCTATTTCTCAAAATTGATTTTGCTAAAGCCTATGACCACATTGAATGGCCCTTTATTCTTGCTATGCTTCAAGCTCTTGGATTCGTTCCTCACTTTTTGTAGTCTATGGAAATGTTTTTTGGTGATGCCTCTGCTTGCATTACCATCAATGGGTCCCAATCTGATACTTTTGGGCTTTTTTGATCCATCCGACAAGGTTGTCCGCTGGCTCCTACCTTATATGTGCTTGTTGTTGAAGGCTTTGGATACTTTCTTGCCAACTCTGTCTCCTCTGGTTTAGTTTGTGGCATTTCTCTTCCTGATTCCTCTTCTCAGCTTGTTAATGGCCACTTTGCTAATGACTCCTTTCTCACTCTTATTGAGGATGAGGAGAACATATCCAATGCCTTGCAGTGCCTGGACACCTTTTGTCAAGCCTCTGGATCTGCTATTCAATGGTCTAAAACCCTTTGCTTCAGACAGTCTTTTCTTCCAGCCACTTCCTGGCTTAACAATTTTGGCTGGAAATGGGTTTAGCATGGAGAATTCTTTCATTTCCTAGGCATTCCCTTTGCTTTCCATGGCTCCTCTATGGATTTATGGAATGTTGTGATTACCAAGATTGAAAAAAAGCTACAATATTGGATCTGCAAGCCTCTTTCCCTTGCTGGAGAGTTTCAAATTTGTTCCAAAGTTTTGGCTGCTACTCATGTCTACTAATCCTCTTGTTGGGTGCCCTCAAAGGCTTCTTACCTCAAGCTGGAGCATTTTCTCCAAGATTTTATTTGGGCTTCTAGTGCTGACGGCCATGGTTTTCATAGGGTTGCCTGGGAGTTTTGTTGCCTTCCTCATGACTCTGGCGGCCTTGGTCTTCTCTCCACTCAGAGGCAGGGACATGATCTCTATGTGAAGTGGATTATCTGTGCTCTTACTGGTAGTGAGGCTTGGAAAATTCTTGTCTGGCACTACATCCCTTCAGGTTTCCCAGTTCACAGGCTGGCCTAGAAGGGCATTGGTCTCTACACCTTACTCACTATGAAAGAACCTATTCAAATTTAGGGTACCTTCATCATCAAGAGCATTTGAAAAGCTTGGGAAGCTTTTAAGCCTTGGCTCTTATGGGATGTTGATGCCTTTCACAATGGTCTTTCTTTCAATTAGCAGAGCCTCTGGTGGTCTCCGTTAATTTCTATTCAAGGCATCCCTTTGGCCAAGACTCAAGGGACTAGTGCTCAGCATTTTTTCAAATGTGGCATCTAGACTCACAAGGACCTCTTCTCTAGAGCCTCTATGGGTCTCCGATCATGGGAGGATATGCAGGTGTAGTATCATTTGGCTCATTCTGATCGCCAAACTTTTGATCTCTTGGTCTCTATGATTCCTGCCAACTTGCTTCATAAAATTGGCATTCAATCTGTCGGGCCTTGGTGGAAAGATTAGAAATTGTATCCTACCATGCCTTTCAGCAATTTTAAGCCATGGTTGGGCTATAGGTGGTTATCTCCTCATCTTTTGATGGTGGATACCATTAATCAGAGATGGCATCTTCATTCCTCCACATCTCATTAGAGCTCTCACTTTCAAACCATCTAGGCTACCATTACGGAGCCTAAGATGGCTCTTTTTGCATGGTGCCTACTTTTTCAAGGGCTCCCAATTGGCCCTAGGCTCAAACATCTGGGTGTTCAAGACCCTCGCTGTCCCTTCTGTGGTCACCCTGAATCTTTTTTGCACATCTTCTGGTTTTGTAGGAGAGCTCAACAGTATTGGCAGTGGATTCATGATTTCTTCAAACCTTTTCAGCCTGAGCCTTTCTCTTGGCACATGATTGTCTTAGGAGATTCCCCTAGACTTCCCTCCAAGTTTACCTAGATTTGGCATACTTTCAGGATGGAGATTTTGTTCACATTATGGAAAGATAGGAATGCTGTTATTTTTTCTCACAGCTTTCTTGATACGAATGTTGCTCTGTATAACAAGGCTTGCATTTGTAATAATGTTATGATGCAGATTCAAGTTCAGACCAATAAAGTGGCTCACCTACAGGAGTTACTCAATCATTGGGGCAATGCTCCCTGTACTATTGCACAGGTTCCTCCTGATGCCATTTTTGCTGAAGGTACTCCTCCCAGAGGCCACCACCGTGGGTGCAACTCCTCAGCGTGCCACTCATGCACCCCACATTCGCAAGCACCCCGCCACCACTCTCCGAGAGGTGGCAGTGACGATTGGCAGCACCGCTCAGCTTCTCTTCCTTGTCGTTCTTCTGGGTGGTCTCTAGCACCGGCTCAGTCTACCCATCTTGATGCTCCTGGTTCTCATCGTGGCTCTGTTTGACCTCCCACCACCTCCTTCAAGTTTCCCCGCCTGGCTTTGGCCATTTCACTGCCTAGGGCGGAAGAGAAAGAAAAAGAAGAAGCTGAAGATGATGGGTGGTCGCTTCCCGACCCTCTTGCTAACCCCAATAATGTGTGGGGTTCTGATGATAAAGATCCTCCTCCTTCTCCCACTGTTATTGCTGCTTAATGGCTATATGCCTATTTTTTTATGAATAGTTGTGCTTTGTCTCTGGCTTGGCCGTGTGAACTTTGCGGGGTGATTCTTATGTCCCCTGGCCCCTTTTTTGTGGATATGTAACTTTGATATTTTATTAATTGAAAAGGCACTATTCATAAAAAAAAAATGTAATATCAATAATTAATTCTATTATTTTAATCAAAATATTTAAGTCTAATCAAATAAATAAATAATTAAACTAATTATCCAATTTAATAAACTAAACAATCTAATATGGCAACATAGGTCTCCATATCAAATAATTTAAATCGAAATGAAAATGGTGCATTGTCATCCATTTTTAAATCAAAATCTAAATAGTAAAACTAAATATTAAAAAATGTTCAAATACTCTATATCTAAATAATCAAAACCAAAATCAATAATTTAAAAAAATATACATCTAAATAATCTAGAAGTACACCAATATGACCGCGTCAACATCCATATTTAACATTATGTCTAAATGTTAAATAAAATAATAATTAAATAAATAATTAAACTAATTATCCAATTTAATAAACTTAACAATCTAATACAACATAGGCCTCCATATTAAATAATTTAAATCTTAATGAAAATGAAAATGAAAATGGTGGCATTGCCCTCCATTTTTAAATCGAAATTTAAATATTAAAACTAAATTTAAATATTAAAAATTGATCAAATACTCTATATCTAAAGAATTTAAATCTTAATGAAAATGAAAATGGCGACATTGCCCTCCATTTTTAAATCTAAATTTAAATATTAAAACTAAATTTAAATATTAAAAACTGATAAAAATTTTCTATATTTAAATACTAAAAAATTATCAAATACTATATATCTAAATAATCTTAATCTTAATCAATAATCTAAAAAAGAATCATCTAAATAATCTAAAACTAAAACAATATGGCCCTCCATATTAAAAATTATATCTAAATATTAAAACTAAATATTAAATGAAATAATGATTAAACAAATAATTAAATTAATTATCCAATTTAATAAACTTAACAATATAATATGGCAACATACCCTAAATCTAAATTTTAAAAAAATCTATATCTATATTTAATTCTATATCTAATTGTAAATATAATGATTAAAATCAATGAAAAATCTAAATCTAAATCTACATCTAATTGTAAAAATCTAAATCTAAATCTAAAACTATATGTAATTATAAATATGATGATTAAAATCTATCAAAAAAAAATTAAACTAATTTTTTTAATATTTTTTAAATTAAACTATGTTAAAAGCAGTCAAATGCTTTATAAAAAATGTTCAAACAATTTAAAAGGAGAATCATTGAATTGCTAAAATGGGACAATAGGGCAGACAAAGATAAATTAAATTTTTTAAAAACGCAAACTATAGATGAAGTTTTTAAAACGTAAGCAGGTTGATTGAGATTATATTAAATTGAAATTTGAAACATATTTCTAATGATATTATTATGGAATGAATCTAATGATATTAAAATGAAAAATTGAAAAATGTAAGTGGGAGATACACAACGAAATGAATTAAAAAGTGCAGATATTTAAATGCTATGAAGTTTGAATTTTAAAAAAAAACACATCTCAACACAATGGAAATTTAAACTATGAAAAAATTTAAACGAATTATTATGAAACTATTAATAAATTTATTAAAACTATATAAAAGAAAGTTATAAACAATTAATTAAACTATATGCAGCTCTTGGGAATGCAATTCCAAATGCCATAATATTAGCTATAACATAGAATCAAAATAACAGAGATATAAACAATGTCGGATGAATATAAGCATAAAAACTAAACACAATATTATCCTGTAGATAAAAATTTGTAAATCTATATCTAATTGTAAAAATCAAAATTTAAATAAAAAAACTATATGTAATTGTTGTAACCACCTGAATTTGGTCTGTTCCAACTATGGACCCTATTTGCCCTAAGTGTGATCATACCCTCTATTATGTCCAAACGACCCTGTTACTGCTTGGCATAATTCTTCGAATCAATTTAATGTCCTAAGGTGATTTTTATCACTAAATTATATTAACTATTATAGCCATATGTTTCAAAGCAATTCAAACCAATTAAATCAAATCAAATTCAAACATGGCTATAGTATTTAATTGTAAAGGAATTAAATAAATCCCTAAATCAATTACCCACTTGCAATGAACCCATTCCCCTAACTTATTTAATTTAATTAAAATGACTATAGTCCCCTAATTATTAAAAAGCAATTAAATTGTTTAAATAATTAATTCCTATATTTATTAATGAATTAAATAATTTTAATTCATTTAATTAATATTCCCCTAAACCCAACCTAACCTATTTCAACCACTTCTACTCTGGGTTCTAACCCTTCTCAACCCATTCACCCTTGCTAATCTAATCCTAATCCTAATTCTAACCCTAACCCACTTCCTAATGTTGTCACATTCCATTAAGGAATGATTAACAACTCAACCCACTTGA
>MU226355.1:2476727-2486890 GCA_018584345.1 Thuja plicata
TGATTAACAACTCAACCCACTTGAGAAAGTCCACTTTCTCAAGCTTGACTTTCTCAAGTCCACCTTCTCAAGCCACCCTCTTACACCCTTCCCTTGCTTCTTTAAGGCTTTCATTAATGCCTCATTAGTGAAGATGCCTTAATCCTATGTCTCCTCCATGCCTTATTGATGCCCAAGGCATTAATGGCTCTTACACCACCATTAATGAGTCCCTCAACTCATTAATGGGCCTTGTCTCCCCTCTTTCTCTCTCATTATTCTATAAATAAAAGTCATTTTTGAGAGCAAAAGAGCCTTCAACTCATATCCTAAATGAAATGTTATGCTGTTAGATTAATCTTAGATACATATTTCACTCCTTATTTCATGCTTTCACATTGTTCTGATTTCCATTCTTAGAGCTAGAATGCATGTTTTCTCATATTTTAGCTTGTTTTTAAACTAAAATCCTTCATGCTAGGTCATATATGTCACTGATTGTAGCATAATCTGAGGGATATTATGTTACTAATCACACTCTTCTTAGTTAGAAGGCAATAGGTCGATATTAGTTGGTTTTACATGCTTATCTAACCTTTTTGAACTAATGCAATGACCTATTGATGTGTTGTGTCTCTCTTATCAAGTACATAATATACACACACAATTGTAAACATAAAACTAAAACTAAAACTAAAATGAAATCTAAATAAAAAAGAAAATCTAAAACTAAAACTATATAAAATAAATAAATTATTAAATTCAAAACCAAATATCACCTTCTCATTACTGCGCTCTCTTGAAATCTCCTCCAAGTTCTCACTGTTTGCTTTTTGAAATCACCTTCTCACTATTGTGCTCTGCAAAACAAAACAACAAATGAAATGAGGAGACACTCTTTTTTACTTTGAGAGTGTCTCCTCGTATCCCTTAGAATGTGCCTTCTCAAACTCATTCTCTTCAAATTCCAAACACTCCAAAAATGAAAAATTAAAAAAAAATGCCATTTAAAAAAAATTGATTGGGGCATGGGGCCACCACCCCCTAGCCCACCTGCTGCAAGACAAGTGGCAGTAGTGGCAGGTTGGTTGCCACTACACACCATGCAACGTACGCTACCGGTGGTAGCAGCTAGCCTGCCAAGGCCACCACGACCATTGGATGGGGACCAGCTGGGATTCCCATGCAGGGTCTCACCAGCAGGGCTCCTGCTCCCCCATTGTGGGGTTTAATATTTTTAAATTTTTCTTTCTTTTTTCAATTTGTGCAGTTTTTTAAAAATTGTTTTTTAATATTCATATTAAAAAACATGAATATGAATAGTTTTTTAAAAAGATTTAGCATTGTTTTCAATGCCAATTGGCATTTTGAGAAATATAACTGATAGTTAATCTTTTTTATGTACACGGTATATTCTAAGGAATATGTCGTGCTAGTATCTAACCCTTGCTCCCATTGTAAGAATGCCTCTCGGTGTAAATATGTTTAAATTACTGAATAGTCACCAAGTTCACTAATGTAAACTGAAAAAAAGAAGTGGTAGTCTTTTTTTTTAATGATTGTTGATATTCTTTTAAAATTTTAATACAAATATAGTTGTTAAATTAATGAATTTAACAAAATTTTATCTAAGAGTTTTTTATATCTTTACAGTCAAATTTAAATTTCCTAATAATTCTTATAGTTAGTATGAAATTGTGAATTATGTTCATATGAAAACTTGTACTTTTATATTTTTATGGTCAAAACTAGTTTTTTCAAGAATTCTTACAATTAATGTGAACTTTTTTTTTACTAAAATAAAAAGGGAAAGACTCTAACTGATTATAGACCTGGAACAAAAACCATCAATACAAAAGGCTACTACTGGGGAAAGAGACATGGTAGTTATTATGGGAAACTGTTAAATAATATGCATATTTATTTGTATCGTGGCAAAGAGTAGTAGGTTTAGCATGTGTGGTTGAAGGAAGAATTAAAATACAAAAATATTCATTTGATCTTCTTATCGTAATTCTCTCTCTTCATGTGTTAGATTTATTCAAAGAAAAACTCATTGCAAGTGCACACACATGGTAAATGAGCAGAATCCTAATTTGAGTTGGAGAAATATCAATGTTTATTGAATTAAAGGAATATGATATGATTAGTCACAAAGTGACTATTTTCATCTAGTAGGATAACTATGTAAATTTCATAGACACTAACCTAATTAAATTTTTCTCACCAGGGAAACATAATATTAAACCTTAAATATATTGGACATATAAAATATGGGCATAAATCCTTTAATTTTTTTTTAAATGACATAGAGTTTTCTACTAACTAAATTTTAGAAATAAGGGGTTGGGAATTATTATGTTACATATTAGTGATATTTGTGTCATGTTCTTAATTTAAATTTACTATAGAGGCTATTCAAAAAGTGTTCAAAAGATTTTTTGTCATAATGTTTAATGTTGAAAAACCTCCCAATGATTATATTATTGCCCCCAATAACCCTTCGTACTTAAAATCAATCCCTGAATTGAAATTAAAACATCACACTTTATCAGAAATAAAATGGACCCCCTTTCTACACCATTTTAGACCATTGTTTGGGTTGCCACCTGTTCAATGATATGAATATGAGTTTTATAATATAAACTATAATTTTCAAGTAGGACAAATCATGATGTCGTAGTAAAATATATTATCATATCCTCATTATTTTGGCAAATATAATCAAAATTATAGATTGGGGGATTAATTTATACATATAATTGCCACCATAACGAAGTCACCACAAGGACACTTAAGAGTGCTAATATTTTGCAATGCCAAATAACCTTTCTACACTCAAGAGAGAAGAGATAAAACATTTAGTATTTCCAAATAATTATGCAAGCATAGAAGAGAATGCAAGATCCAAGATCTATAATGCATAAATGAAGCCTCACTTATAAAAGCAAAATGAGATATATAGGAAAACATAAGATTATAAAAATATTCATAATTAAAAAAATAAAATGGAAGGAGAAGAGGGAGTCAGAATGAGAGTGTAGAAACCCTTATCCATTTATAATTAATGCTCGGGGTGAGGGATGTTATCCTTGGATGTCTTCATTAGTCCTTTTTCCTTCACTTTTTGATGCTTTTCTTTACATGTTTTCTCACTTTGGATTTTTTTTTTATTGTTATGACATTTGTTTTATAAGATATTATTTGTACACGGATCTACCTTATCGAGACTTACTGTTGTGACCCATATTTCCATATTTTCACAATCCTCGCTAAGTTGAACTTAAAAAGGATGCATACCCATATTTACATCTTTTCATTTGTTCATTCCTGCCTAAGTTGCACTTAAGAAGGATGTTGATGCAACTAAGGTTAAACCATAACTAGTTCCCTTCTAGGACATATCCTCACCTAGGTTGTTAAGTTTAATTTTGGCACTTTTACTCTAGAATTAATATAAAGTTTTTTATGTCTGATGTTATATGTTTATGACACTTTTATAGTCTTATGTTGTGCTATCTTCCACTTTTCCATTACAAGAAAGGTTTTATTTATACATTATAAATTTTGGATCTTATGTTCTCTTTTATGCTTGTATAAGTGTTTTGAAATACAAAATAATTTTTTACTTCTCTCTTGTGTGTATTAGGTTATTTGTTGTTGTAAAATATTGCTTCTCACATTTCTTCTTGTGGTAATTTATATAAGTTTTCATTTAGATTTGTATTAGTTCCCTAATGTATAGCTTTAATTGTAATTATATAGCTATTGAGGGTATCATCATTTATATTGTCAAAACGTCATGGTTTATCCTAAGAAATATTATAGTTTATTGCACAAATTGTATTCATATTGTGGAGAAACTGATAATCCCAATAATGGTCTAAAATAGAGTAGAATGAGAGTTCAATTTGTCTATGAAATTATGTGATGTTGTATCTTGAGTTTAGGAGTTGATTTTCACCAACTATCAACTATTGGGGATGACAATATAGTCATTCAGAGTTTTTGTAGTATTAAGAATTAGGATGGAAAACCCATTTCAACACAGTAAATTATCATCATAGTATATTTAAAAGAAGTGTGACACTAATGTTACTAATATGTAACAAGCTAATTTCTAAAATTGGTTAGTAGCAAAATTCTACCTTATTATTAAAGGACACGTGTCTATGATTTATATGTCCAATACATAGAATTTTATATCATGTATTTTAGTGAGAAAGATTGAATTAGGTTGATATGTGTGAAATTATATAGATCATTGAATGAAAATAACATGTTAATGACTCAATTTTATCATCTTTTTATAATTCAATATTGATTGGTTATTCTCCGACTTAAACTAAGACTCAACTCATTCGCCGTGTGTTTGTATTTGCAAGTACCTTTTGCTTCTAAGGAATATAATAACACATTAAGAGTGAGAGCATTATTAAAAGGAATTTGAATTTAAAAATTTGTATTAAATTCTTTCTTCAACGACACATGCTAAACCTAAAACTCTTTGACAAGACACAAATGAATATGCATGTAATTGACAATTTCACCTTAACTATAAGAACTCATGGAAAACATTATTTTGATAATAGAGATATAAAAAATCATATGCATATTGAATATGCATGTAACTCGCAATTTCATACCAACTATAAAAATTCTAGGAAACAAACTAATATTTTGACAATAAAGATATAGAAATACAAATAGAAATGCATATAATTCACAATTTGAGACTAACTATAAGAAATTTTGAAAAATCTACTCTTGATTGTATAGACATAAAAAAATTCTCATGTGAAATTTTGTTAGGTTCATAATTTCAAATAAATTTAAATTTTCAAATTCAATAAATTTGGTACAATCAAAAAATGACCTAATACTCATTGTAAACATCATTGTTGGTTGATTGTATAGACATAAAAAATTTCTCATGTGAAATTTTGTTAGGTTCATAATTTCAAATAAATTTAAATTTCCAATTTCAATATATTTGGTACAATCAAAAGATGACCTAATACTCATTGTAAACATCATTGTTTGAAAAATAATAACTTTCTTTTTTTTAATTATATGTCGGCCAATGTTGTAACGTTTTTAGGGAAGTAATGCCGTGAGGGTTTGACTTCGTAATTTGATCAGAGGGCTGGACAATCTTAATAATAAAGTCGTACTTAGTGTATAAAACACAAACTTCCCAAAAAGAACTATTCGCAATATTATAACTCCTCATGCGCATAAAATGCTACCAGCAATTTAGAACTACGAAATGACAGATATACACGGCACGCGCTTCATGATAGAGATAGACCATCTACGTCAACTTTACAGTTATCAAATACGGCACTTCAGCTGTTTATCTTAGTTTCTTAATATTGGAATTGGATAAGCTCATCAAACCGTGAGGTTCTTCCAGATAAATATAGGAGAATTGGCCAAGAAACATCTGCTTTATTCTTGTGTAGCGATTGGAGAAAAATAAATTTCAGTGAAAGAAGAAATGGAGATGAGTTCTGAAATATGGGGCACGCTACCAGAAGAATTGCTAATAATTGTTTTAGCCAAGCTGCCCACTTTAGTGATTGGCAAGTTCAGAGCAGTTTGTAAACACTGGAAGTTAATTCTCTCCCCATCACAGAGCTTCCAGAGGATGATACCATTTGTTCATCCATGTTCTACCCCTGCTTTCCTCATTGGCCGCTTACTTCCCTCGCAGTGGATACACTCTCACAATAACAATCTATATCTTCTTCAACCCCTCCCCAATTCCCATGTATATAAACTTTCCTTAGAAGTTTTCACTCGTGACTCCATTAATGTTGTTACTTCCTGCAAGAGTGTGCTCTGTTGCTCCAAGGACGGAGCACCCACTTTACTTTACCTTTGCAATCCTGTCACCAAGACATGGAAAAAGCTTCCCCCTCCTACTCAACTCAGGCGATATGATTTCATTGGATTGTCCTTCGACTGTTCCACAAGACTCTGCATCTTAATCATTGGAAGAACTACAATCGTTGGCGAGGATAACAATATGGTAATGGAGGTTTATAATTCACAGACCAATGCATGGACCAAATTGCAGATGAATATAAGCAGATCATTTTACCCACATGGGGAAGGGGTGTACTCTAGAGGAAGGTTTTACTGGGTTAACCCAATTCAACTTGGGCCAAACAAGTGCACGTTGGACCTTGTATCGTTTGACGTAAGGAAGAGCAATTGGGATGTTATTAAACGTCCAAAAATATCAGATGAATCTCTTTCTCAAAATTTTAATCAGTGGCAGTTAAGTGGGTATGATGGGAAGGTGGTTTTGGTGTACAGAAAGGATCTGCGGTTATGGAGATTGAATGAAGATGATGGGGATGACAGGTGGTCAGAACTGCCAGAATTGCCGAGGAGTCTATGTAGAGAAGTTTTGTATAATG
Source organism: Thuja plicata (assembly GCA_018584345.1). Lineage (NCBI taxonomy): Eukaryota > Viridiplantae > Streptophyta > Pinopsida > Cupressales > Cupressaceae > Thuja > Thuja plicata. The sequence goes on from MU226355.1 coordinate 2,483,135, forward strand.
GGATTGATAATGACTTTGGCAGCTTAAGATGTGCAGAAGTAGTGGTTAACAGCAGTGGATGGATTTGTGTGCACTTGCCGAGGAAAAAAATGGTTGTGTTTGATGGAGAAGGAAGAGTGATGCAGAGCATTGAAGGGAGACAGATGAGCATGTTTACACGAACATACCCAACATCAGTGCGTGCTTTTGAGATCAGTAATGTTTGGTGGCCTTAATGTGTATAGTTATGTCATTGAAGGCCAATGTTTACATTAGTTGTTTGTATGCACGATATCATTGATGTTCTTGTGTCTTTTATACAAAAAGTATGAAATAGGACACAAAGATCTGAATTTCAGATGAAGGATAATAGAGTTCATGATTTGAATATTGGTAGAAATTTGAATGACTTTTTTACAGCTTTGTTTTGCCTATTAGTCCCACACTACTGTAATCGTCTTATGATATCTGTTGGCATTCTAATTTTTGGAGAACGATGAAATCAAACAAAAGCTAATGTATTCATTTTTTTATTTTCCCTTGAGTTGGAATTTAAGAGTTTCTAATTCAATACTAGTTGCATATTTAAGCAATTAGAATTATAGAATACTTTGATTTTGACTTTATTGATGTCCTACAACATATTAACTGCCACATCTCCTTTCCTACGTTAACCCCGCTTCTGCTGGTCATGGCAAGGAGCGATTTTCTTTTTGGGGGATAATAATGCTGCGTGTGCGTCCTGTTTAAGTCAGCAGTGTTAAAGTTCTATTTAGATTTGTTTTTATATATAAATGTAGTCCTGGTTTCAAAGAAAAATCAGTCGCTGATTTTTTAATCATCTTTTCAGTAGCTTAAAGTATATTTAAAGCGCGTCTTTAGAAGTTATTTTTAGGATTTTTTGAGTCATCTTTTCACGAGTTTAAAGTAGATTTAAAACGAATCTTTAAAATTTATTTTAAGGATTCTGTTACCTGTATGTATGTTTAAAATAAGCGACTTATCGCTGGCTGTAAATCGACAGCTTTTACGGTTAGTTGAGTAATCGCTCAATTTTGAACAGTTTTTATTGTAATACAATCTGCATTTGAATTCTCTACTGATTAACTGGAATATATAATTTTTTTTTTTAAGTTTTCTGAAATATACAATAATTATACTTGAATATTTTTGGAATTGATGTAAAGTGGTTATTGTTTTTATTTGAGATCTTCTTAACAATTGATTATGTTGATTTTTTATTCATTTCAAAATTTAATGAAAATGCTTATGATTATAGGAGTATAATATGATGAATTTTTCTAAGTGGAAATTATTAAAGAGATATTTTAAAAAATTAGTATTGAAAGGTTGTAGGAGGAAGTTAAGAAGAAAAAGTATTAAGTATTCTTTCTTTTTTAAACAGTTCTATAAGAGCTTGTTTTCAAGAATTGTATTGTTTTCACAATATGCTTCTATTTTTGTCAAATTGGGATCTTTCATTGTTGAGTCTTGTTGAGTCATGTGTTGCTCAACCTTTTAAATGTGACTACTTGCCTTGATGTTTTTACTTGGATGATCTTTTGTCACAATTGTAATTGGTTGCCTTGGTAAGTTGCTATGCAATTGAGCTTTAGTTATCTGTATACAAGATACCATCATGTTCTTGTATCTTATAACCAAAACCTATGAAACAGGGCACAAATATCTGAATTTGAGATGAAGGATACTTGAGTTCATGATGTAAATATTGGTAGAAATTAGAATGACATATACTTTATAGCATTGTTGTGCATATTAGTTCCACACTACTACAATTGTCTTGTGATAGCTATTGGCATTGTAAATTTTTCAGAGGAATGAAATCAAACAAAAAAATAAATTATTAAATGAAGAAGGGTGCAACGAAAGATTTCAAAAAAACTATGTTACTTCTTTCAGCACCATTAATCAATTTATAAAGCAAGATTAAGGAGATTATACTGCTAAATGAATCCATTTCATTTCCTTAGTGAGCTTACAATACTTTATATTTTTAAGCTATACTATTTGACTTAGTCAATGACTTCCACAAGTAATATAACAAAGTTGTTCAAATAAAAAATTTACATATCAATAACATAGAGATCGCAATGATATTTAATAATATGATACGATAGCTAATGAATGATATCATTCGTAGTATTTTTTTTTACATCTAAGAGCAACCTTATCTTTTTTTAATAGGTCCTCCGAACTGTGTTTTTTATTTTTTTAATTCATTCCTTAAGGAAAGTCAAATTATGAACATTCTTATAATCACCAAGACTAGGGACACTAGACCATATTTACAATTAGAAGCAACGTCTTCATTACAAACAATAGTAACTAAAACCACTTTACTTTTGTGCTTATTTAAAATATATTCTTTCAATAATTTGTTACATCTTGTACTAAAAAAATTAAACTACTCAAATGCATACATGGAGATAAGCAAAGTTATGAGTTTTAGAAACATCTCTATAATAGTCATAGAAAATATCTTTATTTTTCTTAATAAATAAAAATGGAGATAAACTAACAAGAAGAAAATTAGTAAATACAATTAAATAAAAAAAATGTCATTAAAAATATTGGTGATGGCTTAGCGGGATGCAAAAGGGTCGGGTTAGGGTTTTAAGGGTTCTTGGAGATGCAGAGGGCAACAATGGTGATGAAGATGGTGACGGTGAGGGTGATGAAAAGATTTCCCTTTTGGGGTCTCTTTGTGAGATGTTGGAGGTGTTTGGGGAATACCTTTTGTTCCCTTGTTTTTGCTAGGGGCATGCTCTTCTAGAGGCTTTTTGAGGTTTTTTAGGATTTGGATCTCTTTTCCAAATATTGAATCCTTGGTGGTGGGTCGAGTAGCTTTTTGGGCTTGGATTTCTTTAATGGCCTTGTGTTGGGTGATTGTTGTTGGCAAGTTGACTTCCTAAGGATGCATGACTCATTTTGTGTTGTCATCATGGCAACAAAGTCATGTTTAGTTTTTGTCATGAAAGACAAAATGACTTAGTATGGAAAACAGGGCAGACAGAGATACTCAGTGATCAGCACATCAACGCACATGCGAGAGATTGAGTCAGTGTATGCACATTCAAATATATGTTGTATGACACGTGTACATACTACATCCAAACATGCATAGTATGGAACAACAGTACGAAAAAGTTATAGGAAGATCAGTAGACCAGCAGTCTAGAAGACAAAGCATGGAAGTCGACTAGTGTTTTGATCACAATGAATTATTTTGTAATGTAATGGCCAAGCACCTTTGGTTATATGTTTGTAATGATGTAATTAACATTGTAGTAAACACGCTTGAGCTGACTTGGTCGAAAGCATTGTATATTTTGTTTTAGGGCTGACTAGTGTTTTTTTTTGGGTCGCACCTATTCGGATATGAACATATAAGTATGTAATGTAAAGTTATGTTACAAGTGTAAATTATTATGTAAGAGGAAGATATTGAAGAGCAGTAATATGAAGTCACTATATGATATAGCTCTTTAAGAGAGTAAGAGCATTCGTGCATACACGGAAGTGTGATCAAACAACAATGTCATCACAGCAGTTCATTTTGATATAGTGTATATCATCTTTCAGAAGGTTGTAGCCTTCATCCTATTGGGTAGTGAGCCTAGGAAATGAGACATATACCTTTAACAGGGTTTTGTAAAAGACTCCTAACAGGGTTAGACCTTTAACCAGGTCATTGTACTCATATTGTAAAGATTGCTTCTAACAGGGCAAAGGAACTTTAACAAGTTCATTATACCT
>MU226355.1:2568741-2583888 GCA_018584345.1 Thuja plicata
TTGGAAACTTACTATTTTTAGTAAGTTGGTCGTTTGAACTCAGAATGTTTTAATTTTCTAGGTGAAGGTTCATCTTAGTCATATAAGAATGCCAGTTGAATTTCATTGCCAGATCATCTGTATTGGCGAAGTTATTAAGGATTTATTGTTGAGACTTTAGGGTGCAAAATCTTTGAGCTCAATTTTTAAGACCTTAGAGGCTCTGGATCGAGGTCGAACCCCTAGCTGACTAGCACTTGGCTAGTCAAACACTGTAGATCGTGATCTCCCCTTTTCAGAAAGTGGTTATAATAGCCAATCGGAGTTACGGTTCAAAAGTTATGGCTTCCGGAAGTTGGGCTACCTAATCTCATGTTTTGTAAATATTTAAAGCCGACCCTTTTGTAATAAAAGTGAGAAATAATTAAATGCTAAGGGTAGTCGGCCTTAATAGCTAGATTTCTGAAACCTTCTCGGGCGGTGGAAATTGCCTATATAAAGAAGGCCCGTAGTGTTGTCTAGGGAAGTTCTGGGTAGATCTGGGTAATAATTCAAGGCTTTGTCCTACAGAATATTGTAAGGGGAATGCCCATGTGGCTTTGCATATTGTAATTCTGAAAGTTTGTAATTCCACATTTTTGGAGATAATAAGAAGCCCATTTTCTGTTCTTGCAAACTATTGTTGCTTCTCTGTTTCTACTATGTGTTTGTGGCATTAAGGGGAGCACCTTCATCATCCTTCCTCAGTTTGCTAAGTGAAAAATCAAAGATTATTCTGCTACCACCTTGGCAACCAGCCGATCTCATGGTCAGTCGAGCGTACAAAAGCTAAAAGGGAAAGAAATAAAAAGAAAAAGAAAAGAAAAAATAAAACAAAAATGCAAAATTTGCAATCTCGGGGTATGTTAATAACTCTACTGGGGCTATGGATACTTGACTAGAAATAGAGAAATGTTAGTTATTGTCAAGGTGATAACCTTGTCAGGGCTATGGATGCCTGACTAGTAGCAAGGCTCTATCTGGTCAGCTATAGAATAAATCTCACCTATGTAGCCTAGCAAGCAGATGGAAACCATTTCATTATCTTTGTAAGGGAAATGATTAACTCCTTGCACACACATGAATTTGTGGATCAAGCTATTATCATTATTTGGCATATTATCTTTTGTCTAAATAACATTGTTCTTAAATTATGGATATCAAATATAAAGTTTCTTTAGGAGGCTAAAGATGAAGGCATTTGCCCACTTTCCACCCTTGTGTATTCTTTTCTTTTTGCACTACCTAGTTTGTTAGAATTGCTCGGTCGGTTATGAATGGGTTAATGGCTATTTTGGCTAGCTATTTTATGCTTTTATTCTCTATTCTCCATTTTTATAGGGCTTTGTCTATAGTTTTTTCTATGCTTTGGACCTCCAATTTTGATATGTGTTATCTCTTAATATTTTTGTTTTCTTTCTCTTAGAAGAATTTCCAAATATTTCTGATATAATGGTCATGGAATCAATATGTCACCAAAGATAACTGATCAAAGAGAAGTCAAGTGCATGCCCCTCTGCAACCTAATGGATAAGGTGCATGGTTTGTGAATCCAGAGATTCTAAGTTTATTCTCGACATGCCAAGATTCCCCAAAAGTTGCCAAAAATTGTACTCTTTCTACGCAAATTAGCCCCGCCCACTCCTGATCCTATGCCTCAGTCACATCATACACTTGGACCTCTTGTGAAGTGCATCTACATCATGAGTCTCCTAATGAGGTTTGACACGTGTCGACCAATCAGGATTTCAAGCCGCTCAACGAAGGTTTTCTTCCCTTCAAACCCCCTAGCATGACTCATGTCCTCATGGACACCTGCACTTCTAAGGACCCACCAATACGCATTCAAGGAATTTGTTCACAACTAATGATACTTTTAGCAACTGTCTAACATGCTTCATTCTTTTAGTCAGTACAATCATGATCACTCTTATTTGGGTCGTCACAATTTATTATTTTAAGCACCAGATGGAGAGCATGTTGCGAGTAGCGAACAAGGAAAACACACTTGTCCACGACATGATAGGTTGAGAGATTCATGCTCAATTTTTTGGCATGTCAATTGATTGTAACAAAATATGTTCATTATGTGATCAAAATGGTTGAAGTTTTCTCTACAAAACCAAAGGGGCCTATTTTGTAAAAGAAAAGGGGGGGCTCATTGAACTTTGTTTCAAAGAGTTATGAAATATATATAAATTTGTAGAGGTTTTAATTTATGAGAACAAGATTCTATGGCTTATCAACCAAAGTTGTATTTTGTAACATTTGTATTCTGGGATATACTCTCCAACCTTGGCATGTTTTCTCTTATTGAAGTATGGGGATTGTTCCCATGTTATCTTTCTATTTTTTGTTAATCACGGTGTCCTGTGCTGATTCATTACGAGTTTAGTCCAGTTTACTTATGTTGGTATAATGGTTTGTTTTTTTATTTTGATGTGTTTGTGGTCATGATGATTTCTCCCTCCTTGCTATACATCTAGAATAAAGGATGAATTGTACTACTTGCATCCTTCTCCTTGGGAAGATGGGTTTTAGGAAGTGAGGTCTTTTCATTTAACCCTTATATGAATTATTTATGTCTAGAAGCAAGAGTACATGCTTGGTGTTTCTTGTCCCTTTTGCTTTCAAAAATAGTATTCTTAAATACTATGTCTATGGGTGAAAAGGTTTCCATGCTCTTTAGGATTTTTGTATCTTTATTCAGACCCTTGTTGATGCTTCCCATGACTAGGATGTGAATTTTATTTCCCTAAGTCTTGTGAATTTGGCATCTTGTTCCCCCAGTCAATAATGAAGGGTATGTGGTACAAAGGTATGAATCTCTAACTAGGAAGGGTCAAACCCCTACAAATGTCATCTTACATATTCTTAAAACCACCCAATAAGCCTTGATTTTAAAAATTGACTCCCTTAGCTTAGGCTATTTGTAAAATGTTTATCCCTTGCTTTTTTCCAAACACCACTCATGAAGAGCCAACTTTTAAAACCCTAGAGGGTGTTTCAAAGGGCGCGATTTGTCCCACACCTTTGAAGCTTCCCAACTGCCCTTATTTTGGTGTGATTCTCTTAAGGATCAAAATTTAATAATGAAATTAACATTCTATCACACTTACTCATGAATCCAATTTACAAGTGCAATTTGGAAACTTAGGTCCTTTACCTAAAGATTTCCTCAAATCAACATTTTTTTCATAAACACTCAATGGTTCAAACAATACAATTTGCATCACTAAGTAACTTCTTTGTTGATGAATATATTAATCAGAAAAGGAAAGGGAAAGAGAGGTATTCTCATCTATTTCAACCAATCATTACTAGACAAGATCTATTATGTAAACTTCACAATCCACACTATGATCGATTAATATGCACTCCTTTGAGCAAGAAATTCATTTCACTAACCAAGATGAAAAATAATTTATCATTTGACATAGTGAGGTGCATAAACATAAAGATGTCCCAATTTGTCATCTTGTACATACATGACATCTTTTGGAGAATTAGACATGCAATAACAACTCTCAAACAATTCAACATCATTCAATCATCCATCTCTTGCATTTGTTAAGCTCTATAAATCACAAAAGAAGTTTCAAGATCGCTTATCATCAAATCATAAATTACTAGCAACAAGGTGATATAGCACAAAGTGGTAATACATATGAAGTCAAATTATAAATCATAAATCCAAGAAGAGAATATGCAAAGAAGAAACATCCCAACTATCTCCTATTAGGATTAAGTAATACTGAGAGAGGAGTGAATAAGTATTACAACACTTTATTATAAAACTTAAAAATTTCAAACTTAACCAAGCAATTACTGAAATAAGAAGAACATACACATAAAGTAAACAACTCATAACACCATGATTTGTTAACGAGGAAACCCTGGCCAAGGGAAAACATCGGTTGGAATGATACCCACAAATAATGAACTAAGAGTATAGTGTCCCTGTTAGGATACCTAGCCCTGTTGGGAGCTAAATATTACATTTAGCACAAATTCCTATTAAAGGATAGAAACCCTACTAGGGGTATTACAAGGAGCACACTTCTCTTACAAAACAAAACTATCTTTTACAATGATTTATCAAAAGTGAACTGAACAAGCATCTGTTATGCTTAAGTAGTCCCAATTATAGCTTGCAACATCCTTTGATTGATTTTGACATCACAATGCATCTGTTTCGATCACACACAACTTCACATTAAAACATCTTCACTTATATACTTGATCCCATGACTTTTCTAGTTGGCTTCACAAATGCATCACAAAATATGTCCAAAACTTAATCAAATGGAAAATACATAGTTGACAATCATGCATCAACAAAATTAGGGTAGGAACCAAACCAAATCAAAATTAGCACTTATAGATTCCACATTATACTCCCTTAAACATTGCGACCACTTATCTTCCCTGATTCACTGTTGCACTGTCTTCACATACTTTAACAAGTTGTGATTCTCTCTAGTCAACTCCAAAATACAAGCAACCTTAAGTGAAGGTCAACTATATTCCATAGTGCATTTCTCTAAGCTCACATGACTTAGTTCACTATATACTATGCTCGCTAAGAAAAACTATACAATTGTACATTGCCAGCTGCTTCCTGGACTTAGTCATTTTTTCAAACAGAATCTCCAAAACTGAAATGTACACCAAGAGACCATGACAATAAGTAGTGTTTAGATAAATGACAACCTTTATGCTATAGTCATCAGGCCACTTTCCAACAATCCCCCCCTTTGGCGTTGATGTTAACACTTAGTGAAAAATGACTAAGTGTCAAATGCCAAACTACTAACTCTTCATTTTTCACACTACACTTATTACTCCCCCTTTGACATCAATGGAAAATGTATACTAAAATAATATATCTATATACATATAAAAATTGTAGAGTTTCTCACCAAAAATCATACCATATGAAGAATATCTTGAAAATATGTTTCCAAGATATTTAAATATGCTTTCCATGTCTTCTCCAAAGTCTGACCTACATGAATAAACAATTCAAAGAAAAAGATGATATCTCTGCCTCCTTTAGTACTGTAGGCAGAGCTTCATCAAGGGACTTCTTTGTTGTCTCCATGTGCTCTAGGTGCTTCTCCATAATTGATAGTTTAGGAGTAAGCATACTCCTCAACATATAAAATCTCCCCAACACTCTTGACTTCTCAGTTTCAAGCACACTGATTTGTGAACTAACCTAGACACTTCCTTCTCCATCTCAGAAATAGATTGTGAGGAGGACTCACAATTCTTCACCAAATAATCCAATGTCTTCTCATCATTATGGATTATGTCCACTATATTATGTACATTCCTAGAAGGGTTTATGTAGTAGCTAAACATCTTCTTTCCATGCTCGATGCAAGACCTAATACTAGAGATAGTGGTCTCTAATATATTGATATCCCACTTCATTGACTAACATATCTCTTATAACTTCTTTTCCATGTATTCTCTCTTAAATTTCATATCTATGGCCTTCTCCAAAGAGGTAAAGTGAACATCAAATTCATCAAGGACCTTTTTCAGATTGTCCATTGTATCATTGCTATAAAAGGTGAAAGGTAAGGGTAGAATATTGTTTATTCTGTCTACAACCCTATTCAATGCCTTTCTCTTTTTCTTTGTTCTCTGTTTTGATCTCTCCTTATCCTTAGAAAAGGCTATGAATGACAAATTCATCAATTCATCTTCATACATGCCATCAACACCAGTGTTCATAGGTTTATCATCACTTGCCAACAACATAATTGAGGAATCAGGAATAGATACATTAGTTTCTTTTTTAGCTTCTTCCCCAGTCATGTCTTCCTTCTTTACCTCAACTGAACTCTCTTGAAGTTCTTCCTTAGTGTTTAGAAAATTTTCTTCAGTAGCTCCTTTCATTTCTTCTCCAGTCAGAGTGCCAAGATATGATATATTAATTGTGATTTGTTTATTTTCACCATCTACTTCAGTAGTTGTATCAATATTCCCTTGAAAAGGGTAACCAATATCCTGCGAAGTGTCCAAAGACATAGGCACACAAACAACAAAGAGGTATGGTTTCTTAACTGTACTAAAGGACTGATTACTATCATCTTCATCCTTAGATGAGTCAATGTGTAATTCTGCAGATTTAGAAATTTTTTTTTTGTTTCTTCTCTTCAATCTTCTTTTCTTCTTTCTTATCTTCTTCTTTCTTCTCTACACTAGTCCTCTGCCTTTTAGGTGTTGAGTTTTGTTTAGAAGACCTTGTCCTTCTTATAGGAATCTATGTTTCCTTGACTATCTTAGTCATTATTTTTCTCTGCAATGTCCTCTTAGGTGGTGCAGGAGTGGTATCAGGTACATCAACCACAATAGGAGGTGAAATAGTAACCTCTGCAGCTTCAAGAGGTGGAAGGGCTATAGGAGCAGTGCTCGCCAATCTAGAATCTCCTTCTGTCATCTTCTTCCTAGCCTCTTTCAACTCATCTTTGTTTATACATGCCTTCTCTACAATATTGTCAACCATTTTCTCAATCTTTCTTTTTCTCTCTGCCCTAGTTTGTTCATCTTTGATTTTGGTAGACTTTTCTTCATAAGTGCCTCATCTTTCTTCTCAAGAATCAATCTCCAAAGATAGAACATATTCAACTTTCATAGGAAGAACCTCTACACTGACCTCATAACCCATAGGGTAACTCCATTTCTTCCTTGGTTCAACTGCCTCGAAGCATACACAACACATTTCACCCATGAAATAGATTGTATCTTTGTATTTCTCAACTATTACCTTGGGGATTTTTACTCTTTCCTTCATTTGCCTTTGAAGAATTTTGAACATTGTGAAGAGTTCACCATCAAACCATGTACTATTTTTCCTTCTATAACTACTAGTTACTTGAATACCAGTGGGTTCACTATCTTTCCATGCCCTAGGGTGCATTCCAGAAAACTTATGAACTATGTGAATATAGATATGTATCAGTAGAGATCCAAACTTGAATGCTTTTGATTTGTCTTGCTTGATCTACTTAATGTTCTCTAGGAATTGTTGTCTAAGTACTCTGCACAAGTTGTATTTCACGTTTTCCTTCATCATTTTATAAGCCATCGTGATAAAACCCACAAAAACTAAATTAGGTTGGACTCTATAATGAATTTTGTACCCCAAAACTATATAAATCAATCTCACATCTTAATGAAAGATGTCAGAAATATTCATTGCCCTCTTATCCCATTTAGAATGTGTTAGGGTTTTGACTTGGTTTTGTGTATTCTTCTCCGCAATAGGGATAATACCAATATTATGCAACCCAGTCACATCATGAATCAACTCACTAGAGATCTTAACAATTTTCTCACATATCCATAGAAATTGGTCATGGACTCTGTTTAGAACAATCTTAATCCATTCTTCCTCATCAAAATCATAGAGTTCTATCATTCGCATGATGCTCAGGTTTTATAAATGAGCGAACTCATCCTTCCAAGATCCATCATCCTTAATTATGTCTTTCATTTCCTTTTTCATTTCAAAGTTCCCCAATTACTCATACTTGTAGTGTATGTATGCCCTAATATCCTCCACATGAAGCACATCATAGGGTGTTTGCGAAAATGCACCTTTAGGGTCATCTTATGTGGACTTGTAAGGGTGTTTCTTAAACTTGTACCTCAGCCTCTCACTAACATCAAATATCAATAGAGTATCCATAGTAATCAAAGCTCGCAAAAGATCAAAATACCATTTCTCGATGAATTAGGGTATGCACACTCAGTGATCACAGAAATGCTCTAGATTATTTGCTTATTCCTCTGGTCTCCTTCATTCCTACTTGAATTATGATTAGAAATGTTTAAGCAAATGATCTTATACTTCATCATGCATAGATTAACACATTTCCCAATGAACTTATAAGTCTGTGAATGATCTAGTCATCCAACTTTATGGTGATCATCCAATATAATATATATGACTATACAATCTCAGATATAGACTCTAAACCAATCATATTTACTATCCATAAGCTTGCAACAACTTATTCTGCGCAACAGGGGTTGGATAATTTTTTGTTATATTTCTCTAAAGCTCCCCCTAAGTCCATGCTTGGCCATTTAGGTTGATGTAGCAACATCAGGTGAGGGTTCAGTAATATCTACTGAATCTCCCTAAACCTTAGACTCACTTTGTTCCTTTGCTTTCCATACTTTACCTCTGTCCTTTATAAAATGATTGTCAAATACTTCCATGTATTCTACCATACTTTTTCCAACATCACCAATGTTTTTCTTTGTAACAATGGGTGGTGGTCTTTTGTTTCTTACAACTACATTATACCTGTAAAACTTTTCTATATGTCCTTGATTGTTATATTTATAGCATGTAGGGGATGATCTTTTTTGATTAACCTACAACCTACAGTACCTTGCAATGTGTCCAAAGTTGTTGCACTTGTAACATGTAATCTTAGCTTCTAGTTCTTCTCTAACGTAATCTTGTTTTGTGCAGGATTGATCAGGTTTTCTACATTATGTCTTCTTGTGCCCATACTGATAGAAATTGAAACAATAACCAGAAAATGGATTATAAAGAGTCTTACCTCTGCAATCCCTCTTCATGTGACCAATTTTGTTACATCCAAATCATCTTCCTCTGAAAGGTCTGATCTTCTTTCTAGGTTCCTCTTTCTATATAGGATCTTCCTGTCAATTAGGTGTCTCAATTGATTTTCCTTCAGACTGTCTTTCTTGAGATTTTGAGCATTCTGTTTTATCAAATCCATCTCCTATCATGTCACCTTTAGGATTTTTTCTTTCCCTATGTTCATCAATCTTGTCACTGCTCGCATGAAGTTTTTCAATGTGATTCTTTGCTTCAACAAGTTCTCCCTTATTGATGTGATTATATTTATCTAATTCATGATACTTGATTTTGTAATCATTAAGTTTAAACTGCATCTTTCCTGTCTATACATTTGCATTCTTCAAGATCTCTTCAATTTTTGTCTTTTCATCTTTCTCTTGTTGAATTTCTTTAGCCATCTGAATAGTGGTAACTTCGCATTCATGTTTCAATACTTCTTTGTCTTTTTCAAGCTATTTAATCTGATCAGATGAATCATTATCAAATTCTTCTTGTATCTTTTCCATATGATCTTACCTTTGGTTCCTGGAAAGTTCAAGTTGTTCTTTAAGCTTCTTTATGAAACCCTCAGCTCTTCTCAATTTAAATTTCAATTCAGTAGCTTTTTCCTTATCAAGGTCTTCAAGTGTTGCCTCAAAATTTTCTTCCAAACTACTTGAATCCATTTGGATCTCCCTTAAGCTATTAGGCTTTCTCTTCAAGGGCCACAATATCTAATACCAATTGTTAGGATTAATTAATACTCAGAGGGGGGGGTGAATCTGTATTACAACACTTTATTATAAAACTTAACAATTTAAAACTTAACCAAGCAATTACTAAAATAAGAATATACACATATAGTAAACAACTCAGTACACCATGATTTGTTAATGAGGAAACCCTGGCCAAGGGAAAACCCCAGTGGGGATGATACCCAAAAATAATGCACTAAGAGTATAGTGTCCATGTTAGGAGACCTAGCCTTTTAGGAGTTGAATATTACATTTATCACAAATCCATGTTAAAGGATGGAAACCTTGTTAGGGGTATTACAAGGAGCACACTGCCCTTACAAAACAAAATTGTCTTTTACTATGATTTATCAGAAGTGAACTAAACAAGTATTTTTTATGCTTAATTAGTCCCAGTTATAGCTCACAACATCCTCCGATTGATTTTGACATCACAATGCATCTATATTGACTACACACAACTTCACATTAAAACATCTTCACTTATATACTTGATCCCATAACGTTTCCAGTTGGCTTCACAAATGCATCACAAAACATGTCCAACACTTAATCAAATAGAAAATACATATTCAGTGATCATACATCAATAAAATTAGGGTAGGACCCAAACCAAATCCAAAGTAGCACTTTTGGATTCCACATTTTACTCTCTTAAACATCGCGACCACTAATCTGCCATATTTCATTATTGCACTATCTTCGTGTAACTTCAACAAGTTATAACTCTCTCTAGTCAACTCCAAAATACAAGTGACCTTAAGTTAAGGTCAACTATATTCCATAGTGAATTCCTCTAAGCTTGCATGACTTAGTTCATTACATACTATGCTCGCTAAGAAAAATTGTACAACTATACACTATCAACTGCTTCCTGGACTTAGTCATTTTTTCCAAACAGAATCTCCAAAACTAAAATGTACGCCAAGTGACCATGCCAATAAGTAGTGTTTCCATAAATGAAAACCTTTATGCTATACTCACCAGACCACTTGCCAACATCTCCAAGGTTTCCATGACCTTCCAAAATAATGAATCAAAGAGAGAAAGAAAGGGTAACTCACACAACCTAGAAGTAACCTACAATCCACAAACATTCTAAGGCTTAATATGCCTACCCACAATGCATGACACAAGGAAGAAACCACACTCAACCTCAAGAGACTCTCAACTAAGGTCAACACTCAAATATAGTGGATAAAGGCAAGGCCTAAGAGGCAAGCTCCTACATAAACAAAAAAAAAAACACAGGTTGGTCACATCAACCCTCTAATGCCATGCTAAGGAACAAAGGAAAGGAGTTCTTAACTAACTCACCACAACAGACACACTACAATAAGATCATAAGAAAGAAACATTAACCAAAGATCTTAGTGTTGCAACATGGGCTCTGATACCAGATGTAACACCCCACCAAGGAACCCTCGGGAAAAGGGGTGAAACATACATAAGAATATATGAAACTTGATATTTTTTGTAAAATATAATCATTAACCATTAACCATGAGCATCATGTAATGATATTGAGCTCAAACCTTAAGAATTAGTCGAATAGTCACAATGTGACACTATACAAACACAAGTCTAAAGATAGTGAAACAATAAAAAATCATGGGAAGGGTCCTCTTAAACTTTATATAAGGTATACGAGGTGATAATACTCACCTAAGACCATCCTAGAAATCTTCGAACCTAACTTAGAAAAATGAACCATTTTCTAGATTATAGGCATCAAGGATGAGCTTCGTAAGGATTGAACTGCACTCCAACACCTCAAGCCCTAACCAAATTGACTCTAAACCTCCCTAAACATCTTCTAAGGGCTCTATTACTTTGATATCTTTTAAATTCAACTACAATGGGGTAAAAAAAATACCCAGAGCTCTTGGAAACCCCTCTAGAATAGGTTGAAGGACTTAGGAATCATGGAAAAGAAAGAAAAGCTATTTTATGGGGTCCCTCCTTCTACACAAAACATAACATATAAGTCCACTCCCATATATAAAAAAAACCCAAAAAATTCCTATGGTGGGAATGGGAGTGGCAAGAGCATTTTCATGGACTGCCTGAACAGTGGCAGTAGACTGTCTAAAAGAAAATGAATTTTAAAACCTATCAAAATGAACTAATCCTAACTTTCTCAATGAATGAAAAAGGTATGTATGGGAATGCTCAACATGGATCCAATTTTTTATCATTAGTTTCAATCCATTTAGCCCTACATGCAACCAAAAACTCAAAATTGTACTACTGTGATACTAGAAATTGAAAAAGCTTTTACAACATATGAGAATGATCTCTAATGAACTTGTAAGATGGATGAGAAACTTTCAAAAGACCATTATAGACATAGATAACCCATTAAAACATATTTCTAAGCTTATCTTCACATGCATGCAACCAAAAAGTACAAAAATAGTGTTCTTCAAAAACTCAAAATTTTCATTCATGCAAACTACTTCTTCTCCATTACAAATTCTTGCTCATGGTTTTTCATAGGTTTTCCACATCCTAAGTAACCTCCAATCATGGTTTGAGGCATTAAAAAACATCATTCCTTCATCCAACTCGGTCAGCAACATATTCTTCAAAAATGTCATGCAAAATCCAAAACTTGTCATAGCAACTTTTTATCTTTTTGGATTTCTCGACCAAGTAGGACTTGGGATCTATTTGTGGTGTTTAATAAGGTATGTTAATGATTTATAGGCATGATATAGCCTCTCGACAATCATTCTTCTCTCTTTTTCCATTTTTAGCACTTTTTGGCCAAGTTGACAACTTTGGCAAGAATTTACAACTTTTGCAATATTAAGACAACCTTTGAGGTTTTATCTTTGAATGTTTGCATATGACATATAACCATTTTAAAAAACATTAAAAACATCACCTAAGCTATTCAAATCATCTTTTCACTCTAGGACTCATCTCTGCAACATCTCCTTGAAAGACACACAAAACAACTCATAAACAAACTATCTAGTCATGGATTGACCTAGTCATATCCATCTTAGGGAAATAAAACAAATGACCTTCTAAGGTCCACACACACTCCTGACTTGGCTAGATTTAGTACATTCTAGAATCAAAGAAAGATAAGGGGTTTGAGCTAGGTGTGCTCCTGCACCATACTCCCCCAAATAAAAGAAAGGTTAATCCATCCTTGGATTGAGCATGTTTGGATCAATGCCCAACCTTTTGAACTTTGTTTCTCTGATCCAAGTAGCATTAGCCTCTTCTTTTTCATGCCATTTGACAAGGTGCTCCATGTAGTCTTTATTCCGAGTCTTCTTGTAGACCCTTGATTCTAGTATCTTTTCAGTTGTCATAGATGGAATAGGATTTAATTTCAGATCTTTTACCTCTTGTATTACCTCTTGAAGGTTCTGATCAGCATCTTGAATGGGTCCTTTATATTCTATCAAATTTGTAATGTTAAAAATTGGCGACAACCCAATGTCTTCAGGAATCTCCACCTTATAAGCATTGTTGCCATACTTTGCAAGTATCTTACATGGACCTAGCCTCTTCATCTATATCTTGTGAGGAACACCTTTTTGTAGCCTATGTTTGTTCAAGTGTACCATCACAAAGTCTCCAATCTGAAATTGAACATCCCTCTTTATTGCATTCACCTTTTGCTTCACCTTTTCAGCATTTTCAATAAAGTTCTTTCTCACACTTTCATGGACTTCTCTCGTTGAATGAGAAAAATCCTTAGCATATCCACTACCATGCATTCCTTCCTTCAATTCTCTATGTTCAAAAATCCCTCTTGGGTGAAAGCCACAAACAAATTCAAAAGGACTCTTATCAGTTGATTTGTTCATTGTATCATTGTATGCATATTCAGCTTGCCCAATGAGTTGGTCCCATGTTTGACCATACTCCTTTGTGAGGTATCTCAGCAAGTTATCAAGACTCCTATTGACAACCTTTGTTTGGACATCTGTATGTGGATGATAGGCAGATCCAAAAGACAAGTTAGTGCCAAGATTTTTCCATAAGGTTTTCCAAAAATGGCTCATGAATTTGGTGTCCCTGTCTGAAACAATACTAAGTGGGAGTCCATGGATCCTCACCACTCCACTCAAAAACAATTGAGCAATGTTACAAGCATCATGAATAGTCTTGCAAGGTATAAAATGTGCCATCTTGCTAAATCTGTCCACAACAACATAAATGTTGTCATATCACTGCCTTGTTCTTGGCAAACCAAATACAAAATCCATGCTTATGCATTCCCATGGTCTGGTTGGGATTGGAAGTGGTTGATAAATCCTTGCATTGGAAAATGTTCCCTTTGCTTTTTGACACACTACACAACTCTCAACATATTGTCTAACATCTCTATTCATTTTAGGCCAAAAATAGAACCTAGTGACTAGTTCTTGAGTCTTATTAACTCCAAAATGACCACTAAGTGCTCCATTATATTTTTCTTGAATAAAATTCTCTCTCATAGACCCTCTAGGAACACAAAGCTGACCTCCTTTAAACAATAAATCATTCTGCAAAGTATATTCAGAAAACTCACCATGAAATTTGTTTTTAAACTCCTTGCATATCTTGTAGATTTGGGAAAAATCTTCATCTTCGGCATATAGGTCTTTAAATCTATCAATACATATGCTTTGTAGTTGAACTTCTTGGACTGTGAGCAGCCTTCTACTCAATGCATCAACAACCTTATTTTGTACTCCCTTTTTATGCTTGATATTGAAAGTGTAGGCTTGTAGATACTCCACCCACTTCATGTGTTTGCTGCTAAGTTTGTCCTTAGAGTTAAGGAAGCTAAGAGCTTGGTTATCAGTTGTATAGTTGGAAAATGGAAGCACTTCCATTTTAGACTTGTTTAGCCTTTCGAGTGAGTGGTTTGGGGTCATGACAAGTGCCTTGAATGGGTTCTTGATCTTGACATGGCTTCCCCCATGTCCTGTCCCTCTTGCCACTCTTGTTTAGCCTGATTTTTGCATTCTGAACTAGAGACTAGTGATTCTGGGATTCAGGATCAGGGTCAACCTTTTAGGTCTATGTTGACCTTGACCCTGACCTAGGTCAACATCAACCTTGACCTTGACTCAGGGTTCAGATCCTAAGGTCTTACAGTTTTGGATGTCGGTCTTTCAAAAAGTATTTTCCCGCTTTCGGGTCGGTTGTTTCGGGTTCTGAAGTGTCGATTCCTAAATTATATTTAATATAGGTCCTCTCCTAGGGGTAAAGGCTTTAATGGAAATTTAATTCTCCTATGTCAGCCTCCTTAGAAGATTGTGTCATAATTTCATATAAAAGGGAGCCTTCTCCTCTCATTTTCTCTAACCATCATCAAGCGAACGTAGTCTTCTAATCAAGCATTCTCAAACTATCTTCAAGAAAAATACAAGCAAGCTAAGGAGTAAGATTTCAAGCAAGCATTCATCCATTTTCATGAAGCAGATCCATTGGAGGCCATTGAAGGATTCAAGCTACATAGTGCCCTTTTGGTGATCTCTCCATCCACCTTCTTCCAAGCATATTCCAAATTCAAGAACCCGTTCAAGACTTGGTGTTGGAGATCTACAAGCAAGAGATTGAAGACATCCTACCTTTCTACATTCCACATTTTGAAGCATACTTGTGGATCAAAGGATTCAAATCCGCCACAAGGACTTTTACAAGCAAGGTGAATTTAAGCATTTACTTTGTCTATTTCTGCAATTTCAATTACATATATTTGAGGTTAATTCCAAAACTGGGGTTTGACCAAGGAAAACCCCTCCC
>MU226356.1:8467-64250 GCA_018584345.1 Thuja plicata
AGTTATTTTGAGCCGACTTTGATGTACTAAATTGAAAAAATAAAATAATTCTAAGTTTGGTCGGCCCTAAGGGCTAAATTTCTGGAACCTTCTCGGGCGGTGGAAATTGCCTATATAAAGAAGGCCCCTAGTATTGTTTTAGGCAGTTCGGGACAGTTCTGGGTAGATCTAGGTAATAATTCGAGGCTTTGTCCTACAGAATATTGTAAGGGGAATGCCCATGTGGCTTTGCATATTGTAATTCTGAAAGTTTGTAATTCCGCATTTGTGGAGATAATAAGAAGTCCATTTTCTGTTCTTGCAAATTGTTGTTGCTTCTCTGTTTCTGTTATAGGTATGTGGTATTAAGGGGAGCATCCTTCATCACAATGTTGCTCGGCCTTGAATGTTTAGCTCGGCCACAGTGATTAACCAACTAAAACTGCCTAAGTAAATGACTAAGTGTGGGTCACTAATCATCAATAGAAATTAGGGATTAACAATCTCCCCCTTTGATATTAATGGCAAAAACACACTTATCATTACAATTCATTCCATCAAAAATGTTTCCTAAGTACACACTGTACTCCCCTAGGATTGTACATCATACTATATACAAAAATTTACATAGTATACATGCCTTAAAAAAAAAAAATACATGGATACCTATTCTGATCTCCTTTATGATGTATCCTTGTCATCTTCCCCCTTGTTTTTGTCATTGATTGCTGGTGGGGTCAAGTTATACTTGTCCAAAAAATATTTATAAATTTTAAAGGTAGACTCAAATGTAGAGTCCCAACTGTCCTCGACAAACTTCATAACCTCTATTTTCACTTCTAGCTCGGCAGCTAGACTTACTAAGATTTCTACAGTGGAGAGATGAGAGTCTCTCTTAATCAATTCTTCCATAGACAAAATTTCTTTCTGAATGACCTCTAGATGAGGTATCAAACTTGTTTGAAAAGTAATCAACTTGGTCCTAATCCGACCATCTTCAGCCATGAGCTCGGCTATCCTCCTTTGTGCATAAGTCATCTTGTTAAAATGTAAGGAGCTAGTGCTAGCATCCATACTCAGCGAACTTCCAGTTGACTTTAGGTCTAGTTGGAATTTCTCTAAAGCCTATAGATTATCCTTTGTGAAGAATTCAACATCATATAACCTCTTATACAAAGAATAAACATTTGTTGCAACTCCTAAAATTTCTACCAGAGAAGAAAGTTCAACCTGTTTTACTGCAATCTCTCCTGAGATTTTTGCAAGTACCTTGTTCTCAAATTTCCTCTCGGACCATTGCAACAGTTTCTCATTGGCTTCAATATTGTCATCATTTACCTTTTGCACAATGTGAACTAGCTGTTCAAGAATAGGGGCTTGAGGATTTTCATCCTCCATGTCAAAAGCCTTTAAAAATATGTCTTTTATGTCATGTAACACTTTCTTTTGCTTTTGCTCCCTTTTCAGTTCCTCATGTCTTTTCTTCCTCTTATGTAACTCATGAAGAGTCTCAATCTGTTCATAAGACAAAACATTGGGATCCCATGGTGGAATTACAATAACTTCATCTACTGTGACATCTAGAATCAGAGACTTCTTCCCCATAAATTTCCTCTTCTTTAATTTAGGTGAACTACTGCTCGGCTTAGTTTCTATAATGCCTTTTCCAGATTTATTAGTTGACACCATTGCATCTTTAAGTTCAGTCAAAATTTCCTGCTGATCAGGCATACTTCCTGTCTTGGTTCCATTGGGAGTTGATGATGTAGAGTGTAGTCTATCAACTAACACTTGCATTGCCTCTTGTTATTTAGGCTCACTGTTAGTTTCTCTTATCTCCTCACTACTATTTAGCATTGATTTTACAACCTCTAAAATAGGTGAATGATGTACAATTACCTCTTGTTCAATTGTTTTCTCCTTTCCTGCTTCATCTTGAGTATCCTTATCCTCAGATTCCTCTTGAGTTTTCTCTTCATCTTCCTCTATACCCTTTTCTTCTTCAGCCTCAGTTGCCTTGATAGGTGAATCAATAGTTGAGTCCCTCGGCTCATCCTGACCCTCGACATCCAGATTGCTAGAGTCATTAATTGGTACATTAATTGGACTATTAATAGTCAGATCAATAGTGTTAACTATCTCAGATTGATCTTGTGCATCTGTCCCAGTCTTCTCAGGCTCAGTAGAAATGTGAACTGTTGATATCTGTGGTACAGGGGTGGATTCAATGTCTTGCTCAAATGTTACTTCATCAATTTTCTTTTCTTTTCTTTTGGAACAATCAGTCAAAAAACTTCCTTCCAAATTCGAGTACTTTGCTGTACTATCCCTTCAATATCAATCTTCAAAATAGCATAACCTCTCTGTTTAGGTAAAAATTTGTGCTTATACTCTTCAACAAATTTTTCTCTTTTTTTCTTGGTTAGCTCATGAATGACTTGAGCTAATGTGCCTTCCCTTATTTGTCTCTCAGTTGTGAGTGCAAATTCCCACTTGCCAAATATAAATTCATACAACTCACTTGGCACATTGTCTCCTACTGTTGTAGGGGTTAATTTGAAATTACACATCATGTCTAGGAGAGCTTCCTAAACCTTATGTTTGTCTCCTACCTTAAATTTTTCATACCTTATAAACTTAAAACCAAATAACCCTGCAGAATTTCTCAAGTTTTCACATACCTCATCAATATTTGTAGGTCTCTTGAATGATGCTATTGGTATGTTGCCGGGTTCATCAGTTTCTATCATGTCCTCATCACTTTCTGGATCCAAATGTAGTTTTCTTCTTGGTCTTTTGACTTGTAGGCTCGACACAGCCTTTGTTGCAAGTTTAGTCCTCAATCCAGAACTACTTTCTCCAATCTTCTTTGCATAAAATTTTGTTTGTTCTGCTAGTGATGTGGCAAGAGATGCCCTTGTCCTTGGACAATTTGCAATGGGAGGGGTAACTCTAGGTTTTTCCTTACTTGGCTTTGTTACCTTTGCTACTACTGGCCTCTTCCCTTTTTCCTTAGTAGTGACCTCTTCTTCAGATTCACTAACTTCTTCTTCTTTTTCCTCAGATACATCTTCTCCTTGTCCAATAGATATGTCTAGAGGTGCATCCTCTAGCTCTTCATCACTTAGCAAGCCAACCATCTTTTTCAGATTTTTCACAATATTTTTCCTCTTTCTTTCCATGGTTCCTGCCTTAAGATTCATCAAAATCTTTGACTTTGCTTCATCATAGTTTCCAAATCTTTTAGCTTTAGTGTCAATCTCCTCTGCTAGGAGTGCTGTGATAGCTGCTGATGCTTCATCAATATTAACTTCATAGGGAAATGGCTCCAACCATGATACCCTAGGTGTCATAGCCTGAATATAGGTGTAGTCTATATCAACTAAGAAACATATCTCATCATAGTGCTTCTCCACAAGTGAATTGGGAATTCTGGTCCTCAACCTCATTCTCTTTTTGAATTCCACAAAATAATTTCCCATAATACCATTGAAATTGCTGCCTAATTTTTGAATACATTCACTAATCTATAAAGTGATGGGTCTATCCTTCTTCTAGACAATATTTCCTAGTGTAGGAAATGACTTATGTACATAGAAGAATATACATATTAATAAAGAGCCAAACTTACATGATGAGCTTTTGGCTTTCCTGATTGATAGTAAGTTCTCAGCTAGTTGTGTCAACTATAGCTCGGCAAGGTCATAGGTGTGATTCTTTTTGACTATCTTCCATGCATGGTCCATAGTTGTACAAGGAACACTATCCAATTGGCTTGACTGATAGAAATTGTGTGAAATCACTCTCACTCCAAAATCAAGTTCCAAGTCTGTAATTGTAGAGATAGTCATTCCTCTATTGTTCCAAACAGCTCCAGTGTTAGCTGCTATCTCTTCTTTACTTTGGTCTCTCATAGTTCGTTTACCACTGATAATAGGATACCCAGTAACTCGCTAGATAATATCTTCTTTGATCTTTATTGGTCCATTTTCCAGCCACATATGCATATTGTGAACTCGGGTTAGGAAAACCTTTATCCATTCATCCTTGAATTTTGT
Source organism: Thuja plicata (assembly GCA_018584345.1). Lineage (NCBI taxonomy): Eukaryota > Viridiplantae > Streptophyta > Pinopsida > Cupressales > Cupressaceae > Thuja > Thuja plicata. The sequence continues at coordinate 12,505 of MU226356.1, forward strand.
CAGAAAATCTAGGGCACAAGTTAACCCTTTGTTGGCCAAATATTTGAATTCATCTTTTAGAATTCCATTCTCACACAACTTGTCATAGGAATTTCTCAATTTTTTGTTGCTCGCTTCACTAATTTTAACCATGTAACATGATCTAACATGGTGAATCATAAGTACCTTTGGCAGGATCGATGAGAGGGCTCCATTCAAATCACTCAAAATTGTGCTTTCTGGAATGGTACAAAAGTTTGGTGGTGTGCATGCATCACTCCTTACTAGCTTAATTTGATTCAGATCCTCCTCCGTTCCCTTGACTGGTGTGGAAGAAATTGCAGCCATAATCTTATGAAGTTAGGGTTTGAAAATGAAGAACAAAGTACCTTGGAAAGCAATCACTTTGCACTGTTCAACTTAGGGTTGCCGACAGCACGCTGACAAAAATTATTGAAACAAAGTTTGCTAAGATCAAATCTGCAATTCCTTCGATCGCTCTATGAATGCTAAAAATCTCAAGGTAAAAGTGAATAGTAGACCATTTGACATTATATAGAATCGAAAGGTCAAGATAGGTAAGCATTAAATATTTTGCCCATTATTTTAGTGCAAGTCAGCTGTCATTGGCCAACTAACACAACTTGTATACCACTCGGCTTACTACACTTAGCCATTGCATGACTTACTTGGCCAACCAACTCGTCACCTATAGTGCAAATCTCTTCTCGGCACTTGTCACACACATGTCCTGGTACATCTTATCATATGCAGATATGGACTTTGGCACATTTACATATTAGGAACTGATGTAAGATTTGAAATTTAAATGTAGTTGCTTAGTTGGAGATGGTTTTATCACCTGATCCATTGGATTGGGTGACATCGGCTTCTATGGATTCACTACTGCTCGGCTCTATTTTCCTTACCCATGTTTGGTTCATCTGTGCTCTTACTTCTTCAATAGTAGGAGAAGGAAATCTTGTCCTACACTCTCTCTTAGTGTGAACTATCTTCAAACAACTAAAATAGACTAAGCTACCATTCATCCAACTCTTAGATTTCCCTCTGACATGTGTCTTTAAGCAATCTTCAAGTGCATGTCCATATTCTTCACTGTAATGACAACTCTATCTTGTATTATAATCCCAGTCGTAAGTGTTGCCTCTCTTAAATGCTTTTGTTTGTGTCTTTGATGTCCATTGCTATTTAGCATTGGATCTACAGTCCTGTGCCTTGTGACCATGTTTCTGACACTTGTAACAATAACCATTAAATCTTGGTTTGGGTGGTGCATCACTTGCTTTAGCCCAAAATTCATGTGCTTTATGTCCAAATTTCTTGCAATTGAAATAGTAACCATTAAACTTAGGTTTAGGATTGAACTTACCTTTATTGCTTCGGCAAATGTTTTCTGTATGACCTGGTTTTCCATAGTGATGGAAAACAGGATTTTTGTGCTTTGTCTTTTCATTCCTCCTTTTACCATTCTTAGATGATTCTCCTTTCTCAGTAGATGTCTTTGGTTTAGTGTGACCTAATCCAGAAGAATCCTTTGACCTTCTTGATGCTTCCATCAGATTCTCAAAATGAGTCAAAGCTTCATTAGGTTTGTTCAACCTTTCATTAAGTTCCTTCTCAGATCTCAGATCATCTTTCAATTGATTGTTCTCAGATCTCATATTTATCATTTCCATATCTTTCCTACTAATCTCCTGATTTGCAAGTAGCAGTTGATTTTCCATGTCAACCTGATTGATTTTCATCATCTGCACATCATGTGTCCTTTCATCAAGTCTGATAGATATCACTCTTTTGTCTTCTTCTGCCATAGTTTTTTCATCTTCAGCTTTCTTCTTTTGTTCCAATACTTCACATAGTCTTACTGTCTGCATTTCTTGTTCTCTTTTCAAGTTTCTAACTTCTTCACACAGTGCATTGTTATTTTCTAGTAGATCTGCAATTTCTGCATCGCTCTTAGTAGAATCTTCATTTTGAAATAGATTGGTAGTGTCATCTTCCTAGTAATGAGTATCATTCATTTGTTTGGCCAAATCTTTCCTAGCTTTCAATGATTTCTTCAATTCCTGTCTTGCTATCTCAAGCTGATGTAATGCTAGTTGGATCTCAATCTTCTGATTCTCAATGAATTTTCCCAACTTGTAAACTTCCATCTCAAGATCTGTACTCACAAGATGATTGAAATCTTTTTTAGGTGAACTGTGCTCTGATACCAATTGTTGGAAGTACAATAATGGGAAAGCAAGATACTTAGAGGGGGGTGAATCAAATCTTAAAAACTTAACCAATTAAAACAAATTGATCCACATTCATACATATATGAAATTAACCTAACATCAGATAGAATCCATAACATCAAATATGTAACTCATAACACATAATTTTGGTAACCCAGAAACTCAAATACGTAAACCTAGGATGAGGATGACACCCACAAAATCTTCACCATTGCAGCAATAAAGTGTGCTTGTTAGGGCTACAAAAGTTTGATTGCAAAATGCAATCTACCTAGTTAAAGGTCTGTTCTGTTAAGAACTAAAGATCATTACAATCTACCTTGTTAAAGGATTTCAACTTATAGTAAAGTAAGCACTCGGCTAAGATATTTGAAACGGTCTGCTAAGACCACTCCGTTAAGAGATTTCACTTGATACACCTGTTAGAATGTTCCAAGTAGTGATCCTTCATTATGCAATCAGATGCTGATGATGGATCTTCTCTTTTCAATAACTTCTGTGATCTCTCAATCTGATATGTCTTTACTCTGCTTATAACTGCTCTGTCATTCTACTTGATCTAGGCTTCTTCTCACAATGACTTACTATTCATCTCTCATGAACACACAACCCTTCTCTGTATTTCTCTTGCTCTCATACACACACACACACACACACACACACACACACACACACACTCTCTCTCTCTCTCTCTCTCTCTCTCTCTCTCTCTCTCTCTCTTTTAGGGTTAGAAGCCATCTTATTATATCTTTTTGGATCTAACAGCGAGATCTAGATCAACGATCAAGATCTATTGTTTATACCTCCAATGCATTCTGATTTTCTGATTGGCTCCATGCCATGCATAGTATAAAAAAATTAAATGAAAAATTAACTTAGTAGAAAAATATTAAATGAGTACACATGTCAGCTCAGATCTCATACAAGTCAGCCTAAAATGTTTACATCAAAGTTTGAATTAATCCTGACATGTATGCAAAAACTGTTCTGCTTGGCACAACACATCTCTGATGTTTGACACTTAATATTCTACTCAGCTCGGTATAATGTAACTCAGAAACCTAAAACTTGCTCGGAAATGTTTCTCGGCCTTGAATGTTTAGCTCGGCCACGGTGATTAACTGACTAAAATTTCCTAAGTAAATGACTAAGTGTGGGTCACTAATCATCAACAGAACTTAGGGATTAACATGTGGATGAAAAAATCTTCAACAAGAGGGCTCCATGGAGCTTGAATCCTTCAATGGCCACCAATGGATCTCCTTGATGAATTGGATGCTTGAGAAGTGCTTGAATTCTTGAGAATGAATGAATTCTTCAATGGCTACTTGGCTTGCTTCAAATATTTCTCCTTAGCTTGCACTTGGATTTCACCTCTTCAAGTCTTAGATTGTTTGAGAAAATGAGAGGAGAAGGCTTCCTTATATATGAATCTAGGGCACAATATTCTAGAGAGGCCTACATAGGAGAATTAAATTCCCATTAGAAATATACCCCTAGAAGTTGACCTATATTAAATATAATTTAAGAGTCATCATTTTAGAACCCAAAACAGCCGACTCGGAAGCGGGAATGAAATCTTTTCGAAGCCTGACATTCGAAAACTATGGGAATCTGGGATTTGGACCAAAAACTAGAAAAATGTTGATTTTGACCTAGGTCAAGGTCGAGGTCATCCTTGACCTAGGTCAAGGTTGAGGTTGAACTTGATCTAGAAAGGTCGACTTTGAACTTAAGGCCAAAAACCTATTTTGGAGTTTGGAGTGTCAGAAACAAGATGGAAAAAGTGGGAAATGGGGTAGAACAGGGGAGAAATCCAGATCCAAGCCAGAGACCCATTCAAGGTTCTTGACATGACCCCAAGCCACTTACTCAGAAGGCTAAACTATTCTACAATGGAAGTGCTTCCATTTTCCGACTATACATTTAGCCACCACTTTAGCAAGAGTATGGACTCGACACAAACTCTTAGTAAAGGAGATCATGAAGAATAGATAGTCTTATTGAAATAAAATGTGACAAGGGAATCCTTAAGCCCCCAGAGACTTAAGTCCTTATAAAACCTAAGATCACAATAAGAGAGACATCACCGATTAAGAGAGAAAAAGAGAGAGGGTTTGATTACCTCACCTAGTAAGATGTGTGTATCTCACTATGAACCACAAAAAGGATAGGATGGCTCACCAAGAAAACACTTGATAGTCACCCCATAAAGTTGTGCACCTTTTGGCAGCTTTGTGCATGTATGTAGTGTGTCTTTTGATGACTTTTATGAAGTACCCATGGATCCATATCTTCATATCAACATTTGTAAAATGCGCATCTCTTCAGGATTTAGCAACTTATGTGTGTTACCTTCCGAGGATATAGCATATTTAATTATAATTGAATTCATATCTCTTTAGGATTTAGCAACTTATGTGTGTTACCTTCAGAGGATTTAGAAAAAAACATAAAAATGCGTGTCTCTTCAGGATTTAAAAACTTATGTGCGTTACCTTAAGAGGATTTAGCATGCTACAATAAAAAAGGTTAGAACCAAAATACATAATATAGAATGAGGGAGGCCATATATATTCCCCCTCCTTAAGATGGAAAAATACTTACTATTTTGGCATGTTAAGGAAAGAAAAGAACAAGGATAAAGCCTTCTTCAACATCAAGACAATATCCACAGACAACACCTAGTCTAAGCCAAGAAGGTCACAGCTCCTATGAGGCAATGGAAGGGACGAATGCAAAGAGATATCATGCAACAAGTAAGAAAGTAACCCTTGTGAGGGATAGCACACTATTCAGTTTCCAAGGTGAGAGATTTATCAACCATGGAAACCCAATGTCAAACAAAGAAATAGGTTATGATCAAGGATATAGGTCCTCAATGCAAACCAAAATTTTCATGTATGTTGGATATCACATAATAGATAGATACTGTTTAACCAAGGGAAAAGTGAATCCCATAAAGACAGAAAAGAAGGAGATGACATACTTGCCCCCTAAGCATAGGAACAAGGATGAAAGGGGACCTATTATATCTCTCACAACACTATGCAAGATAATGAGCCCCTAAGGATTAGGCTAACATTGTTTACATAATGTGGAGCTCCATAATAGGAACATAAATGTTATTTAGAGAAAACAGGATTGAAATATAACTCATTGCCACATGATATAGAAATAAATTTACTATCAATGAGCTACCTAATCTTATAATGTAAAGCTTGGCATTCATTAGTAGAGTGATCATAAAATTTATGATATAAAAAAAGGAAAAGTCTTCAAGTGTGGACTACGTTTCTTTTTGTGTTTAGGTCTAGTAATCACCTTAGCTTGAAGGAGTTTAGGAAAAAGAACTTCTTGGTCACATTCCTTCATAGGTTCATCATGTTTTGAAGTGTTATTTGAGATATTGGTAACATTTATATGTTGTTGAGGATTAAATACCAATCCATAGGAATGCTAATGCCCCCCATTCTATAAGGGCATTTGAATTCCCTATTTATGATTACCACATCCTTGACCATGGAATCCTTGTTTAACTAGTAAATGATAACCAAGCCCATAACAAGAAGCCATATGAAAAGAAGTCAATTGAACTTCAGTAGTCACTATGTCATCATTAGTATGTTCAATAGATTCAAAAGAAGGAAAAAATGAATACATCCTAGGAGAAGATGAGGTAGGAGCTTGATTCTCCATAGGATCATCACTAAGAGGGAGAGCATTAAGGGAATTCATATCATTTTCCGCTAATTCCTCATCACTAGAAGGAATCCCAATTAGAGGTAATGCATAAATAATATTCTCTTCTTTCTCGAAAATGTCCACATAAGGGGAGTGAGTTTTAGAAAAAGAGTCATCATCATGTATGAATATATCATCCATTAATAAATCACCCTCTTGTATCAAAGCATCTTTACAAGGAGGAGATAAATCAATGTCTTTATCCAAGGGTTCATCCCAAAAAGTAGAATTACCCATAATGGCTTCATGAGGAAGAGAGTAATCAACATACAAATCCAAAGGTTCATCCCAAATAGGAGGATTATAATCCCTATCAATAAAGAAAATTGTAGGAGCACCTAAAGCTTGATCCCTAAAGGGGAAAGAATTATATTCTAAAGTAGGCTCATAGAAAAGACATATATTAGGAGAAGAATTAACATCAATCCTTAACTCATCTCCATGGAGGGAAATATTAAAGTCATCTTCTTGCTCTAATATATCCTTACATGGTAATACAAGAGAGGACAAGGAAACATCACACACACTAAATGAAGTCTTTCTAGGTGTATCAATGTTGCAAATAATGGAACATGAAGGTAACCATGCACACACCCTATGGTAAAGGTCAATTGAAGAGGTTGTAGAGGAGGCTAAAATAGGAATAGGATCAATGGAGATCTCATTCAAACCATTTTCATCCTCACTTCCATGTACCTCATTAGGGAATTTATCTTCTTTCACAACAAAAGTCTCATCAAAGTATTCAAAACAAAAATCATACATGTTGAACACAAAGTAACATTACAAGGATGGAAAATGTAAATGTTTTAATGTATTTTTAAAGAAATTTTGTAATAATTTTTTTTTTTTGAAATTTTGAAATATAAATGCAAGAGCATAAAAATAAATGCATGTAAGATCTAATCATAAAATGTAAATCTAACACCAAAAATGAAGAGTTGTCTATCACGGGTTCACCAAAATATAACATATAAAATAGATGTTTGTTATGTTACTAAAATGTAAGATAGGAAATGGTGTATATTTGAAATGTAGGGGGTAAATAAGATGCTCTCCTTTTATCCTTAGATACACAAATGAAGGATCCAAATTGATTAACCCCAAAGGAAGGATCAATGCACAAATGAATCAACCATTTGGAAATAAGAGCAAAGAGGAAGATCTTAAATACCTGTTTGTTTATTTGAATGTGTGATAGGTTTAGATAGATTAAGAAATTTAATTGAAATGGATAGGATAAATTAATAACCTTGAAATTTTGCAGATTAGAAGAACGCTTTTTTCAGGGGTCTGCACTCAGTTTCTGGAAAATCTGAGACTGGATTTGGAATAGAAACGCAGAGATGAACAAAACCCAAATTTTTTTTCCTGTTCTGACATAGTTATGATTTGTACCCTCAAGTCAGTGTCACCATTGACCCAGAATTTCTGATTCTGACCTAGGGAGGAATAGACCTAAAAATTCTCCGACAAGAAATCTATTTTTGGATTTCAAAAGTTTTCCAAAAAGGGTATCCGAATCTGCACTTTGAACTGCTGTTTCGAACCTGTACCTGCAAGAAAAATGGATTTTTTGTTGGGGGGTTTGCCTTGGTAAAACCCCAATTTTGGAATTAACCTTAAATTATAATTAAAATTGCATAAGTAAACAAAGAAAATAAACAAATTCACCTTGCTTGTATGGAAGTCCTTGTGGCGGATTTGAATCTGTGGATCCACAAGTATGTATGCACCAAATGAATGTAGAATATAGAATTTAGAATGTAGGATGTCTCAAATAAATTTCTTGTAGATCTTAAACACCAATCTTGATTGGATCTTGGAAGGATAAGAGGGTTGGAGGAATGTGGATGAAGAAATCTTCAACAAGAGGGCTCCATGGAGCTTGAATCCTTTAATGGAGACCAATGGATCTCCTTGATGAATTGGATGCTTGAGAATTTCTTGAATGCTTGAGAATGAATGAATGCTTCAATGGATACTTGGCTTGCTTCAAATATTTCTCCTTATCTTGCACTTAGATTTTACCTCTTCAAGTCTTAGATTTTTTGAGAAAATGAGAGGAGAAGGCTTCCTTAAATATGAATCTAGGGCACAATCTTCTAGAGAGGCCTACATAGGAGAATTAAATTACCATTAGACCTATAACCCTAGAAGTGAACTTATATTAAATATAATTTAAGAGTCATCATTTTAGAACCCAAAACAGCCGATCCAGAAGTGAGAATGAAATCTTTTCGAAGCCCAACATCCAAAAACTGTGGGAGTCTGGGATTTGGACCAAAAACTAGAAAAATGTTGATTGTGACCTAGGTCAAGGTCGAGGTCATCCTTGACCTAGGTTAAGGTCAAGGTTGACCTTGACCTAGAAAGGTTGACTTTGACCTTGAGAAAAAAAACCCAGTTTGGATTCTGGAGTATTAGAAATAGGCTGGAAAAAGTCAAAAATGAGGCAAAACAGGGGAGAAAGCTAGATCCAAGCTAGAGACCCATTCAAGGTGCTTGACATGAACCCAAAACACTTACTTGGAAGGATAAACCAGTCTACAATGGATGTGCTTCCATTTTCTGACTGTACAATAGTTTATTAAGTGTTTCACAGCCGATAAATTCAAGTCACAGAGTAGCATTTGAAAATAAGAAGGCAAAGATCTTCAATGAATCAAGAAGGTTGATTGGAACCAATGAGAAGACGAAAGGTAACCTTTTCTATCTTGATGACATTAACACCACTTGTTTGATGGATAGAAATGAAGACATATGGTTGTGGCCCAAAAGATTGTGTCATGTGAACTTTGACAATATGATAAAGATAATCAACAAAAGGAATGTCAGAGGCTTACCGAGCATGACTAAGCCCGAGAATATCATGTGCAAGAATTATGAAAAAGGTAAGATGAAAAAGTATAATTTCAAGATTAAAACCCATACATCTAATGCAATTCTATAATTATTTTATACAGGTCTATGTGGACCCATGAGGACAAAGAGTTACTATGGAGATAGGTATTTTATTCTCTTTGTTGATGATTATTCTAGAATGATGACAGTAATGTTTTTAAAAGATAAATCAAAAGCGTTCAAGATGTTTAAATGGTATAAGGCTATGGTAGAAAAAAAAGTGAAAATAAATTGAAATGCTTAAGGTTAGATAGAGGAGGGGAATTTACTTCAGATGAATTCACTAACTATTGCAATGAGCATGGAATTAAAAGATAGGTTTCTGCACCAAGAACACCACAAAAAAATAGAATTAATGAGAGGAGAAATAGATCAATTGTTGACTCTACAAGAAAATTGATGATTGAGAAAAGCATCACTCAAAATTTCTAGAGGGAAGCTGTCAGTACTACTGTCTACACATTAAACAAAGCAGAATTGAAGAAGGATACAAAGAAGACACCCTATGAGCTTTGGTATGGTTGTACACCCAATGTAAGTTACTTCAGAATCTTTGGTAGTCAATGCTATATTTTGAAGGATGATAGAAATGGAAAAATAGACTGCAAAAGTGAAGAAGGTATCTTCCTAGGGTATTCAACCAAAAGCAAGGCTTATAAATGTCTTAACAAGTCATCTAACAAAATCATTGAAAGTGAAAATGTGAAAATAGATGAATTTGCAGAAAAGAATGATAAGGAAAGAAAAAAGGAACCATAGGACTACAACAAGTTTGTTTATACAGAACCTGACACTCTACCCGAGCAACAATGTATCACTCCTGATCAATAGAACATTGCACCTGAGCAGTAGGATGCAATTACCGAAAATCAGGAAAATCCTCAAGATGATGTTCCAAGGGATGAAGATCAGAATGAAGGTTAAGATGTTGATCAGAATGATGAACACAAATCTGAACTAAAACTTGCCAAATATGTCAGAATGAGTCATCCACATAATCAAATAATAGGAGACAAGAAGGCTGGAACAAGAACACGAAGTAAGTCACTAAACAATAGATGTTTACTTTGTGATTTTGAGCCTAAATCTTTTTATAATGCACTTGAAAATGAGGAATGGGTCAGTTCTATGAATGAAGAAATAGAACAGATTGAGAAGAATAGTACATGGACACTAGTACCGAGAATAGATGACAAGAATATCATCGGTACCAAATGGATATTCAAAAACAAGCTGAATGAGAATGGAGAAGTCACTAGAAACAAAGCAAGATTAGTATGCAAGGGACATGCACAAGAATAAGGTATTGATTATGGTAAAACCTTTGCACCCATTGGTAGACTGAAGGAGTTTGAATCTTACTTGCTTATGCTGCATTCAAAGGATTCAAGGTATACCAGATGGATGTCAAATCTGCATTCCTAAATGGAATACTTGAAGAAGAGGTATACATTGAAAAACCAGAAGGGTTTTTTGATTCAGAAAAGAGAAACATGGTATGTAGACTACATAAAGCCTTGTATGGATTAAAACAAGCACCAAGAGCCTGGTATGAAAGACTTCACTCCTATCTCATTAGCATAAAATTTGTTAGAACAAGTGAAAATAGAAACATGTACTTAAAAGAAGATACCGATGGTAATATTTGGATTGCTGAAATTTTTGTTGATGATATCATTTTTGGGGGAAATGAATTGTTATGAAAATCCTTTGCTAATGAAATGAGCAAGGAAATTGAAATGTGTATGTTTGGGGAGATCAAATTATTTCTTGGTATATAGATTCTTCAACAAGATGCAGGCATTTATATCACTCAGTCCAAATACATCAAGGAAGTGCTGAAGATATTCAAGATGTAAGATTCCAAACCAGTTGGAACACCTATGGCTACCAGATGCAAGATGACAAAAGAAGACAAATCTAATAAGGTAAATCAAACCTTGTATAGATCAATGATTGGAAAAATAATGTATGTTGTTCATACCAGACTAGATATAGCACATGCAGTGGGAATAGTTGCAAGATTCTTTACTAATCCAAAAGAATCACATATGAATGTTGTCAAGAGAATTCTAAGATATTTGAAGAACACTGAGGACTATGGCTTATGGTATAAAAGAGAAGGAAAATTTGAGATACACGTCTATACAGATGCTGATTGGGCTGGAAACATTGATGACTGAAAGAGTACAACTAGAGGAGCTAGCATTCTTCATGGGTGACAGACTTGTCACATGGATCAGCAAGAAGCAAGCATGCATCTCTCAGTCTACTACATAAGCACAGTATGTGGCTGCTGCTGCAAATTGCTCAAATATTGCATGGATCAAATAGTTACTGGAAGGTTTGACTATGAAGATTATTGAACCAATAATTATCTACTGTGATAATACCAGTGCAATTAACATTTCTAAGAATCCATTCATGCATGCTAAGACTAAGCATATTGTCATTAAATATCACTATCTGAGAGAACAAGTGCAAGAAAATGAGGTGATATTGGAATATGTTCAATCAAAGGAACAATTAGCTGATATATTCACCAAGCCATTACCAAAAGATACATTTAAGTACCCGAGACAAAGACTAGGGGTCCAACCCTTGTCTATCGGTCAGTAAGCTGAGTAGAAAGTTGCATCAACCTACACATAATCTAAAGATCATTCATTTTGATGAAAATACTAAGATGGACAACAACAGATACATCTGTACATAGAAAGGTACAAATCTGCACCGAAAACTAGAGACATTATATTGCTGATGGATAGGGAAATTCAAGGAATATATTATGTAAATGATGGAAGATGATAAAAACAAGGAGAAGTTTTGTTTGGCATTATTGTCAAAGGGATAGATTATATCTCATTATCATAAGAGGGAGAGATTATCTCATCATAAGGGATAAATTATCTCATTGATCAGAAAAGATTAGATCATTATCCATGAAGTGAAGTTCCTGAGAATCAGAAGGAAGAGTTAGTCAATATTCTAAGGGAGAAAAATTGATTACATATGAAATATCCATCTAAGGGAGAGAAGTAACAAAGGGAGAGAGTTCATACAAAGAGAGAGATTGCTATCAAAAGAAAAAGAGATTATCAAGAAGAGGAATAGTCAAGGCAGAGAACATATCAGAATAGAGACAAAAGATGCTACATCTATCCAGTGAAGGGATTGAAGATTGAAGATGACCACTCTGCAAGAAACAAATCTAAGCTATTTGAGCTTACCGAGAGCCAGACATTTGTAATAGTTACAATAGGAAAGCTTGATGAAACTGTATATTTCATATTGTATTAGTGATAGTATAGTATGATAATGTAGTATGTTTCCATCAATGACAAAGGGAGAGATTGATGGCATGTAACTGATTGAATGTTTGAAGATGTTAAGTTGATCACTGAAATGCAAAAAGATATTGCAAGACATTCAATCAGTTAATGGATTGTATTTTCATTAATGTCAACATGATATAATCTAATCGGTTATAATCAAAGTGTCAAAGACTTCAGAGAATCAAAGATAGAAAGATTATGCTTTCAGTAATGCATAAAAGAAAAGCATTCACTATGTGACTTCAAACACTGATGGTCAGTGGAACCCAACAGACATAGATCACCGAAAGTCAAGTCACAATGATGCTCAAGCAAGAACACCGACGGGCATTACCGACGAGCATAACCGATGGCTAGGAACATAGTATAAGCCAACGAAGAAGCCCGCAGAGAACTGAAGTGTTGGTTGAAGCTATCAAAGAGTTAAAAACACTGAAAATAACTAAAGTTTAGAAATGACAAAATATCTAGCTGGTAGAGATAAATATAGACTTAACTGGTAGTTATCATTATTTTCATCGATAAGATAAGCCAGAGATAAGGAAATGATTTAAAGTTGTTTTTTCCAGTTGGAAAGAAGATTCCTGCGAGATAAAACATTAGTTTTTATTTAAATATAATTGACTAAGATTGTGGATCATGCCAAGATCAAGAAAATCAAGAACCTAACAATGCTGATATCATGTCTATTTAAGAGACAAACTTAATTCATTACGGATTAAGGGGAGCGAATGAAAAAGAGGATGCTGAAGAGAAACTGATGAAGAACAAATTCATACAATCCTGATCAATCAAGCTAAGGAAATAGCTAAGTAGTTCTATAGACACCCAACAATAGAGCATAGCATCACCGAGAAGACCAAAAGTGGAGCAAAGGTATTAAAAGAAAGATATTGATCAGATTAGTTTTATGAGATTAAAATAGATCTGAAAAAATCCAATTATAAGTTGTATATGTGAACAGTTCATGCCATTTTAGTTTAACCATTGTTACAGAAATTCTCTTAACCAAGCAGGATTTAAAGATCCTTTCTATATTAAGATACATCCACAAGAGTATCAAAAAGTTTGATCATGAAGATTGCATGAGATGCAAGATACCTATTGACAGGCCAAGTGAGTGTTTGATCAAGGAAGATAGCATAGAGATGCTCTATATCAAGTGACATACTAAATTTTTAAATCCTTTAACAAGGTCACACCTAAAAGTGTGTTTGTAACCTTTAACAATGTTGGCTCTTCACCGAGCTCACTTCAGAAGAGTGAAAATTTTGGGTTACCAGTCCCAAGTGGGTTTTCCCTTAACAGGGTTTTGATGTTAAAAATCCATGTGTCAATGTGTCTATGAGTCATTACTTTAGTGTTTTGCATTACACATAACTTAACTAGATTGATCGGTATACTCTAGATAATTTATTGTCTTTTGGTAAATTAACAGACTGCTATTTGGTAAACATACAGAAGAAGGTTTAACAAAGAATTTTGAGCAGTAGTAATTGGATAAACATATTTTGAGGCATTCATGTTATAGGATTGAAGATAACTAGAGGCTTAATATTGTGGTACTAAGTTTTTTGGGTTGATAATTGGAATATTTTTGAGGCCACTGATTCACTCCCCCTCTCAGTTATTAATAATAGTAGGAAAGTTTGGAGTACATGAAAAGGGGGAGAAACACAAGAAACACATCAAATGAAGCATGTTGCAGGAAATTTTTTGTCATCAATGCCAAAGGAGGAGATTGTTACTTGACAAAATCCTCTACAGGCTAAAGAATGATTTTGATAATATTGTCATTTCTAGAAACCACCACAAGGGATAAGAAACAAACATCAAGTATATAGTACTATCAGAAAATAATATATTATTGGGAAGAAGGTTATGACTATCGACAAAGTTATTAGGAAAGTCTTATCGACGAAAGGAAATGAGAAGACTAGACTCAAGGATGACATCTTATTATCACATCAGCCTATGCGAGAATTGAGAAAACCTAATTAGAGATTTTTTTTTGAAAAATATTAGGTGAAGACAATACTTAAAAAGGAGATTAGGGAGAAGGAGAAGATATAGTAAAGAAGAAGAAGGAATAAGCAACTACATAGAGTATGAAAAAGTAATAGTGAAGACAAGAAAAGTGTAAAGAAGAAAAGGAATAGAGTAGAAAGAGATCTGACAAGATTTAGAAGAAAGAATTCAAAGGTCAAATTTCTTGTTGATTTATTCCTAATAGTTTAGCAACAATATTGTGAAATCGCTTATTCGGGTAGTCTCTAACTAGACTGAGAAGTTCTATTCAGGAACTTATTGTAAATCCTTTAATAGGGTGAACACTATATAAGTGGGATACAATCCTTTAATTGGGTTAGTCCTAATAGGGTATAAGACTTTAATAGGTCTCTAGGTAAATCCCATATCTGGTTAGCATTTAATAGTGTTTTTGTAAGCTCTTAATTGGCTACCTTATTATTGCAGTGATAAGTTGTGGGTTCCATCCCCAGTGCAATTTTCCCCTCTCACCAAGGATTTTATGTGACACCAAAATAATGTGTTAAGTGTTTAAATGTTTATGTTTGTTAATTTTCAAAGCTATCAATTATTAGCTATTAGTTAATATTACAATAGTTATCAGATATAAACAGGAACACATATCAATATTGATAAACATAAGTCTATAAGTTTGAGATTGATAGGGCATAAGTGTGAATTTTTTGAGGTACTGATTCACCCCCCTCTAGCCCTAAACAAAATATTTCCAACACCCACATGTGATATTGCTAGTCCTTTGTCCATAGATATTATCTGAGTTTGTATTCCACAAAGTATTGAGATTCCTCATCTTGAGACTTATAATAGTAAGGGTGATTCTGTGACTCATGCAAAAA
Source organism: Thuja plicata (assembly GCA_018584345.1). Classification (NCBI taxonomy): domain Eukaryota; kingdom Viridiplantae; phylum Streptophyta; class Pinopsida; order Cupressales; family Cupressaceae; genus Thuja; species Thuja plicata. The sequence goes on from MU226356.1 coordinate 27,610, forward strand.
ACTTTTCAAACCTTGTGTAGTGATTTATCTCATGAATATAGGTTCATGAAAAAGTTTTTCACTAGAACCTTTTGTGACAAAGCCTTGCAATGGTACTGTTCTTTGCCTCCTTATTTGATTGATTCCTAATGCTTTTATTCAACAATTTAAAAACAACATTGGGCCTCAAATTTCTTTGACTGATTTGAAGCATTGTAAACAAGGTGTTAAAGAAACCATTAGTGACTTTATTGGTTGATTTAAGCATTTGCATGCTAGATTTCTAATCATGTACCTGATTCTGATATACAACACATTTTTATCACTAATTTACAAAAGGACATTAGAGATAAGATACTTCTTACTGAGTTTTATTCCTTTTCAAAATTGTGTGTAGTACTTCATCATTATCACCTTCAAGTGAGTCAATTTAAGAGAAACACTCCAATGGCTCATATTACCATTGGTAAGAGTGACACCACATCCAATTTTAACAAGTTTTAGAAGACTAACACCTACATCGAAATCAACAAATCCTCCAACACAGTTGATGAACAAGTGGAAACAACATCCAAAGGTGTGGCTCCTTTGTCCTGTATGTTTAAACCTTCTCGTACTTTTACTCCTCTTTCTGAATCTTTGCACAATGTGATGATGAAGTTAATGAATGAAAATATAATTAAACTTCCTCTTATCAAACCAATTGACCCATCCAAACCACCTTCTAGATTCTTTGATCCTATTTTTTTTTCAAATTCCATTGTCAACCTGGTCATGATATTGAAAAATGTTATTCCTTGAAGAATGTGGTTCAAGAACTTATTGATTCTAATTATATATTTGTAGATGTTTATGTTAATCAAGGAAAAAAAAAAGGTTTACCTCCTATTTATAATTTGCAAATATACACTAATCCTTTACCATCTCATTCAAACAATACTATTGAACAACCTTCTTCTCCCAAGGACATTGATTATAATGAGAAATTTGATGAATCTACTCATATTGTCAACCAAATTGAAAATGTTCAACCTCAACCTCCCTAGCTATCTTGCATTACCTTTGATCCAATTGAAATAATTAAGGTACCCCATGGACCTCTTTACATTTTTCTAGGGTTGATGGTATTCCTTCCCCTGGTACCCTTGTTGATCCAACTTTCTTGGTGAATATGATAACTAAAGAGCATATTTTTGTAAACAATGGCTTAAATATTTCTATGATAAATTTGATGTCTTGATTCAAACTTGCAATGCTTTCCTTTATCCTTCCCATAGTTCCATTTCTTTTCCCATGGACGTTGGTGGTAAAAATTTGGACACTAATTTTACTATTATTCCTACTTCGGATCAATTTCAAGTTAAACTTGGTCTTCCTTGGCTTACCTCTATGAATGCCATGGCTTCTCCTATTTATAAATTTGTTAAATTTTATCATAATGGATAGATCATGACTTTTAACCATAGTCTTTATCACCCTTTTGTGCCTCCAGACTCTATTAACCTTGATTTCTTTTGGCCTCACATTCCTCAACCAACTAAAGTTCATCCTGGTTATCTCTTTCAATCATACCAAGCCTTTAAGATTCAAAATATTTTCCAACTTAGAAAACCTAAGGATGATCCTTGTCATTACCTTCTTCCTATACCACCTTTTCCTCCTTATCCACATCCTCTTCCCTTCATCTCTCAACCTAGTGTGGTTCCTTTAGTTCTTCCTCCTAAAGAAGAAAAGGACCCGATGTTGATTGATATTATTGTTACAATGGTGAGAAAGATTGATTGCACCATTGGTCTCCTTGGTTGTTTAGCACAGTGGTGATTTGTGACATGGCTTAACTGCCTCCTATGTTTTCTATATGTCTAGTGGTTGTATCAGGAATTAACATGTCAATCTTTTGGTGCAATGACATTTTCTAGTTGTAAAAAGCAGTACCAAACCCACGTTTGAAACCCATGCTTGCATTGGGAGGGTGTTACAATAGTGAGAAAGACTAATTGTGCCCTTGGTCTCCTTGGTTGTTTAGTACACTGGTATTTTCTAGCATGGCTTAAACGCCCCCTATGTCTTCTATATGTCTAGTGGTTATATCAAGCATTAACATGTAGATATTTTGGTGCAACAACAACTTCTATTTGTAACAATTATCCCAGCCCACATATCTAATAAAACCAAACATAACCATCATACTCATGATCGTTGTTGCAAACATCATGCTAGAGCCCGTGAATGTCTTTCCCAAAACATTTATTTACCTCATACCCCTCATCATACTTTACTTTCCTTTGACCAACCCATGATTGAGCCTATGAAGGAAGTGAATTTAAAAAAAGTCAAAATGAAAAACATGAAATACCCTTCGTATCTTGGATTCTATTACAATTAATCTTGATGAAGAATATACTCTTGATGATGATGTTCATGATGCTAAAAATGATATGCATGATATTAATTCAAATGATATGTATGAAAATATTGATCTTGATAATGATTTACCAGGTATGCTTTTAGAATAGCTATCTATCACTCCTAATCTTGAACATTGTGACCTTTCTTCACAGAAGGGTCCTTGTTTGGCTATTGTTCCATCTTTTATGCCTGATGTTTCTCCTCTTGCGAGTTTCCCACCTTCCCTTAAGACTATGGACTGAGATGGGAGGGGGGGGGGGGGGGGGTAGGAAATACACTTGACTATCTCATCTTGCATAGTAAATCCTTTCCTTTCTTTTCTTTTCTTTGTTTTCTTGTTTGTTGTGATGTGTTTCCCGACCTATGATGTGCTGATTATTATATGTCTTGTTTTGATTTATTTAAAAAACCCTTGTTGCTCTGTTGGTGCAAGGTGATAAAGGAATAAAAAATGTCATAATCATTCTTCTATTTTTCTTCTTCTATATATTGTTACATGTTATGCTGTACACATGCCATTTTTCATAAATGTGCCTTTGTGTTGTCAATTTGGGATGATGCAAAGAGAAAGCACATTTTATTTTTGGTCTCTGTGATGTTGACAAAAAAGACTCTTCTTCATAACTCTTACATTCCTTTCTTCTATTGTGTTGTAGTTATACTTCCTTTACAGAATAATGACAGTTCATTTTGACATAATTATGATATACATGAGTTATCATATAACCTACTAACCACATAGTTAGTAGATCCATTCTGTGCTCTTTTTTTTTTCATGTGCTCATTTCTGTTGATTTGTCCTATCTTGGGGGAATTTTATAATGGAGACATTTCTTATGAATGAATGTACACTCCCTTAAAGGCATTTCTCCCATTAAAACACTTGCAATCACTCTAACATGGGGGCATACACTCTTCTCACATTTTTTTCACACAAACACATGATCCTTTGATGATGCTTTACATTTTGGATCCTTTAATGGACATACAATCCTTAAGGACCAATCCCTGCACTTTGGATCCCTTAATGGACATACAATCCTTAAGGACTGATCCCTCCTTTTTCTTTCGATCCCTTATGGACATACAATCCTTAAGGAAAGATAGTTCTTTGTCAGATCCCTTATTGACATAAAATCTTTAAGGACATATCCTAGATGGATTGACTAGAATGACATAAAAAAATTGCTATAACTTTCAATGCCATCTCTTGTGACACCTTTTGTGTGGTCCACAGTAAGACATGTGGGCATGTGGATCATACTTTTATTTCTTTATGTGGTTCACATTGAGACATACAATCTTACTAGGCCTAGGGTCTCTCTCTCTCTCTCTCTCTCTCTCTCTCTCTCTCTCTCTCTCTCTCTCTCTCTCTCTCTTCTGAGTGATGTCTCTCTTATCTTAGTTTTGGATTTGATGAGGACTTAAGTCACTTGGGGGCTTGATGTTTCCTTGTCTCCTTAACTTTGGTGAGATCATCCTATGCATTTGATCTACTTTACCGTGAGCATGAAATTTTCTCATACTCCCGCTAAAGTGGGAGATAAATGTATAGGTCTAAAAAATTATCACCCAAATTAATTTGGAAGCTCTAGGACCTAGTTGGGCTCCATTTTAGTGATCTCCTTGATTTTTGATGCATTTATGCTTGATTTGTCAGATTCCCTCTCCATTTTTCCCTGAGCCCTATAATACTTCTTGGGCCCCACAAATATGCCTCAAAATTTACCCTCCTGGGTAAAGGTTGAACTTGGCTCGACCTATACTAGGTATAGGTCAAACCACTTTTGACCTAAACCTTTGGGATTTTAAATTAATGGGTTTCAGGCCTGATGCACAACATTTTCATTCTCTCCTAGTGAGGTCGACCTGTGCAAATTAAACACTAAAATCACTATAAAAGGAGGCCTCTCCCCTTCATTTCTCTATCCACATCTCTTACAATCTTATGATATCTCTACTACCTATTAAATCCATTCCATCCAAGCATTTGAGAGTAAGATGATTTCAAGAAAGTACAGATTTGGCTTCAAGATTTGAAGACTATTGTGCAAATATCTCTCTCTCATGATGGAGTAGTGTGCGATTTCCCAAATGAGATATAGGAAATATATCCTTTCTTCATTCCTTTCCTTCAAGAATATCAAGCATACATACATTCATGATCCGTGATTTGGCAAGTGAAAATCTATTACATTGGTGAAGACATCCTACCTTCTACAATTCAATATTCAATCTAGGAAGCATACATCTTTGTGGGTATAGAAGATCCGTATCCATCCATAAGGGATTGATCAAGAAAGGTATTGAATACTTACATTTCTATTATTTTACATGCTTTGCTTATTTCATTTGCAAGGTTAATTTCTAAATGGGGGCTTGACCAAGGCAAGCCCCTTTCCCGAAACAATTTCCCCTTCTATTTTGTGTATATACCCAGGTTCAAAATGAAGATGTAATTGCACATCCGAGTACCCTTTGAGAGAAATTTACATATCCATTCTCTGTTTTGAATTCCAACAGTATCGGGTATAGGTCAAACCTATTGGAAATATTGTTGGAAAGCTACAATGGAAACAATTGTTGTTTTTTCATTGATGTCAAACCTTAACTGGTGAGACTATTACTATTTGTTTGAGTACTATATCTATTGATTGATGAAGGAGATTTAACAAGAAGACCAAGTGGAATGGTTGAGTTATGAGAAATCACAAGGGTACTTGTTCAATTGGCACATTGGCAAAGTAATGTATTGCTTATCTTTCGATGATAGTTTACTGTGAACAGTTTGTGCTGAGCAAAGTCAGTGATGACTGAGCACCAGTTAATTAGCAAGGAAACTAGTGATGAACAAGCAGAAGAACATAGTGTTGGCCGAGTAGCAGTATTTTGGTAATTGTTGAGATTTGAGATCTCTGGCCGACATAATTGATTTTATTGGGATATGTAAAGTTAATTAAGGATAAGCACGATTGATCCACACTATGTAAATGCATGGGTAACCATAATTAATGCATGGATCAAAGATTTAATTTATTATTGCTTTGGAGAAGTAAATTAAATGTAAATATGGAAAGATCTATTGGATCTGACCTAACCTAAGATCTACGATCTTGATTAAGCGAAAAAATATCTTTCTGACCTAGATGAAGAGGTATAAGATAACCTTAGGAGGTTATTCATAAAGTATAGAGAGTATGCAAGAGGATTTCATAGTTAATTGATTGATTGGCATGATCTAGCAGAGAAGGTTGAATAGAGAAGCAGAGAGCTGCAAGAGTGATTGCTTGATGGATTTCCAAGTAGATGTGAAGATTAAAATGAGAATGGAGGCCACTCAGTGAATTAGCATTAGAGCTGAATTGGATCTAGATTTGCAAAGTAAGTTGTATGTATAAGATCACACCTTTTGATTACTTTCTAACCATTATATCAGTCAAAATCCTTTAACCAAGTTGACCTAACAGTCATTATTTAAATCCTTTTAGCAAGGTGACATTCAGGTGGAATGTTCTAATTCCTCTAACAAGGCCACTCCTGACAGGGTGATTAAATCCTTTAACCAGGTCACATTTAGCAGTGTGTTTTGTAACCTTTAACATGGTTGGATCCTAACAGAGCTCACTTTAGAAGAGTTAAAAGTTGATAGCATGTTATTGGTGGAATTTCCCATATTGGGTTTCCATGTTAAATTTTGGTGTCAATTTGTGTGAATGTTTATGTTGAGTTTTACTGTTAAGTTTCTTTTCAAGCTGATTGCATCTGAACAATAAAATGCATATGTATGTTGTTGTTTTATGTTATTGTTGCCGAGTAGATCTGAGTTGTTAAAATTGGTATAAATTCTTAATGGGAACATCTAGACCTAAGGATAAATGATTCATCCCCCTCTCAGTTATTCTAGATTCATTCTAAAAAAACCTTCAAAATATACCCTCACATTCAGATTGTAGGATTCAGTTACAAAATAAAAAAATGAGTCCATAGACTTGCCTAGATCCATTTTCTATTTTTGATTGTGAGTAGTTTGGGTATAGGTTGAACCTTCAACCTATACCTAGGTACAAATTGAACCACTTTGGACCTATTCCTAAGACAAAATAGAAAGCTACAGATTACAGAGTTATAGTTCACAGACTGCTAGATTCGAGTACCAGAATATTTTGGGACTTCGTAAAATAGAATTTCAACATTTTCACACCTTCTCGCTCTCCCATTTTTAGGTACATACATTCTTTTCCTTACATATTGCATCTAATTTACACATTGGATCATATTTTTTATGATACCTTGCTATTACATTTTCTCTTAATCATAAATGTAAGATATTTTATCATTTTCTTCCATACTTTCTAGATCACAAAAGGGAAAACTCCCTAAATTCTCCCATTAGTTAGATATTTCTTTTGTGCCCTTACATCCTTGGGTTTTACAAATCAAATTTGAGTTGAGGATATGATTTAAGATTTTCTGAATGGATATGTGATCGGGAGATTCTTTCACCGGAGTCATCTTGACTCACTCCTAGGCCTCTCACTAGACCCAATAGGGTTTCCTTCCCAACCCTAGTCTAAAGGTAGAACACTTGGTTCACTGACCTTTGTCTTTAAAGAATATCACTACCAATAAGCAATCAGTCATCATTAATTCTACAAGGGTAGATTCCACTCCAGCTACTAAAACACCTCACAAAAACTTATAGGGTAGGTATTATAATAAGATAAAATGGTCACCTAAACCCTAGACCCTCAATCATAACATTTAATCAACAAAACCTAATCTTGATAAATTCTAAGTCCTAAATCAAATAGAAAATTCTTCAATCTATCAAATTCGAACTGATCTGACCTAAACCCTAGGTCCTAATCGATCATCATGCTTGATTAATTAATTAATTCCTGAAAAATGCAATAAATTGGCAAATAAACCTTATGTTAATTATTTAATTGATATATCTGATATATTAATTAAATAAAATTTCAAATTTGTCAATTAAATAAAAAGGGAATCAAATTAATTAATAGAAACAAATATGCATTCAAAATCATTTAAATTATTACAAATGATATGAAATCATCAAATCCAGTTAACTAATTATCAAATTGGAAACAATCCAGTTTTACTCAGTTAACTGATTATTAAATTGGAAACAAATCTATTTTATTTAGTTAACTTAATTTTATCTATTTATCATTTTGGAAATAAAGTTAATTGAAAATCAATTTGGAAGTTTCCAAAAAGATTGAATCTTTTGACCAATCAAATTGATTGCACATGGATTGTGCTTCCTCAAGTCGAATCTGAGCCACTCATTTCCTCTAATCTCGACCGTCGATTTGGTAGAGATTGTCTATAAAAGAGAAGCTCATTTCCTTCACAAAGGATCCTAACTTTTTCTATCCTTATTATGCAGTTTTTATTTTTAAGTTTTTCAAGCATCTATCATTTTGAGCAATTATTTTTAGTTTATTTGTTTAAGCATGCAAACTTATAATTTAGAGCACATTTTGATTTGGTGTTATTAAAATGAATCTTTCACATTTCAATTTTGTGCTTTAAAATGAATCTCTAATTAGCTTTGGATTAACCACAAATTGCATTTTTCATATCATATAGATTTAAAATCCTTCATTTATAATAGTGTGTAGTCACTGGACTTTGCGATGACCTGAGTGCAAATTCCATACTCCTTCCTACTAGAAGGCAATGAACTAGCATAGGTTAGCTTAGGATGTTTTTATTATTCTAATTTTCTTATCTTCTAACCCGCTAACCACTTAATGGATCATTGAAGTGTGTGTGTTTGCAGCTTGCAGGAATGAAGACCCAAATTCACACATACATTTCTGGCGCCCAATGTGGGGCCTTCCCACATTCACTTTGAGCCAAATCTGACTCCACCATCGCATCCAGATACTCATTTTGGTTTGAAATGACTATAAACTTGCCCATACCTACCTATAGTTGAATTTGTGGTGAGAAAAATTTTTCATGCACAGGTCGTACAACCTTCTACATGCAAATCAAGGTAATCTCTGCACGTAGACCAAATCTTGCACATAGACCGAGGCATGATTTTCTAAATAAATTTTTTTTGGCTCAACCCTATTGATTTATTCTCTATTTCTATCTTCATCACCTTTTCTACCACTGAGCCAAAAGCCTAAGCCCCATGCCCAATCCCCACACTTCATGTTTTACTTTCATGTTTCAAGAGCTTCTATAAAAACAATGAAGTATATATTCACGTGGGGCATGTGGGATTAAAACCCCACACCCTTATTCCATGTTCAACCCATCCCCACCACTCTGCCCTAACTCCCATCCCACCACCACCTACCCCCAGGTCCGCTTCACTCGCCACCCCAACACTTCCAACTACCCACAACACCTCCCTCCACTTCCTCCACCTCCCTGCCCCACCCCGCACAACATCCCCTGTGCCACTTCCTCTCCCCACCCACCTCCCGCCTCCATCACTCTGCCCAAGCCCCTCCCTCCCTCTGCTGCCTCCCTCTTCATGTAGTCGTCGCTCCCTCCAACCTCCCTTCCACCACTGCCCACCTCTCACCTCTCACCTCTCACCTCCCACCTAGCCGCCGCTCCTTCCAACCTCCCTCACCACTTCTCCAACCTCCCTCATCAACTCCTCACCCTGTGCCAACCCAACCTCCCTCTGCCGCTCAGCTTCCTGCCTTCTCTCCCTCCGCCGCTCTGCCTCCTTCCTCAACCCTATGGTTTTCCTTCAGCTGAAACACTTCACCCATCTTTCTCTACACAACCCAAGCTGGTAACTCTGCCCAAACACTACTCGAGCTCAACCTCTGCGCCACTCTGCAACCTCTCCACCACCCAAGCACCACCTCTTCTTTCCCGGAGGCATTAAAGTTGACGTCCATTCAACCATCATTTTATGAGATTATTGGATTTTTGTGACAGACTTGAGACCATCAAATTTAACCCCTTGTTTTTCTGACATTAGCAGGGGTTTGAAAATATTTTCCTTCACCATTAAGTATTTTAAATCGGGAGTCTGACTTAAAACCACCATATCTTGCTCATTTTTGTTCCAAATTGAGAGCAAATTTTTTTTTATTTTGGGTAGAATTTGTTGAAGATCACTATGGTGAATTTATTTTTATTTTTGGTTGCCCGATTTATTAGGAATTGCACTTTTTTGATCACTATAACTATCTAATCCTATGTTTTGCAGCTTCCAGAGCCTCGTATAGACTCATACGGTAACATTTTTGAGTGCAATTGTTATTGGAAGTGCATGATTTTTCATCTACTTTCTAAATATCCAATCAATTTTTTGATTTTTTGATTTTTCTAACACTGACCTATCTTTGGCTTTGTTGTTCTTGATGCTTATCTTTGATTACAACCTAACAGTGGTTTGTAGGACGTTGTAAATGAAGAAAAAATAATAAACTACTAATGAGTTTGATGCAGGGCGCTTGTTGAAGACTTTGTGTGTCTTCCAAAACTACCATGTCTGCATTTTGTAGTTAAATAACACTTCAAATTTGGTGCTTAAAAAGAATCACTTTGCTTATGTGTTTGAAGTTTTTTCTAGATTTGTAATCCAAAATAATTGCATGAATATATCCTCTCCCCTCTCCTTCGTGGATCTTGGGTGAAAGAGAAATTCATGCAAATTTTTTAGCGTGCCTACCTCTTGAGAGCTTTAACAGAGTCGGTGAGAGGGATTGCCCAACAGGTAACAGGCTAAAGCCAAGCCCTTCCAAACCGGTATATGAAAATGTCATTGTGATTAATATTATAGTGAACAAGTGTCAATTTTGATATACCAACAAAAGATCTCCCTCAGTACCCTTGTGGTGCGTAAAAACCTATAGAACTTAACTTCTGTCGGCTGGGAGGCCTCCTTAAGGGGGCTTATCTGCTACATGTATAGCCGCATGAATGGATGCCCTGACTAAAAATTTTGTTCTAGTGACCAAAAATACCTCTATCTACTAGCGCGGAAGGTCCAAGACTGACTAAGATGTCCCACATTTTCATGACTCTTAGTAGAGACAACGGTCAGTTGGGAAGTGATTACCCTTGGGATTCAAAGCTTGGTGTGCTTGGAAAGTGAGTGCACTGTAAGGAGGAGCCCATGCCTCCAAGATTCTAAGTTGTCCTCTATGAGTAGGCGTGGCTAAACTTCAGTTCAAGTGGGAATTCAACATATATTTTCCTAGCTTACCTAGGTTGTGGTGTGTTTGTTCTTTTTACAATAGCCATTCTCCATGATGTGTCTTGGATGAGTGAAACATCAAAACAAACACCAAAAAAAATAATGAAAATGATCAAACGATTCAAAATCTATACTCTTAGGTATTAAAATGTCAACTCTTATATGAGTTTCTGCATCTACTATCAAAAATCTGAACATCAGTGAAATTTCTGTCCAATTTTGTCTTCCATCACGCTGGTTCTATCTGGATTTTCTCAAATCTATGCTTTCACCAACATCATTACTAGTTTTTCATTGACTGCAAACTATTTATAGTCTGACTCACTTGTTGTTTTGAAATTTGACTTTGTTGTGCTAGTCCAAGTGACTTGTTATCTTAATCATCTTTGTCTGCACTGTCCTTATCCTGAGCTGCAAAAGCAGGTTCATTAACCTTGACTCAAGATCAAAGTCATTGCTATCTCTCTCTTAGTTGGACATTATCTCTTTTGTGTTTTGGTCTTGGACTTAGTTAGCACTTTAGATATCACTTTAGCACCTGTTAGGAAATCAATTGATTCATCATACTTCCTCTTCAATCTTATAAGAAAGTGCATCAAGACAATCTTACAATGTCTAAAAGAAAATGGGCTAAACCTTATAGTCCTAAAAATAAGAAAGAAGAGATTCTTATGACAGCTTTATCAAAACAACTTTAAACTTTGAAATCAGAAATCCAAGAATTAAAGGGGAAAAATGATACACCATCCAAAAAATCATCATTAAGATCAACCTATCCTTTTCTATTTGATCATGATTCTCACATCTCTCCACTTCCTTCCAACATGGAGAAATATTGGTATGGAAATGCTATCTTTGACCAAGAGAGTGGCTCCAAAGCCCTAAAAGCTATTAAAAACACCACGAAGTCTCCCTCCAAAGGGATTAATAACCTCATGAGAGAAAAACCTTGGGTTAAATGCAAGAGGGACTTCACTCCTTTGGGACAATCTTATGAATCAACATTGCAAGAACTTCTTGAGCATGACCTCATCACATTACCTTAAGTCACATCATGTGGATTGAAATTCTTGAGTACCTATTGTGCATATCATCGACATAATGAGCATAAAAATTCATCTTGCATGGAGTTGAAGCATAAAATCCAAGATCTCATAGATGATGACATAATTAAAATCAGACAATCCTAATGATTTATCTAAAGAAGAACAAGATAGTAATCTCAAGCATGATCAATATAAAAAATCCATGTCTAGTAATGGTTCACATATCACATCTACTTCTTTGACCATTCCTCCATTTCCTAAAGCTTTAGAACCAACCACACCATCTCTATCAAAGAATGATCCTAATGATAAATATGACTACCCTCAAGGACTACCTCTAAAAGAGATCCAAGGTAAACAACATACATCTACAAGTCTTTCTCAGGCTTCAAAGAACATAGACCCAAAGAATCCATGTGCTTCAACACTTATCATACCTACTCTAAATGATACTCCATCAGCCTATCAAGAACCCTATATGAAAATCAAAACTCCTACCTTGTCCTTAGAAGTGGCTCCATGTCAAGAGGACAACCCACAGTGTGAAGAAACAAATATCATTAATGATCAAGATCAAACCATTATCTAATCCCTTCCAACTTTTGACGAAGGCCCCATATCCCTAGATTTTGAGGATGACCTTCTCATATCCTTTCATCTCTTACAAGAAGATATCCCTCCACCTCAAGACCTACATAGCTCTCCATCTCCCAAGAAAGATCAAGATATCCTTTCCACCATCTCTAATGAGCCCATTGAAAATCAAGAGCAAAGTACCCTTTCTACACCATCTAAAGATCCTTGTCAAGATTAGAGCATCCCATCATCACCTTGTCATATTCTTCCATATCCATAAACCATCATTCCTCTAAATCCCTTTCATAAAAATAAATCCCCTCAAGCTTCAATTGCTCCTATCAAAGCTGCGCATGCTCCTATTGATATAAAGATGAATACAAAATAGAAAAGCCTTGTTCATGCGGCTCACTCTAAAGATATTGATTTCCCTTCCACACCTTATCTCCCTCCATTCAAACATAACCATGTGCCTTCACTATCCTCCGAATCCATCCTTGCTTCTTATATCGCAAAGTTGAAACCATCAAACCTTTGATCTATATTGGGTTCTTATATCTCTCCATCCACCATGCCTATAACAACTATTTTTTCATACCCTTATCCTATCCCCTATCAAGATCAACAAAGACATGCATCCTTGAATTCTCCCTATCAAACTTGCATCCATATGAACCATCGATATCAGATCTATTCATCCGCAATTCCTATTATGCCCTGCACACCCATCCCTACATTTTGTTGGAAAAATGTTGGGTCCCCCTTTTCTCTTTTGGTTCTTCCTTTTTTTTTTTTCGTTCTTTTGTTTTCTCTGGCCTTTTCCTCCGCGTGGCTTGTTTCTTTATTTTGGTTTTCCTCACTCCGGGACCTGGTCTCAGAGTGTTTTGTTCCTTTGTGCCAGCCAGATTCTGGACCCCGAGATTTTGTGCCATCACTTCCTCTTTAGTTAGAGGGTGTGGTTGCACGGGATCCTTGGGCCCAGAGTCTGGAGGCTTGCCTTTTTCTCAAGATTTGCGGAAGGGAATGGTGTGTTTTAATTTGAGGAGTATAAATTGAGTTTCACCTCTCACTATTACATTTACCATGAACAAATTACCCTTAGAGAAAATTAAGAGTGAATGGTGTGTTTAATAGCGAGCTAAGTGCAATTTAATTTGAGAGATTAACGGTGATTTGAAGTTTAAACCTGTGTGTATTCAAGCTATCCTGCAGTGTTCTCAATGCATTTGTGGAGTTCTAGAGCTGTTCATTTGTAGAGCACCTCCCATTCCCTTCCTCTCACATTTATGGTTTTAAGGTAGGTCCTTCTGGCTCATCTCTTTCCTTTCTGGTTTGCGCTTTGTTATTTTTCCCTTTTGAGCTTTGCTTCCTTTGTTTTTGGTCTTCGTCATCGCCTCCCGTTGGTGGGATGACTCTGCAAAAGGGTTTTCCACCCTCTATGTAGTTGTAGAGTAATGTAAATAATTGTAAGTCTTTGTAAATTTGTAAATGGTGGTTTGTAGGTTAGTTGCAGTGTGTTTGCATTTGTTTGGGTAGCCTTTGTAAATGTTGTTCTTTGGCTTCTTGTTAGTAGTGTTCTTAGGCTATAAATTCATGTGATGGTTAGTACATTCCCTCAAGCCCTACCCATGATGAGTTCACCATGCCCTCTACATTGTTTACCCCAAATTTGAACTCGCTCGCCTGGTGTCCGTTGGACTCAACCTCGTCACCTTCCTTGTCCAAGTTGTGGCCTTTCTCTTTCCGCGTCACTTTAGCATTCATGGTGGGATTAATTCCCCACGTGTGAGAATTCAAAACCATTCCAAGTAGCATTCAATCCATTTGTGTTAAGACATCCATCATAATTAATTCCATTACTCTATTTATTGCATGACCACGTGACATCCCACGTTAGCCCAACATGACAGTTGCCAGGTCATTTCAATAATGGTAATTTTTCTAGACTCTGGGCTCCACGTAATCACCCAGCCTTCATCTCATTTGTTGCATGAACCAGTATCCCTAGAAATCCTGGTTAATGATCAAATCCAAAGTAAGTTAGTGTTTATTGTATTTTTGGGATTTGATGTCAACTAACATCTTTTTGAGGATAGGTGTGAAGTGGTGATGAAATTTCCAAAATCTGAAAACTTATTATATTTTATTATATGTATTAATGATTGTCTGGTCTTGCAGGCTTCCAACAACTCATCAAGCAACATGTCTAAGATACCTTCCCCTCCCGCAAGTCCAGAACTTCCATCTACCTCAACAAGAGTGTTCACCAAGATAAGGGCTGAGAAAGCATTGGAGAAACTCCCACTCACCTCAAAATATCTAAGGGAGGGTGTCATCATGGGATCCAAGGTGGATTCTAAATTTCAACTGATCATCGACACAAAGGTTAGACCATGGGCCAAATTATAGGGCTTGGTCAGGGTAATGTTCACTCAACATTCTGCCGGAGATAGTGTGGCCAAGAACGTGGCCGCCTCTGGAATAATCAAAACCACTTTCTTCCCTTGCTCCATGGAGTCCCCAGAGATGATTCTCACTCTAGTAGAGCACTACAACACAACCATCTAGGCTGTTATACTTGCTACTTCCCTTCTAAAAATCTACCCAATGCCCCTAGTGTCTCTCAACACTACTACTTTTGCTTTGGGTCTAGGAATCCCCCAGTTCACCAATTCTATTGTCATCTCCCAGGCTGCGTCACTGAGAGAATTCAACAAGGCCCAATAGGTAGCTTGACAACACCTTAACACCCACTGGCTGAAGATTCGAAAGAAATATTACAAGAAGATGATGTTGGAGATCCCCCGCATAGATTTCAAAGAAAGCATACAAGCGGGGATCATCTTCCTATTCGAGTCTTCTAGGAACAACATGCCCAGGATTTTTTAGCCTGGATGTACTATTTCCTATACAACATCACCACTAATGGACAAAATTTTTATTGGGAAACTATTATTGCCAATCATGTGGACTTCTAATTGAACAAGGTTGACAATACTTCAAAGTTCCACATGACTTCGTATGTTCTGTGGGCACTGGCACAAAAAAAACCTAGAATCTAGGATTTATTCACAGTGTACGTCCTTATTTCTAGCCCCAATAATGGAACAACTTCATGCTCAGCTTGAGTCATCTTGGCAGATGAGCAAAATAATCAGCACCTAACTTTCCCTCAGTCTTGCGGTCACTCTGGTGGGATCTTCCCTTCCTGCAGGCTCCCCTTCACTTGCAACACTTATGAGCCAGGTGGTGGAGACAAAGGATGAGGTTGCAGCTATTTTGGATGCTGGGTTCCTGATGCAAACAAGGAAAAGGAAGAAAAGAGCAGATAACCCTCCACCAAGCACAAATGCAAGCCCCAGACAATCAGGAAATATTCCTATTGAGTTTATCCCTTCTTCACCTGAAACAGAAGATCATCTAGAGGCCTCCCCTCCCCATGATAGATTTGATGACAACTTCCAAACCGATGACTTGGTAAACTTGTAGGAAGATGTGGAGAGAGTGGTAGAAGAGATTGCCACACAAGAGGTAGAGAGTGTCCTTAGGGAGGGGGAAAGGAAAGAAAAATAATTTACCCTGAAAGAAGAAACCCAGGAGCAGGAGCAAGAGAAGGAGCAAGAAAGCACACTAGGTGTGGAAGAAACACCAGTCTTGGAGACCGAGATAGAAGAGAGGAAGATACAAGATGAGAAACCAACTATGGATGGGGAAGCTAGACCTTTAGGAACAACCATACCCCTAGTCGTCACACTCCAAATGCCTCCAGACACCCAAGGTGATTAGTTACCCCATAATACAACATTTGACAAGGTGGTCTCCATAGTGCAACAGTCAGACCTAGGTCAGACACCTTCGCCCCCTCTAGAAAATAGGCCCTTGGAGGAGAATGTCCTGAAAGAGAATGCTGGAGGAGCTCCATAGTAGCAGAATGTGGGGGAGAACCCTAAAGATATGGACACAGATACCACTGAGGAGGGAGAGCTAGGCAACCCCAGAGACAAAGAGAAAGAATCCGCAATGACTACAGATGCTAGGGACGCGCAACAGACCCCCAAAGAGGATCCAAATCTCTAGGACCTAGTAGTAAGACCACCCCCACAGCCATAATGGCTTGTGGAATCAAAGAATTGAAAGGCCCTGGTGGCAATGAGAGTCCCTCTCTATTTGGCCGAGATGATGGCCTATAATCAAGAGGCTGAGAAGCCTAAAAATGCTCGGACCCTCCATACCATTCAAACTAATCTAGGAGGAAATACCATCATGGTTATAGTGACACCTCCCCCATACAGAGAAGAGGCAACAATAGGAACTACATAGTACATAATAACAAAGGTACCTTTGGGGAGGAGAGACAAACAAGGGGAATTGGACCTGTTGAGAGAAGCCAGCTGGGCAATTCAGGCCCGATGTGACAAGCAGGCAGAAAAGATAAAATAGGTAAATGAAACAAATAATAATCTCCTTGGGCTTCTTATATAAATGATGTAGCCATTGGCTATGATTCCTCTAGAGGCTTCCACATCTGGAATACTACCTCCGCAGGGTGATATAGACGCGCTGAGAGCAATGAAGAAGAAAGCACAGGAAATAGATGATTGGGTGACTGAGCAGGTAGGAGCCGTAAGGCATTTCTAGACAGCCACACTCTTGGACCTCCACTAGGCCAGTTATACCTTGGGCCAAGTGAATGGTGCCATTTCCTAGTGAGAGGGGGAGATAGAGAAATACAAAGAATGGAAAAGTGAACTGGAGGAAATAATGAATTTTGGGGAAGAGGCTGTCACAGAGATGGGAATTTTGGGGGATGAAGATTTTGGGTACCTCTAGGCCCAACACTTTAGACTTGGTCTTAAAGTTGAGATATACAAGCAAATGGTAGTGGCTTTGAAGGGTAAAGTCCTAAAAATTCAATATTATTTAAATTCATATGTGGCATTTGTCACAAGGGTTTTGGCAGTCAATCCCTTTAGCACCGAGACATGTGCTCTAGTGGATTTTGTTTTGAGAAAATTTGACAAAATAATGGAGTCACGATTTTGGACCCTAGAGATTTTGATGGAGCAAAGATGTTGCACCTCACCTGAATGGTGCTCTAGGCCCATGATGCAGCAAAGGTCACCTTAGAGTTCAAGGAAGGTGCCAGATATTTGGCCGATCAGTTAGAGGCAGCCAATGACCACCGAGATTGTATCAAAGAGATAGATGAGGAGGGCATTCTCCAGATTTTGGAAATATTCCAAAAATGTAAAGAACAGTAAAGTATTCCAGTCTCTGGATATTTCCGCCAGCAGGGAAAAGTTTTGAAGATTTGTTATTCTTTGAGTGTAAGTTCCCGGACTCTATAATTCTAGGTCCCAATTTTGTATTCTTTTGTAGCAACCTACATCAAGGTTCCCTGGAGCTGACTGATTACTTTCAGCAATTAATAAGGGTCAAAGTGTAGGTAATCTAGAAAGTGACAGGTCTGACAAGTGAGATGGTTCTGAGAGATGTCTTCTTATTCCCCCAAGGTGCCACTCCCGCATTTATCACCGTACATGCCTCAAAGATAGGGAGCCATAATCGAAATTAATGAGGTGTATGGCCTAAGTTACCAAAATAAGCAAGTTTCTTCTATAAAGTACTACGACCCTCTTCTCCAGGCTGATTCTTCTTGATTTATCCCCTTTCTTCTTCTTTCATCTTGTTAGAATGTTGTGCATCCCAAGATGATTGTAAGTGGTGCAGGTAGTACTGACCATAGATAATGTATTTTATTCACCAAGTATACATGTAAATTAGGTCTAGTTTGTCTATAAATAATAAGACCAATGCCTTTAACAAGGGTCGGCAAAATTGAAGATTTTTCAGTCCAGTAGTAATAGAAATAACATTTCTCAAGTTCTTTGCAGTTAGAAGTTTGTTTTCAATTAGTTTTTTGTAGCTTAATGCTCCCTTGGAGCTATGAATGTACTCACCAATGATGCTGGAACCATTTCAAGTTAATGAAAGAAAGAAGAACAACTTGTGGCCAATGTACCCTGATCTCCGAAGTTAGAAACTATCTTTTGTGCTATATAATTTATTATGTCCTTTGCTCTAATGTTTTGTAGTTAATTAAGTAATCGTATCTCCCTTTGCTACTGGATGTTCATGAATCGCTAATTCTTTGTGTATCTGGTATTTAGTTTTATTATCCTGCATCGGAGCATTGTCGATGTTTGAACATGTATTGCATAACTATAAGTAGAAATTTACTCTAACTATGATCTATCTTTTATAATTTATTTGGAAAATCTGAGATGCTTGAAGGAAACCTCACCCCTTTTTAAAATCCTCAGAAAATATGAGTAAAAACTAGCTATCACCTCAAACAACAGTCACCTGCCCAACTTAGCTACCAGGTGCTTGGAGGCTAGGAGAGTTCACCCTCTGACAAACCTCTACAAGTGGAATTGGCCAGTACCCTAGTACCTAGTGAAAACTTATCTCTGTTGGCGGAGCCGATCACAAAGTCTTGACAACAGAAATTGGTGCTAGAAGGAGGGCATGAGCTCATCTCCCTCCAGAAGATTTTTATTTTACACCACCTGAGGGCTCCCCAAGAAATAGTTTTAGGAACCAAGATTTCCATGGTATAGGGTCATTCTCATCCCTATTCTTTGAAATAATCCTCCTATCAACCCCTTATCTTGAAGAGTTTGTAGAACTCGGACCTCCTATCCGAAGGAAAAGGACCCACCAAACTAGACAACCTTTGAATTTTCCTTGGGGATCTACCATACACTAGAATACCCAAATACAATCTCAGGGACTCACATCCACCAAATACAAAACCAAATCCATCAGATAATCTCAGGGACTCACATCCACCAAATACAAAGCCAAATAGCCCCTATGGATACCTACTTCAACAATAATGGGTCCCCAATAGGGCAGTTCCCTGACACTACCAACAATCTTCCTCCGCAACCAGAGAAGATTTGCCCCAAATACGAGCATCTAGGTCGTTAGAATGTAGAAGGATACCTTCAAGCCTACAAAGATGCCATGAATAGACACCAGGTACAACATCAAGACATTGTAACCCAGATGTTCCTGCTGTCCCTAGGATAGAATGAGATGAACTGGTATCTAAACTTGCCTTCAAACTCCATCAATAATTGGCAGGATATGGAAGACGCCTTTTTGGCGGCCTTCTGCATTCATGTGGACCTAGCTTGGTCCCATAGCCAGTTTATTTCTATCAAAAAGGAACCAAATGAGCCTCTGGCTACCTTTAATCATAGGTTCCAATGAGGTTTGAAGTGGTGCATGGGCCCTTTTATCCCATCCACTGATGTGACTATCCAGACATACCTGAATGTTATGGACCCCTTTGTTTCTACTCTTCTTTGGAGAACTACCACCACTAACGACTAGGATACCCTGGAAAAAGTTTATAACTTAGCCTTGGAGTTGTCCCACAGCCTGAGTAAGCCCCCCATAAAAATTGGACAAGGCATACCATTCAACATGTTACCTGGTGGAACTTCTTACGTTGGAGGATACAATCCCAATCCGACAATGGGTGCCCAGACAATGGCCATGGGCCCACCACTGATAGACCAATAGGCCAGGTACATTTACCCATCTAAAACTTAGACAACCCCAAGTCTGGAATACATTCCCTAGAATTTTTTGTAGCAGGTGCAGCAACCTTTGACACAATATCCCAGAGTACCTTTCTTCCAGTCATCCGCGACCAGAGGATTGCCTTCCTCAACTCCAGGAACTGCTGCTGCTTTCCTAGGTAACCCACCACCTCAACTGTCAAACTGTGACACCACTACCCAGCTGTCTACCGAGGTTGAATCCCTCTAGTGATTGGTGTCCTTCTTGACAATAGACATGGGACAACTTAAGGTGGTGCCTTCCGTACTCCACAACCCCAATTCCCAGAGAGAGAATATTTTCTCAGGACAACAGAATGCCAATTTCGGGGATCGAAGTTATAATAACGGGCCTCAGCCCAACTAACATCAATGGAATAATAACATGAATACCAGAGGTCCTCCTCCAAATCAAACTACCACTCAGGGTGGCGCTGGACCTAGTCATTCTTCTCAATTCACATAATTCCACCCCTTGCCCACATGGTGTAGATTGCATGATACTAGCTCACATTTTGAGGTGAACTGTGCCACACTGGAGAAGATCATCCAGATCTCCCAGTCGGACAGACAACATTCTGTTGACCCAAATCCCTCAGAATCCTCCCCACCAGAGCCCCCTCATGCTACTTTTACATGCGAGACTATCTTCTTTAGAATAGATGAAGAGGATGAAGAAGAACCCGATTCATAGGGGTTCTTTGATGAATCTATTTTGGCCTTTGAGGCTAACGCCTTCACCAACCCACAGACTCCATATAACACTCGGAGTTAATCTAGCAAAGGGCCATCCTACATGTCAATTCCTCCCAAGAACACCACCCCCTAGGACTCCAACACAAATGATCATTCCCTCCCTCCAAAAGGACTTGGCCCTAACCTCGCCAGGGATCCGGTTGGCGGGAGCCAACTTTACACAGTGGGTGGTTTGATATCACTAAGGCATTGGACAACACCACCACCTCCATGACCTTGATGGAGGTTTTAATTAATTTTCCTGAGCCAAATAAATCCCTCTTGAAGCTCTTAGGGAACCCGCGAGTTGTCAACCACCCACCAAACACTATCACTTTTGACGATGCCAACTCGACGGTCTTATGGGGAAATACAGAAGATCCTCCCTTCTTGCTAGGCCTGAACATCCAAGGGAAAAAATTGTACAATTTCTTGGTGGATTCTGGTGCTTTAGTTAATGTTATGCCCTTTTCATCTGCCATAAAATTGGACTTAATCCCACACCCTCCAAAGGTGCATTAGTCCAATTGGAAAAAACTACTATGAAGATGATTGGTAAGCTAAAGAACATCTAGATTCATCTCATCTAGGATCCCTAGATATCTAGCACCATCAAAATCCAGGTGGTTGACATCCCTGAAACCTACAGGATGTTATTGAGTCAAAGACCCTCAACGGGTATTTCTTGACAGACTTCTCCCACCTCTGGTTCCCCTGGAAAGGGAAATTGAATCAGATCCAGGTAGAAAGCGAGCCTAGAATGAAACAAGCCCTTACCAAAGTCAGGAAGGTAAGTGAAATCCTTTTCTTTGAATCCTCACTCAGAGTATATCAACCGCTGGAAATCCTAAACTTTGACTTCATCTACAGGGAGGATCCCATAATCACTCAGAGGATTCAAGATCTAGATGCAAAGCTAAAATGTGAGGTAAAATTACAAGGTAGAACAACGACTCTGGCCACCCTCTTGTTTGACACTTGGTTCTGGGTACATTACCAAAAATACTTTGAACTGGAGTGTGAGCCTTGTATGGCTTCTGCTACCCATCACATCACCAATCTCCAAGAGAAGAAGCACAAAGCCAGGTTCCCTGGGCCAAGTAATCCACCCATTAACACACTTGAAGGTCTACTCGTCTAGGAACTTGAACCAGAAGATTCTATGGAGGAAAGTCTCACCTGCACACCATCCAAGTCAAAGGAATCACTAGATAAACCTCTCAACCCTGAACCCAATCCAAATTCCACTTCACTTCCTCAGCCCCATAAAATTGAAAATGATTTTTGGATCCTGAAGTATGATGGGTCCCGATCCAAACAAGGCTCTGGGGCTGGAGTAGAATTAATCAACCCACAAGGGAAATCCTTCCTTGCATCCTACAGATTGCAGTTTGCCTAAACCAACAATGTTACAGAGTATGAGGCTTTGGTCCTTGGACTCCTATTTGCTTTGAGAGAAGGGGTCACCCACCTCTGGGAAATGGGGGATTTAGAGCTAATTGTAAAATAGGTTCGGAGCCAGTACACATGTCATGACAAAAGATTGGCCGCATACCATAACTGGCCATGGAGCTTAATCAAAGATTTTGATGCTTTCGACATCAAACTTATCCCTTGGAAATGCAATTATGTTCCAGATGCCCTCATTGTGTCTGCCAGTACCCTCAAGCCAATGGCTGGTTCCCAGCTCCACAGACTCTCTATTGAAATGGTCCCCACCCCATCCATCCTAGACAATATAATGCACTTTCAAAATTTTGAAGATGACCAACACATTTTGGCCTTCATGGAAAATGTTGGCATCTTTGAAGATCAGATCGTGGAAGAAACCAATCATGATGATACCAGGTAAGGGGAGGAAGATGATGGAATCATTGACCTAACTACCAACACCATTCCTAAGGGGATGGTTTGTCTAGAAAAAATCTTTGATTCGGACCCCTGGGGTTGAGACAAGATATCATCCTCCTCTGAAGGAGGAAAATATGAAAAGGTTAACATCAATAAAGTTGATGAAGAAAAGTTTTTCCACATTGGTACCTCATGCTCCCCAGAGGAGAAGGAGAAGATTCTTGTGGTTCTTTGAGAATATATTGATGTTATTGCCTGGGGGTATGAATATATCAAAACTTATGATACATCTATCATGACACATACCATCCCCCTGAAACTAGATGCCAAACCTTTTTAGAAGAAAAGAGGCTAGTAAACCCTTTGATTGAACCCCTGATCCACTAGGAGGTTCATAAATTATGGTTAGCTTGGATCATCTTTCCTATCTGACATCCTACATGGGTTGCCAACCTTGTCCCCGTGCACAAAAATAATGGTGAGATCCACCTGTGTGTGGATTTCCACAACTTAAACAAAGCCTCCAAGAAGAATAATCACCCTCTCCCTTTGCTGGATGAGGTGTTACAAATTCTAAATGGTTCAAAAATGATGTCCTTCCTGGATGGGTACTCTAGGTATAACCAATTCATGGTTAAGTTTGAAGATAGGATGAAAATGACGTTCACCACCAAGTGGGGGACGTTTGCATATCAGAGAATGCATTTTGACCTAATTAACGCCAGGTCTACATTTCAAAAGGCCATAGAAATTGCATTTGAAGGCCTAGTTAATAGGTGCATAATCATCTACATGGATGATTTAATAGTCTTTTCTCGGGACAGGCGTGATCATCCCGCCCACCTTGCTCAAATCTGTGAGACATGTAGTTGGTACAATATCTCCCTTAACCAAAAGAAGTGTATATTTGAGGTCACTGAAGGGAAATTTTTTGGGCATATTGTCTCTGAGAAAGGGATATCCATCGACCTTGAGAGAGTAGAAGTATTACTAAACTTGCAAATTCCTGGCAGTAAGAAGGAAATGAGATCTTTCTTTGGGAAGATAAATTTCATCCAGTGGTTCATTACCAAATTTGCTGAGATTGTTAGACCACTCAACGATATGATGAAGAAAGATACTAAGATTGAGTCAAGCCCTAAAGAAAAGTGAGCATTCATCCAAAACAAGCAGACTATAGTGGAGGGCCCAGTCTTGGCAAGTCCAGACTATTCCCTCCCATTCCACATTTATTCTTTCACTTCGCCACACTCTGCTGCTGTAGTTTTAACCCAAAAGGTTGAGGGAGAGGAAAGACCTATTTCTTTCATGAGCTCCCCCTTTAAGAATGCCAAATTTTGGTACACACCATTGGAAAAGAAGGGCTTTGATTTAGTCCAGGCCGTGAAGAAATTCTGGCACTACATTCTCTGGAGCAAAGTGGATGCCATTATCCTAGACCAGGCTGTCAAGTCTTTATTGCTACAGAGTGAACTTGGTGAATGCTAGGGGAAATGGATGGCCATCTTATAGGAATATGATCTCGATATGAAACCGATGAAAATAGTCTGAGGCCAAGGGAAATTTAAAGCAATGGCAGAGGCCACTCCAAATATAGAATTCCAGACTTACACTATGGATTCCATCACTCAAGATCCATGGTATACCAATCTGGTGTACCTATTACTCAACAACCAGTGCCTGGAGGGGCTGCCTCCTAAAAAAAATCTCATCTTATGACTGAAAAGCACACACTTCATGATAAAAAATGCGATGCTTTTCCATATGGATTTCGAGGGGATTTATCTCCGGTGCATAGATAGATGCCAAGCTGCCAAGATGATAGAAGAATTCCATGGGTAGTATGGAACTGAGCATGGATCAGCTGGTGCCACTACCCATCAGATTATTTAGGCCAGATATTATTTTCCCTTTATCTTCAAAGACGTTCATGCTCACATGAGGAAATGCCATATTTGTCAAACCACCCCTTCTCATGAGTGGAACCCGGCAATGCCTTTACAGCCGGTCTTTGAAATTTGAACCTTCACCCAATGGGTGTTCAATTTTATTAGGGAGATAAACCCCAAATCATTCACCAACCGCTGGTATATCTTAACTACTACCGACTACTACACCTAGTGGTCTGAGGAAATCCCATGCAAAAATAATACTGCGGATGTAGTCATCAAGTTCTTGGAAGAGTACATCATGACAAGATTCAGAATTCCTTTTGCTATCATATGTGACAATGGTCTAGAATTTTATTCAACACAAATTTTAGAATGGACCTATTAGAGAAAGACTACCTTGAAGTTTTCCAGCAACTATTATCCCCAGGGTAATGTTGTTGCCGAATCCACCAATAAAAACCTGCTAGAAGTGGTCAAACATTTGCTAGAGAAGAACCACCAGGACTGGCACTAGAAACTCAAGTTCTCCCTTTGGACAGATCACATCAGAATCAAGGCAGCCCTAGGAACTTCCCCATTTCACCTGGTTTATGGCCAGAGTCTTATATTCCCGATAAACTTACAAATCCCTGTCTTGCAGTTCATGCAGGAATTCAATGCTTGAGATAACATTGTAGAGGTTCAGCTCTTGAATCTGGTGAGAATGGAAGAACAAAGGGACGCAACACTTGAGCATTTTGTGCATCACCAAGCAGTTTTCAAATATTGGTTTGACAAAAGAGCCCAATACAAAGCCTTTCAGGTTTCAGACTTAGTCCTCTTGTGGGACAAAGCCTGGGAGAAGAGAGGAAAGCATACTAAATTTCAAAGGCTCTAGCTCAGACCTTATTTAATCTCAGAGATCTACGAGGCCAAGACTTATCACCTTAGTGCCATGACTAGAGCAGCCATTCCATTTCCTATCAATGGACAGTTCCTGAAACATTACTTCAAGTAAAAGTAGGAGGTGAGTTTCCCTGACGTTGTAACATATGTATATATTCTTGCCTGTAAATTGTTCCTGGCACTCTTTGGGAGTGTGTTGACCTTGTAAATAGTCGGCAGCCCTCCGGGGCCATTTTCTTTTCTTTTTAGTCTTTGGTTTCTTTTCACTTTTCATGTCTTGCTTTTTCAGGTTCCCAATATGTTACTCTCTTCTTGTAGACAGGTATGCTTTGCATGACATATAGTCCCTGGAATGGTGCCTTACTTATTTTGGTTAGTCCAAAATCTATTGTTAGCATGGTGGTATATTTCCGCACTCCAGAGTTATTTTATATGTATGGTAAAAGGATTATGGGAAATCTTCATCAGATTCACATCTTGAAAGTCTCGACATCAGTTAACAGAAAATCATAGAGAGAAAGTAATCACATGACCCTTGAGAGTAGAGCGGTGGCACTTGTTATTGGCCATATCTAAAAAATCAAAAGGACATCGTGGGTCCAAAAAGTCTCTCCCATTCAAAAAATAAAAATGGATGGAAAGGTGAAAGAAGTACCACCATGAAAATTAGCTAAGCTCAAGGTTCACGGTGAAAGGAGTACCACCTTCCCCATCTTCAAGAAAAGAAGTAAAATAAAACTAGAGAATGGAGAATTCTAGGATCTGGAGAATTGTGCATGATATAGTAATTTTGGTCTGATGCATTCAGTGTCATCTCTTTGTTTCTCCCTAAAATCATCGACTTGATTTTCTTCCAAAGAACACACTTCACAACTGACATGAGATTCAAGGATTGAATCATGGTGAGTTAGATTTTCCTAGACCCTCTACGCCTTGCAAGTGAAATGATTCAGGTAACAACGAGTCCCAATTTTTCTAACCAGAGATTCTGTGGTTCTTAAATGCACTAAGGCATTCGTCCCAATGAGTCACCATTTTTTATGCCCTTCATACCTATCCCTACATTTTTTTGGCTAAATGTTGGGTCCCCCTTTTCGCTTTTGGTTATTCCTTTGCTTCTTTTTGTTCTTTTGTTTTCTCCGGCCTTTGCCTCCACGTGGCCCATTTCTTTCTTTTGGTTTTCCTCACTCTGGGACCCAGTCCCAGAGTGTTTTGTTCCATTGTGCCAACCGGATTCTGGACCCTAGGATTTTTTACCATCACTTCCTCTTTAGTTAGAGGGTGTGGTTGCATGGGATCCCCGGGCCCAGGGTCTAGAGGCTTGCTTTTTTCTCAAGATTTGTGGAAGGGAATGGTGCATTTTAATTTGAGGAGTATAAATTGAGTTTAACCTATCATTTTTACATTTACCATGAACAAATTACCCTCAGAGAGGATTAAGAGAGAATTGTGTGTTTAACCATGAGCTAAGTGTGATTTACTTCGAGCGATTAATGGTAATTTGAAGTTTTGAACCTGTGCATATTCAAGCTATCCTGTAGTGTTCTTGGTGTGTTCATGGAGTTCTAGAGCTATTCACTTGAAGAGCACCTCCTGTTCCCTTCCTCCCACATTTCTATTTTTAAGGTAGGTCCTTCTGGCTTGTCTGTTTCCTTTTTGGTTTGCGCTTTTTTCTTTTTCCCTTTTGGGCTTTTCTTCCTTTGTTTTTGGTATTTGTCATCACCTCCTATTGGTGGGATGACTGTGCAAAAGGGTTGTCTTCCCTCTTTACAGTTGTAGAGTAATGTAAATAATTATAAGTCTCTATCAATTTGTAAATAGCGGTTTATAGGTTAGTTGTAGTGTGTTTGTGTTTGTTCGAGTAGCCTTTGTAAATGTTGTTCTTCGGCTTCTTGTTAGCAGTTTTCTTAGCCTATAAATTTGTGTGTTGGTCTATACATTCTCTTGAGCCCTACCCATGATGAGTTCACCATGCCCTCTATGTTGTTTACCCTAAATTCAAACTCGCTCGCCTGGTGTCTGCTAGACTCGACCTCATCACCTCGCCTGTCTGAGTTGTGGCCTTTCTCTCTCTCTCTGTCACTTCAACATTCATGGCGGGATTAATTCCCCATGTGCAATCATTCAAAACCATTCCAAGTGGCATTCAAAACATTCATGTTAAGACAACCATCACAATTAATGCCATTACTCTATTTATTGCATGACCATGTGACATCCCATGTCAGTCCAGTATGATAATTGCTAGGTCATTTCAATAACGGTCAGTTTTATGGACTTTGGGCTCCACGTAATCACCCAGCCTTTATGTCATTTTTCACATGAACTAGAATCCTCAGAACTCCTGGGTATTGATCAAATCCAAAGTAAGTTAGTGTTTATTGTATTTCCAGGATTTGATGTCAACTAACATCTTTTTGAGGAAAGGTGCGAGGTGGTGATGAAATTTCCAGAATCTGGAGACTTATTATATGTATTAATGGTTGTCTGGTCTCGCAGGCTTCCAATAATTCATCAAGCAACATGTATGAGATACCTTCCCCTCCTGCAAGTCTGGAACTTCCATCTACCTAAACAAGAGTGAACACCAAGGCAACGGACAAGAAAGCATTGGAAAAGATCCCACTCACCTCAAAATATCTAAGGGAGGGTGTCATCATGGGATCCAAGGTGGATTCCAAACTACAACTGATAACTGACACAGAGGTTAGACCGTGGGCCGAATTATAGGATATGGTCAGGACAATGTTCACTCAACCTTCTACCGGAGGCAGTATGGCCAAAAACATGGCCGCCTCTAGCATAATCAAAGTTGCCTTCTTCCCTTGCTTCGTGCACTCCCCAGAGCTGATTCTCACTCTGGCAGAGCACTACAATACAACCATTTGGGCTGTTATACTTGTTGCTTCCATTCCAATGGGATACCCAATGCCCCTAGTGTTACTCAATGCTGCTGCTTTTACTTTGGAGCTGGGAATCCTCCAGTTCACCAATTCTATTATCATCTCCTGGGCTGCGTCATTGCAAGAATTCAACAATGTCAAACAGGTGGGCTAACAACACCTTAACGCCCACTGGCTGAAGATGCCAAAGAAATATTACAAGAAGATGAAGTTGGAGATCCCCCACATGGATTTCAAAGAAATCATATAAGCAGGAATCATCTTCCTATGCTGGGTCTTCAGGGAACCACATGCCCAAGATTTTTTAGTGTGGATGTACTATTTCCTGTACAACATCACCACCAATGGGAATAATTTTGATTGGGAAACTATTATTTCCAATCATGTGGACTTCTTGTTGAACAAGGTCAACAATACTTCAAAGTTCTACATGACTTCATATGTTATGTGGGCAGTGGCACAACAAAGACCCAGAATCCAAGGTTTATTCATAGTGGGCATCCTTGGGATAGGGCCCGACCAGAGTGCTCCTTGGGATCATTTTTCCCACATTGAATGGGAAGCCAACTTCCCTAATTTTTTCCAGGTAAATGATACTTTCATTTACTACAATATTTTGATACCCACTTGGGATGATGGTTACCAGCTGTCAAAGGAGGCCATGGCCTTGGTGAGTTCTTACGACTATTATTTTATTCAATTTCAGCAACATTCATACATTCGGGTGACCAGGTTCTTCGGCAAGCCCTACCTATTTCCCAAACACTATGGGGATAGGATTATTTTGATGGAGTGTTGCAGAAAAATTCTAGAGGTCCATACATTTTATGGGGTCAAGAAGGTTACTACCATCCCCTTCCTGATCACTTGCAGGAATTATACTTGTAGCCTTGCAGCGGCCAAAGAGGCTGATAATGAATTAAAAAGTCTGGGGTTGGAAGAATTCTACTTGGCGTGGAAAAATTTTGATCCACTGGAAAAAATAAATATGGCATTGCCTTGGGCATTAGCGCCCCATGAGCCTCACATGGAGGATTTTTGGGAAGATTGCTAGGATGACTTTGATGTCTGAAGTTGACATTATGAGAGGATGAAAAAAGGAATGATGAAGTGCATGGGTCTCCGAACCTTCCCAAATGACTTCTCAGATGCCGGTCCCATGGAGGACCCACAATATAAATCAAAGGGGATTGAGAAAATGACTCTCCCTTTGGTGGATTGGGACACCCTGGAAGTTTTGACAATAGAAGATATCACCAAGGATGTGATAAATTGAAGTCATGAATATTTTTCACAGGTTTGCAAAAAGAGCACCCGTCAAGATGGTCCAATTTTTTGGGGATCCACTTTGGGCTCTGTTATGCCCTGCATCCCCGTCCCTACATTTTGTGTGCAAAATGTTGGGTCCCCTTTTTTTTTTTGCTTTTGTTTTCTTTTGCTTGCGGTTTTGCCTTTGTCTTTCTTTCCCTTCTTGTTTTTCTTTCTCCGGGGTTTTCTTCCCTGGTGTTGCATCTTGTTTGTTTGTTTTCCGTCTTCGGGACTCCGGTCCCAGAGGTTGCCTTTTGTTGGGAACTAGATTCTGGACTCCGGGATTCTTCGTCGTGATGTTCTTAGGGATATCATCGCGAGGAATCCTCGGGCCCGGGGTCCGGAGGGTTTTTGCCTATCCGAAGATCGCCAGAAGGAGGAGGATTTCCTTTTACCGCGGGTATAAATAAATGTCATCTGTCATTTTCATGTTTACCACGATTAAAACCTTCAAGCACTTAGAGAGAATTAAAGAGCAATTTTAGAGCGATTAACAGAGCATTTGCAGGAAGTTTTATGATAATCAACGCTTAAAAATTTTCAATTGTTCTCAGGAAAGTGCAAGTGCTTCATGGTGGTGCTTCTGACCGATTGACAACCTAAGCTGTTGCAGAGATCCCGCGGTAACCCTTTCTTTTCTTTTCCTTCTGCGTTCTCAGGTTGGTGTTCCTGTTTTCCTGTCTTTCTGGCTTTCTTTGGTTTTCATTTTGCTTTCGTTTGCCTGGTTTTGTTTTGTTTTTCTGTCTTGTCTAGTCAGTTGTCTTCTAGTTTCGCCGCCGATTGGTGGGTCAGCTCTGCCAGAGGGTTGTCCACCCTCTACGCAAAGGTGGTTTCTGTAAATGGTGTAAATAGCTGTAGATAGTTGTAGATAAGTTTCTGTCTCATCTGGTTTTCCCACGGGCGTTGTCCCACATTGTATATTCATGTATATATGTATATAGTTGTGAATAGCCTATGTATATATCTCCTTGTCTCTCTATATATATCCCTCGGCTCTATGTATATCCTTTCAGGTGGCTTGGCTAGCTGGTCGAGTCACCCCCATTTCTGGTTTTCTGCCTTTGAACTCGCTTCGAGGCAGAAAACCACCTGTTTGAAACTCAGCTCCCCGTCGGTTTCAAATAGGTAGTTTTCTCTCTCCTCCATAAATTTTTTTAGAACCTCATTTACGTCCCATGCGTGTAATCAATTCCAGCCAAGTGGCTTTCCCTTTTCACGCATTCAGATAGTTGGCTCCGCCGTCATCGCCATCACACCCATTTAATGCTAATGCACGTGGCGTCCACGTGGGTTCGACAACTTGCCTTTTTATACATCTTTGCTAATGGTCATTTCTCCGGGCCTCGGGTCTCTTATCACCATCCATCCTGTGTCTTTTCCAAGTGTGATAAAATCCCCCGGACCCGGATGTTTAATAAAATCTTCTGTTTATCATATTTTGCTTTTCGGGCATCTTTGCATAATACTAACTTTTTAGGAAGGCAAACACCATGGTGGTAAAATTCCCTGGACCCCAGAATGATTACTTTGATAAACATGTTCTGACGGTCACTTTGTCTCGCAGGTTCCCAGAGTTATCTTCCAAACATGTCTGAAGCGTCCGCATCATCTCCTCCCGGAAGCCCAGAATTACCAACCATAACAGAAACTAGGGCAGCAACAAAGTCAAAGATGGAGAAAGCCCTGGAAAAAATTCCTCTCACCATGAAGTATGTACAGGATAATGTCATCATGGGCTCAAAGATTGAGTCCAAGGTAAAATTAATGACCGACGCTAATGTCAGAACCTGGGTAGAAATGCAGGCCCTAGTGAAGGTAATGCACATCTAGCGACAGGCTGGAGACCAGGTCGCAATCAATGTCAGGGGTTCCGGAATCCTTTGGGCAGCTTGCTTCCAATGCTCCGTGCAATCTCCAGAGCTTATCTTAACACTGGCTGCCAACTACAACTCTTCTGTCCGGGCTGTTATGCTCGCAGCTGCAGAACCCACAGGATACCCCACTCCACTAGTGTCCCTCAACCCAGACACATTCCAGGCAGGCCTGGGTATCCCGCAATTTGATAGAGCCACGGTGGTTACAAGGACTGACACCTTGAAATAGTTTACACAACTGGAGGATGCCGCACGGGTATACATGAATACCCATTGGCTCAAGGCCCCGAAGAGGGACCCAAAGAGAATGAAGATAGATATCCCCCGCTCTGAATTCAAGGAGAGCATCCAAATGGGGATAATAGCATTAGGCCAGGTATTTGGGCAACCTTCCGCCCAGGAGTTTTCCAAATGGATGTACTATTTCCTCCTCAACATCTCCACCAAGGGAGAATTCTTCGACTGGGCGATAATAATCTCCAATCATGTCGACTCCTAGTTCCAGCAGTTAAACCAGAAGAAGAAGTTCTACATGTCTTCTTATGTTTTTTGGGCCTTGGCCCAACAGAGGCCCCACTCCAACGGTGTACATACAGATGGCATTTCCAAGATTGGCCCAGGACAAAAAGCACCGTGGGACCATTTCCCACAAATTCAATGGGAGACCAGCTTCCCCAGTTTCTGCTGGGTAAATGATTTGTTCGTTTACTACGACCTGCTCACACCTGCTCGGGATGCTGGATACCACCTATCTACTGAGGCGATAAAGTTAGTCAGTAGTTATGGACACTACTATATCTAGTTCCAGAAGCGTACATACATTAGGGTCGCCGACTTCTCTGAGAAACCCTACTTGTTGCCCAAGCATTGTGGGGACAAGATCATGCTATTAGAATACTGCCGGCAGATAATAGAGCTGCACGCCTTCTTGGTCCTCAAAAAGGTCCCCAACGTCCCGTTCCCAATTACCTATGGGAACTACACATGGAGTCTGGCCGTTGCGAAGGAGGCAGATAATGAGATGAAGAGTTATAACTTGCAAGAGTTTTATCTAGCGTAGAAGAACTTTGATCCGCATGGAAAAATTGCAACAGCACTGCCCCAGGCTTCAGAGCCCCATCATATACACATGGAAGACTTCTGGGCTAATTTCCAGGATGACATGGATGTGCGGAGTAGGCACTATGTCAGAATGATGGACGGAATGATGCAAGAAATGAAGCTCTAGAGATTCCTGGCGGGCTTCTACGATGCCGCCCCCACCATAGATCCCCAGTACAAAGAAAAGGGGATCGATAAAATGGCACTACCGGCAGTGGATTGGGCCGCCCAGGAGGGGCCCATGACTGAGGACTTCACTCGGGAGGTGGTCAAGCGAAGTTACACCTATTTCAAAAGGGTGTGCCCCAGGAGTATGTGTCAAGCTCCCCGACCGATGCCAAAATTATCACCACAGCCGATACCAAGATTGACCCTGGGGGCCGGGACTTCTTCGCAGGGCGCAGACAAAGTAAAGAGAATAGCTACAACCCCCTCCGCACAATAAGTCCCTATACAAGAATAGATCAAACAATCTATGGTAGCCTCCTAGCAGATGAGGGAACAGTTAATAATGAGGCTAGCCACTCCCCCACTCATGGCCGGACCAATTCATCCCCCTTCCTCCCCATCGTTGGCAGCCCTAATGATAAAGGCAACGGGAGTGGATCCCATGGAAGTGGCGGCAATAGCTGATGTGGGGCCACCTTTGGTTACCCGGAGGAAGAGGAAGCACATCAAGTAGGTCAAAGCAGAGCTAGTACTAGTGTCAGAGACATCCCTCCCTCAGGAAATAGAGATCCTTTCTTCCAGTTCCCCAGAACCAGAGAAAGAAGAAGAACCTGCAGAGGTCCCAACCAGTCCCCCTCAAGAAGAAGAATTTGATGTATTTGCGGCCGATGAGTTTGGTAATTTTCAGGGGGACAATACACAAGCAGGGACAGAAGTCCTGGAGAAAGAACAAGGGGCTGTAGAGCAAGAAGAGGCAGAACAGGAGCCTGCACAAGAACAAAAGGCAGAAGAAAAGGAGCCGGAGCCAGAGATTATCCCTAGGGCTCAAGAGATGCAAGGTCCGGGAGTGGAACAACTAAAGCAAGGTGAAAAAATGGCATCTGCTAGGGGAACCGGACCTTTGGGAACAACCATAACCCCAGCTGCCACATTCCAGGGGCCACTCCCGGGAGAAACTTTCAGGCAGGTTATCATAGCGGCCCAAAATCTGAATCTCAGCTTGATACCTCCCCTAATGTCGACAGCGGAAGAAGAACAAGAAGAAGAACAAGAAGAAGAACAAGAAGAAGAAATGCAACTTGAAGAAGAAATCCCCGAGGAAACCTACCAGGGTCCAGACCTAGCGATTGATATATAGGACCAAGCTGAGGGGATGGAGGTTGAAAAGAATGTTGCTGCAGAAGAAGTTGAGGCCGGGGGAGGAACATATGAGATTCACGTTGAAAAGGAGCAACAGCCACCGGAGACTGGGAAAGAATTAGGAGAAAAAATTCTGGTAGGAAGGCCACCTCTCCCACCTCAGTGGCTAGTAGAAAGAAAAAAGAGAAAAGCTCAGTCTGCTCCGATAATCCCTCTCTCCCTAGCCAAAATGATGGCCCAAGTTCAGGCCCCGTCGAAGGCGAAGAAAGCCCAGACAGTTCATACTCTGCGAACTGGGCTGGGTAGAGAAACAGTTGCCGTTGTGGCAACACCTCCCCCAAATGCCGATGAGGTAGCTGCAGATCCTCTGGATTACAATGTTGCAGAGGTGTCCCTGGGAAAAAGAGGAAAGCAAGGCAAGGTAGACTTGCTTAAGGAGGCAGCAAGGGCAGTAGAAGCCCGATACGAAAAGGAGGCCCAAAGGCTCAAGGCTGAAAAAGAAAAGAATGAAAACCTTATGGGATTGCTTAATGAGCTGGCTAGACCCATCAATGTCGCCCCTCTAGAGACCTCCACATCAAAGGAGTTACCGCAGAGTGACATAGACTCCCTGCGAGTAATGAAAAAGAAGGCCCAAGCAGTAGACGAATGGGTTGCCCTACAGATAGGAAACACCCAACATTTCCTGGCGTCCACTCTCCCAGATTTATACACAGCCCGACAAGTCATTCATCAAGCGGAGGTGCTTATTAAGCAGTGGGAGAGTGACACTGAAAATTATCAAGCATGGAAGGTGGAGCTCGAAGAGCTCCTCACCTTGGGAGAAGATATAATTTCTGAATCTGAAATTCTGGGTGAGGAATTATTTGATTTTGTGAGAACTCAGCACTCCAGACTTGACCTCACATTGGAGGTAACCAAGCAACTGGTGGAGTCCTTGCAAGAAAAGGTAAATATTGTAAAATATTCTTCTAATTTATATAAGTCTTTTGTAATAAAGGCTTCCAGGGCTGATCCCCTTAGCCCAGATACATATACCCCCGAAGATTCAGTTTTAGGGAGTTTTGATGAAACAATGAAATCCTGGTACCAATCCCCGGAGGGGATAGATGGGGCCCAGATGGTGAAACTAACCAAGATGATACTTAGGGGTCATGACGCTTCAAGAATGGTAGATGAATTTAAAGGAAATGTTTTGGACCTGGGGGAACAAGTGGAAGTGGCCAGGCACAGAAGGGCCAGCCTAAAAGAGATTGATGAAGATGACATTTCCCGCCTCCTTCAGGCCTTCAGCGATAATAAGAAACCTTGAGCTTTCTCCGGGGGCCAGGGGGAACTTGAGTGTTGAGTATTGTTTATTCTTTTGGGGGCGTAAGTTCCCAGATCTCGGAGTCCCGGATCCAAAATTTTGTATTCTTTAAAATGATTCATGTCCCGGTCCCCGAGGCCAACCGGTCACTTTCAGAGGCAGTTAATAAAATTGTCAAAGGATGGTTGGCCACATCAAAGAGACGTCGACTTGGTAGTTGGTTTTCTAACATGGTGGAATTATCGAGGCACTATTCGGAGGTACACCTGGCATGTTGGAGACAGGGTGCCACATTTCCCATTTATGAGGCATGTAGCCTCGGTCCCCGAGGGACCTACTTCCTTCTTTCTCATTCCCAACTCTCTTCTCGAGACCGATTCTTCCAATGTATATTCTTGTCTTATTCTTCTGACATGACAGACCTATTCTGTCTCCAAGTCTTTTGTAGGGTGGTGCAGGTAGTACCGGCCCCCGGATATTGTATTTTATTAAAACATAATGTAAATAGGGTTAGGGTTAGAAGAGAGTTGTATAAATAGGCAGATCGGCCCATTTCCAAGGGTTAGCGAAATTGATGATTTTGTTGTCCATAGCAATAGAAAAAGAATTTCTCTTTTCAAGTTGCAGAGTTCAATGCTCCATTGTTCTGTTCTTAATAGTTAGATGCTCCCCTGGAGCCGCCATTGTATCACGCACCAGTGCTTGCTGGAAGGAACATTAATAAAGAAGGAAGAATTCTTGGCAATGATGTTGTTGGCATTCCTGCTTCTGAGTTAATGGTATTTCATGTTTTTATATTCTTTATGTCTTCTACTCTGGTATGTTAAAGTAGATTAACGAACTCTTTATTCTCGCTACTGATAAAATGCTAGCTGATGGTTATGTGTTTCTTCGGTATTTAGTATAGTTTACCAGAGTATTATTGATGTTCCAGACATTTTAGCATGACTGTAGTTAGATGAAATACTTCTAACCCTGCAGGATCTTTTTCGCTTTATTTGCTAAGTATAGAACGCTCAGGAAAACCTTACTTTGATCGAATCACCGGAGAAGATGAGTTGAAGAAACCATCTATCCCCCTCAAAAATAGTCACCTCTCCCAACTGAGCCCCACACCGTCATGACCCGACACCCAGGTGCTTGGAGGCCCAGAGGATTTATTTCCCCTGGACAACCTTTGCAGGCAGAGTTAGCCAATTTCCCCAGAACCCGGTGACAACTTATGACTGTTGGCGGACCCGGTCAGCAAAACCCCGTCAACAGAAACTGGCGCTAGAAGGAGGGCATGAACTCATCCCCTTCCCAAGATTCTAATTTTACACCTTCTGAGGGTTCCCCGAGTTGTAGTTTTAGGAGACAAGCCTTCAGTGGGATTGGATCTTTCTCCCCAGCGAAATTTGAAAGAGTCCTTCGGTCCGCCCCGAATCCCAGAAAGTTTGCCAAACTCGAGCCCCCTGCTCGAAAGAAACGGACTTCAAAAATCATACCAGCCACCATTGTCTGGGGATCTAGCATACCTCAGAATACCCAAGCTTCTCAGGCAATCCCGGGGACCAGTTTCCAAACTACCCAATATATAGTTCCCCCGATGGTTGCATATTTCAGAAACACCGGGTCCAACCAAT
>MU226356.1:64300-105215 GCA_018584345.1 Thuja plicata
TCTGGGGATCTAGCATACCTCAGAATACCCAAGCTTCTCAGGCAATCCCGGGGACCAGTTTCCAAACTACCCAATATATAGTTCCCCCGATGGTTGCATATTTCAGAAACACCGGGTCCAACCAATGATTTACCCTCTCACACGGAGAAGATCTGCCTGTGATATGAGCACTTAGGCCCATGGACCACAGAAGAACACTTACAGGCATACAAAGACACCATTAATCGACACCAGATCCAGCATGAAGATGTTGTGACCCGTATGTTGCCCCGGTCCCTAGGACAAAGCGAGTTGAACTGGTACCTTAACTTGCCTGCCAACTCCATCAACACTTGGCAGGATATGGAGGACGCCTTCCTGGCTACCTTCCGTGTACATGTGGACCCAGCCTGGTTCCACAGCCAGTTCATCTCCATCAGAAAGGAACCTAATGAACCTCTTGCAGTATTCAACCATAGGTTCCAACGCGCCCTAAAGTGGTGCACCGACCCTTTTATCCCATCTTCAGATGTAACCATACAGACCTATCTTAATGCGATGGACCCTGTCGTTGCCACTCTCCTTTGGAGAAAAACTGCCATGGGTGACCAGGACACCTTGGCAAAAGTCTACAACCTAGACCTAGAGCTATCCCGTGGTGTCAAAAAATCCCTAGGCGGGATTGGGCAGAGCACACCTTTCAACATGATCCCTGGAGGAACTGTGTATGCCAGGGGCTATAACCCCAATCTGGCAATAGGCGCCCCTTCGATGGCGACGAATCCCCCGCCACCCTTGATAGACCAGCATGCATGGTATGTTTACCTAGCCCAGACCTAGATGAAACCGGGTTTGAAAGTCTTCCCTTGGAATCAGTCGTAGTAGACACAACAGACTCATACACAACCGTCCGAAGTGCCATTCTTCCAATCATCCGCGACTGGAGGATTGTCGCCCTCAACTCCGGCTAATACTACTGCCTTCCCAAGAAGCCAACAACATTGTGATGCTAACACTCAGTTGAATACCAAGGTTGAATCCCTCTGGCGAATGTTGTCCACCTTGACCATGGACATGGGCCAACTGAAGGCGGGGTCCTATGCGCCCCAAAATTCAAATTCCCAGAGGGGAAATATTTTCTCTGGCCAACGAAACAACAATGCCGGAGGAAGAAACTTCAATAATGGGCCTAGGCCCAATCAATAGCAATGGAATAACAACGCAAACACCGGAGGCCCGCCTTTGAACCAAAATGCCAACCAAAATGGTGCTGGACCATCACATTTTACGCCTGTCACAGACTTCCATCCCATGACTAACTGGTGTAGATTGCACGATACTGGTTCACACAATGAGGTAAATTGCGCCACTTTGGAGAAGGTCATCATGATCTCCCAGCTGGACAGGTAGCAATCACATGATACTACTCCTCCAGAGCCCCCTGTCCAAGAGCCAACCCATAGTGCCTTCACGTGCGATACCATCTTCTTTGGAACTTCCGGGGAAGATGAAGAAGAATCCAAACTGCAGGGATTCTTTGACGAATCCATCCCGCCCTTCAAAGCCAACGCCTTTACTAACCCACAGACTCCATACAATACTCAGAGTCAGGTTGGTAAAGGACCAGTTTACATGCCTGTGCCCCCTACCAAAGATACACCTCCTCCCCGGAACAACACGACTGACCGACCCGCGCCTCCAAAAGGTCCTAGCTATAACCAAGCAAAAGATCTCACGGAGGAAAATTTCCAGTTCCCGGGAGGAAGATTTGACATCACAAAAGCGTTAGAACAGACCACTACCTCCATGACCTTGATGGAAGTTTTGTTGAACTGTCCCGAGCAGAAGAAATCTCTTCTGAAGCTCTTAGGAAACCCGGAAGTCATCAGCCGCCCGCCCAAGACTGTCTCATTCAAAGATGCTAATGCGGCTGTCTTCTGGGGGAACAATGAGGATCCTCCCTTCTTACTAGGCCTGAATATCCATGGCAAGAACATACATAATTGCCTAGTGGACTCTGGAGCTTCGGGTAATATCATGCCTTTGTCTATTTGTCAGAAGCTCAGATTCCACCCCACCCCGTCTAATGGTGCAGTGATCCAGTTGGATAAGACTGCTGTAAAAATGGTTGGGGAACTGAAGAATGTCTAGATACATCTTATCCAGGACCCCAGGATAGCCAGCATCATCTATATCCAGGTGGTGGACATCCCAGAGACTTATGGGATGTTACTAAGTCAGAATTGGTCTAAGTCCTTGAATGGATACTTTTCGACCAACTTCACCCACTTGTGGCTTCCATGGGAAGGAGAATCAAATAAGATCCAACTCAAAAGAAAACCCCACATGATATAGGCCCTTACCGAGGTTGGAAGGGTCAACGAGGTCTTTTTCTCTGAGACTTCCCTGGGGGTGTACAAACCTTTTGAAATTTTGACATTTGATTTCGTCCCTGGAGAAGATCCCGCCGTACTACAGAGAGCCGAAGACCTAGAAGAAAAGATGAGAGTTGAAGTCAGCTCCCAAGGTGCCACATCAACCCTTTCCACACTCCTATCTGGCACTTGGTGCTGAGTGC
The DNA here is from genome assembly GCA_018584345.1 of Thuja plicata. Lineage (NCBI taxonomy): Eukaryota > Viridiplantae > Streptophyta > Pinopsida > Cupressales > Cupressaceae > Thuja > Thuja plicata. The sequence continues at coordinate 66,858 of MU226356.1, forward strand.
ACTACCAAAAACATTCAGAGCTCGAGTGTGGACCATGTCTTTCGATCGCTAACCAGCACCTTGATACCCTCCGGAACGAGCAGCATGTAATGGATTCCCCGGGACCCAGTACTTCTACGGCATGTGCTCCTTTGGTGCCATCTCCCCAAGAATCCTAAATTCAAAAGGCTCTAGAGGAAAATTCTACTTTCACGTCGGTAGTCCGGGAAGGGGACCCCAAGTCCCCCAGTAATAATCCAAAGAAAACTCCCCCTCCCCAGCCCTAGATTACAAACAATGACTTATGGACCCTTAAGTTTGATGGATCCCGATCCAAACAAGGCTGTGGGGCTGGAGTAGAATTAATCAACCCATGAGGGAAGTACTTTCTCACATCCTACAGGCTATAGTTTAACTATACAAACAATGTCACAGAGTACGAGGCTTTGGTCCTTGGACTCTTATTCGCACTAAGGAAAGGTATCACCCGCCTCCGGGCTCTGGGTGATTCAGAATTGGTTGTTAAAAAAGTCCAGAGTCAATACACATGTCATGACAAAAAGCTAGCCGTATACCGCAACTGGGCTTGGAGCCTTATCAAAGATTTCAAGGCCTTTGGCATTGACCTCATTCCCTGGTGATGAAACTATGTCCCAGACGCCCTTGCCATTTCTGCCAGCACACTTGAGCCAATGGCCAGTTTGCGACTCCAAATATTTTTAGTTGAGATGGTCCCCACCCCCTCCATCCCAGATAATGTCACCCACTTTCAGGTTTTTGAAGACAATCAACATATCCTGGCCTTCATGGCCAATTTTGGTGTCTTTGAGGATCAAATAGTGGAGGAACAGGACCATGACGATACTGGGCAGGGTGATGAAGACGATGGGATCATGGACCTGCCCACTAACACCATCCCAAAGGGGATGGTTGCATTAGAACGAATCTTTGACTTGGACCCCTGGGCTCGTGAGAAGGTGTCATCCCCCTCTAAGGGAGGAAAGTTTGAAAAGGTTAACATTGGCTAGCCCAGTGAAGAAAAGATCATCCACATCGGTACCTCCTGCTCCCCTGAGGAAAAGGAGAAGATTCTCGCGGTCCTTCAGGAATACATTGATGTGATCGCTTGGGGTTATGAAGAATTGAAAATGTATGATACATCCATCATGACCCGCACTATTCCCTTGAAACCAGACGCTAAGCCCTTTCGGCAAAAGCAAAGACCAGTCAACCCCCTAATAGAGCCTCTGGTCTGTCAAGAGGTAGAAAAACTACTGTCAGCCCAGATAATCTTCCCAATCCAGCATACTACATGGGTTGCCAACTTGGTTCCTGTCAGGAAGAAGAATGGCGAGATCTTCCTTTGCGTGAATTTCCAAAATTTGAACAAGGCATCTAAAAAAGATAATCACCCTCTCCCCTCGTTGGATGAGGTGTTGCAGATAGTAAATGGATCCCAGATGATGTCCTTCTTGAATGGATATTCGGGATACAACCAGGTCATGGTCAAGTATGAAGACAGAGAGAAAATAATGTTTACCACCAAGTGGGGAATGTTTGCGTACAGAAGAATGCCCTTCGGTCTGATTAATGCAGGGGCTACATTTCAAAAGGCCATGGACATTGCATTGGAGGGCCTTGTAAATTGGTGCATAATCATCTACATGGATGATTTGACTATCTTCTCCTGGGACAGGCGTGATCATCCCACCCACCTCGCTCAGATCTGTGAGAGATATCGCCGGTATGGGATATCCCTCAACCCCAAGAAGTGCATATTCGGGGTCACTGAGGGGAAGTTGCTCGGGCATATTGTCTCTAAGAAGGGTATATCCATAGACCCTGATAGAGTCGAAGCATTGCTGAATCTATAGATGCCTGGCAGCAAGAAAGAGATGCAATCCTTTTTTGGAAAGATCAACTTCGTGCGATGGTTCATCACGGGATTCACAGAAATAGTTAAACCACTCAATGAGATGATGAAGAAAGATACCAAGATTGAGTGGAGTCCTGAAGCAAAATGGGCGTTCGCCCAGATCAAACAGACCATAACGGAGGCACCGGTCCTGGCTAGTCCAGACTATTCCCTTCCATTTTACATTTACTCGTTTGCTTCACCGCATTTCGCTGTGGCAGTGTTGACCCAAAAGGTTGAAGGGGAGGAACGACCAATAGCTTTCATGAGTTCCCCCTTCAAGAATGCCGAAGTCTGGTATTCATCACTAGAAAAATAGGCCTTTTCTCTAGTTCGCACCGTGAAGAAATTTTGGCATTACATTCTCCAGAGCAAAGTACATGCTATCATCCCGGACCAGGCTGTCAAATCTCTGCTAATGCAGAGTGAATTGGGCGAGAGATGGGGGAAATGGATGGCCATCCTCTAGGAATATGACTTAGAAATGCAGCCCATGAAGATAGTCTGAGGCCAGGGACTAAGTCAAAAGATGGCCGAAGAGACTCCCTGTATAGAATGCCGAACTTACATAGTGGAATCCATCACCCAAGACCCGTGGTATACCGATTTGGTATACTTGTTACTAAATAAAAAATATCCGGAGTGGTTACCTCCCCACAAATGCCGCGTCCTGCGGATGAAAAGTGCACACTTTATGATCAAAAATTTCATGCTTTACCATAGAAATTTTGAAGGGGTGTACCTCTGGTGCATCAACAGAGACCAAGCTGTAAGAGTGATTGATGAATTCCATGGATAGTTTGGAACCGGGCATGGTTCAGCTGATGCCACTGCCCACCAGATCCTTCAGGCTGGGTATTATTGGCCCTGTATATTTAGAGACATTTACACTCATGTAAGGAAATGCCATACTTGCCAAAGCGCATCGTGAGCGTAACCCAGCTATGCCTCTACAACTAGTCTACAAGGCTAGACCCTTTGCCCAATGGGCATTTGACTTCATTGGGGAGATCAACCCCAAGTTGTCTGCCAACCACCGGTACATCCTTACTGCTACTGATTACTGCACTCGGTGGTCTGAAGCTATACCTTGTTAAAACAACACGGCAAACGTAGTTATCCAATTTTTGGAAGAAAACATCGTCACACGGTTTGGAATGCCCTTCGCTTTAGTATGTGACAATGGTCCGGCATTTTATTCAGCGCAACTACTTGAATGGACCTACAATCAGAAGATCACTCTGAAGTTCTCCAGCAACTATTATCCCCAGGGAAATGGCATTGTTGAATCAACAAACAAAAATATACTTGAAGTGATTAAACACCTGCTAGAACAGAATCCCCGGGATTGGCACCAAAAATTGAAATTTTCCCTCTGGGCGGATCGCATTCATATTAAGGCCACCCTGGGAACATCACCATTCCACCTGGTTTATGGCCAGAGCCCTGTATTCCCAGTCAATTTACAGATTCCCGTATTACAGTTTATGCAGGAGTTCAACAACAGGGACAACATCGTGGAGGTTCGACTCTTAAACCTGGTGTAGATGGAAGAACAGAGAGACACAGCCCTTGAACATTTCGCGCGTCATCAAGCGGTGGTAAAATGATGGTTTGATAAAAGAGCCCAATATAAAGCTTTTCAGATTTCGGATCTGGTCCTGTTGTGGGACAAGGCCCAGGAAAAGAAAGGAAAGCACACCAAATTCCAACGGCTCTGGCTCAGATCATACCTAATCTCAAAAATCTGTGGGGCAAATACTTACTGCCTCAACACCCTGACTGGGGAACCTGTCGCATTGCCCGTTAATGAATAGTTTCTCAAACACTATTTCGAATAAGGTGAGTTCGTCCTAAGTTGTATTATATGTAAAGCTTTACACATGTCAATATCTCTTCTGGGTGTCTCATTGCGAGGTGCCCTACCTTGTAAATAGCCTTGTCGACTGTCCTCCGGGACGGCCCTCTTTTCCCATCTTGGTTTTCATTTTCAGTTTTCTTTCGGTCCTAGTGTTTTATTCTATCTTGCAGGAATTGGAATGCTTCGCATAACATTGGCCTCCGGTACAATGTCTACGGCATGGTGAACTTTAGAATCTATCTTTAGCACGGTGGAATCAACCTGGTCTCTGGGGTTGTTTCATGGGTTATGGCACATTTTGAGCAATCTCCATTGGGTGTTGTCTCTGGGAGCCTGGCAATTAGTGAACATGAATAATACAAGGAATAAGTAATCGGACATATTGAGGGTAGATCGGCTGTACTCTTTGATTGACCCAGGTCTGAAACTTTAAAGAATTCTTTCTGGCTCCGGAGCTTTATCCCCTCTTCAAATATCTAAACGCAGGTGGATAGGTGAAAGAAGTACCGCCATTAAAATTAGCTAAGCTTAAGCTTAATGGTGAAAGAAGTACCACCTTCCCCACCCAGAAACAAATAAAATAACAAGAGGAAAAGAAAAATAAAACTCCGGTCTCTGGGGGAAATGAGAAAATTGATGACTGGATCGATGTGATTAGTACCCCTTCTCTATTCCTCCCAAAGGTCATTGGCTTGATTTCCTTCCCAAGCACACACGACACCACTAATGAAAGACTACGAACTAACTCCTGTGTGGTTGGATTCTCTAGGATATGTTTCTTTTTGCCTGTCAGACGCTTCGGGAAGTGGCTTGTTCCAGTTTTGCTAATCAGAGATTCTTTAGTTCTCAAATGTGCTAAGGAATTTGTCCCAGATAGTCACCATTTGTTATACCCTGCATCCCCGTCCCTACATTTTGTGTGCAAAATGTTGGGTCCCCTTTTTTTTTTTGCTATGTTTGCTTTTGCTTGCGGTTTTGCCTTTGTCTTTCTTTCCCTTCTTGTTTTTCTTTCTCTGGGGTTTTCTTCCCCGGTGTTGCATCTTGTTTGTTTGTTTTCCATCTTTGGGACTTTGGTCTTGGAGGTTGCCTTTTGTTGGGAACCAGATTCCAGACTCTAGGATTCTTTGTCATGATGTTCTTAGGGATATCATCGCGAGGAATCCTCGGGCCCGGGGTCCACAGGTTTTTTGCCTATCCGGAGATCGCCGAAAGGAGGAGGATTGCCTTTTACCGCGGGTATAAATAAATGTCATCTATCATTTTCACGTTTACCACGATTAAAACCTTCAAGCACTTAGAGCGAATTAAAGAGCAATTTCAAAGTGATTAACAGAGCATTTGCAGGAAGTTTTATGATAATCAACGCTTAACAATTTTCAGTCATTCTCAGGCAAGTGCAAGTGCTTCATGGTGGTGCTTCTGACCGATTGACAACCTGAGCTATTGCAAAGCTCCCGCGGTAACCCTTTCTTTTCTCCGCCTTCTGCCTTCTCAGGTTGGTGTTCCTGTTTTCCCCTCTTTTTGGCTTTCTTTGGTTTTCGTTTTTCTTTCGTTTGCCTGGTTTTGTTTTGTTTTTCTATCTTGTCTGGTCTGTTGTGTTCTGATTTTTCCACCCATTGGTGGGTCAGCTCTGCCAGAGGGTTGTCCACCCTCTGCGCAAAGGTGGTTTCTGTAAATGGTGTAAATAGCTGTAGATAGTTGTAGATAAGTTTGTGTCTCGTCTGGTTTTCCCGCGGGCGTTGTCCCACATTGTATATTCATGTATATATGTATATAGTTGTGAATAGCTTATGTATATATCTCCTTGTTTTTATGTATATATCCCTCAGCTCTATGTATATCCTTCCAGGTGGCTTGGCTAGCTGGTCGAGTCACCCCCGTTTCTGGTTTTCCGCCTTCAAACTCACTTGGAGGCAGAAAACCACCTGTTTGAAACTCGGCTCCCCGCCAGTTTCAAACAGGCAATTTTCTCTCTCCTCCATAAAGTCTGTCAGAACCTCATTTATGTCCCATGTGCACAATCAATTCCAGCCAAGTGGCTTTCCCTTTTTGTGCGTACGGACAGTTGGCTCCGCCGTCATCGCCGTCACACCCATTTAATGCTAACGCACATGGTGTCCACGTGGGTTCGACAACTTGCCTTTTTATACATCTTTTCTAATGGTCATTTCTCCGGGCCTTGGGTCTCTTATCACCATCCATCCTGTGTCTTTTTCAAGTGTGATAAAATCCCCTAGACCCGGATGTTTAATAAAATCTTCTGTTTATCATGTTTTGCTTTTCGGGCATCTTTGCATAATACTAACTTTTCAGGAAGGCAAACACCACGGTGGTAAAATTTCCCGGACCCCAAAATGATTACTTTGATAAACATGTTCTGATGATCGCTTTATCTTGCAGGTTCCCAGAGTTATCTTCCAAACATGTCTGAAGCGTCTGCATCATCTCCTCCTGGAAGCCCGAAATTACCAACCACAACAAAAACTAGGGCAACAGCAAAGTTAAAGATGGAGAAGCCCTGGAAAAACTTCCTCTCACCATGAAGTATGTACAGGATAATGGCATTGTGGGCTCAAAGATTTAGTCCAATGTAAAACTGATGACCGACACCAATGTCAGAACCTGGGTAGAAATGCAGGCCCTGGTGAAGGTAATGCACATCTAGCGATAGGCTGGAGACTAGCTCGCAATCAACGTCGGGGGTTCCGGAATCCTCCGGGCAGCTTGCTTCCCATGCTCCATGCAATCTCTGGAGCTTATCTTAACACTGGCTGCCAACTACAACTCTTCTGTCTGAGCCATTGTGCTCACAGCTGTAGAACCCACAAGATACCCCACTCCAATGGTGTCCCTCGACCCAGTCACATCCCAGGCAGGCCTGGGTATCCCGCAATTTGATAGAGCCACGGTGGTTACAAGGATTGACGCCTTGAAATAGTTTACACAATTGGAGGATGCCGCCTGGGTATACATGAATACCCATTGGCTCAAGGCCCCGAAGAGGGACCCAAAGAGAATGAAGATAGATATACCCTGCTCTGAATTCAAGGAGAGCATCCAAATGGGGATAATAGCATTAGGCTGGGTATTTGGGAAACTTTCCGCCCAAGAGTTTTCCAAATGGATGTACTATTTCCTCCTCGTCATCTCCACCGAGGGAGAATTCTTCAAATGGGCGACAATAATCTCCAATCATGTCGACTCCCAGTTCCAGCAGTTAAACCAGAAGAAGTTCTACATGTCTTCTTATATTTTCTGGGCCTTGGCCCAACAGAGGTCCCACTCCAATGACCTACTTACAGATGGCATTCTTGGGATTGGCCCGGGACAAAAAGCACCATGGGACCATTTCCCATAGATTCAATGGGAGGCCAGCTTCCCCAGTTTTTGCCGGGTAAATGATTCATTCATTTACTACCACCTTCTCACACCCGCCTGGGATGCTGGATACCGCCTATCAACTGAGGTGATGAAGTTAGTCAGTAGTTATGGACACTACTATATCCAGTTCTAGTAGCATACATACATTAGGGTCGCCGGCTTCTCCAGAAAACCCTACTTGTTGCCCAAGCATTGTGGGGACAAGATCGTGCTGTTGGAATACTGCCGACAGATAATGGAGCTGCACGCCTTCTTGGCCCTCAAGAAGGTCCCCAACGTCCTGTTCCTAATTACCTGTGGGAACTACACATACAGTCTGGCCGCCGCGAAGGAGGCAGAAAATGAGTTGAAGAGTTATAACTTGCAAGAGTTTTATCTGGCGTGGAAGAACTTTGATCCGCATGGCAAAATTGCAACAGCACTACCCCGGGCTTCAGAGCCCCATCATATACACATGGAAGACTTCTGGGATGATTGCCAGGATGACGTGGATTTGTGGAGCAGGCACTATGTCAGAATGATAGTCAGAATGATGCAAGAACTGAAGCTTTGGAGATTCCCGGTGGGCTTCTTAGACGCCGCCCCCACCATAGATCCCCAGTACAAAGAAAAGGGGATCGATAAAATGGCACTGCCGGCAGTGGATTGGGCCGCCCAAGAGGGGCCCACGATTGAGGACTTCACTTGGGATGTGGTCGAGTGAAGTCACGCCTATTTCAAAAGGGTGTGCCCTGGGAGTATGCGTCAAGCTCCCCGACCGGCTCCAACATTAGCACCACAGCCGATACCAAGATTGACCCCGGGGGCCGGGACTTCTTCGCAGGGCGTAGACAAAGGAAAGAGAATAGCTACAACCCCCTCCGCGCAAGAAGTCCCTATACAAGAATAGATCAGGCAATTTGTTGCAGCCTCCCAGCAGACGAGGCAACTGTTAATAATGAGGCTAGCCACTCCCCCACTCATGGCCGGACCAATTCATCCCCCTTCCTCCCCATCATTGGCAGCCCTAATGATAAAGGCAACGGGAGTGGATCCCATGGAAGTGATGGCAATAGTTGATGCGGGGCCACCTTTGGTTACCCGAAGGAAGAGGAAGCACATCAAGCAGGTCAAAGCAGAGCCGGTACCAGTGCCGAAGACATCCCTCCCCCAGGAAATAGAGATCCTTTCTTCCAATTCCCCAGAATCAGAGAAAGAAGCAGAACCTGCAGAGGTCCCAGCCAGTCCCCCTCAAGAAGAAGAATTTGATGTATTTACGGTCGATGAGTTCGGTAATTTGTAGGGGGATGATACACAAGTAGGGACAGAGGTCCCGGAGAAAGAACAAGAGGCCGCAGAGAAAGAAGAGGCAGAATAGGAGCCTGCACAAGAACAACAGGCAGAAGAAAAGGAGTCGGAGCCAGAGATTATCCCTGAGGCTCAAGAGATGCAAGGTCCGGGAGTGAGCCAACTAAAGAAAGGTGAAAAAATGGCATCTGCTGGGGGAACTAGACCTTTGGGAACAACCGTAACCCCAGCCACCACGTTCTAGGGGCCACTATTAGGAGCAACCTTCGGGCAGGTTATCACAGCGGCCCAAACTCTGAATCTCGTCCTGATACCTCCCCTAATGCCGACAGTGGAAGAAGAACAAGAAGAAGAAAAAGAAGAAGAAACATAGCTTGAAGAAGAAATACCCGAGGAAACCTACCAAGGTCTAGACCCAGTGATTGATATACAGGACCAGGCTGAGGGGATGGAGGTTGAAAAGAATGTTACTGCAGAAGAAGTTGAGGCCGGGGGAGGAACAGATGAGATTCACGTTGAAAAGGAGCAACAGCCACCGGAGACTGGGAAAGAATCAGGAGAAAAAATTCTGGCAGGAAGGCCACCTCTCCCACCTTAGTGGCTGGAAGAAAGCAAAAAGAGAAAAAGGTCAGTCTGCTCTGATAATCCCTCTCTCCCTGGCCGAAATGATGGCCCAAGTTCAGGCCCCACCGAAGGCGAAGAAAGCCCAGACAGTTCATACTCTGCGAACTGGGCCTGGCGAAGAAATAGTTGCCATTGTGGCAACACCTCCTCCAAATGCCGATGAGGAAACTGCAGATCCCGCGGATTATAATGTTGCAGAGGTGTCCCTGGGCAAAAGAGGAAAGCAAGGCAAGGTAGACTTGCTTAAGGAGGCAGCAAGGGCAGTAGAAGCCCGATACGAAAAGGAGGCCCAAAGGCTCAAGGCTGAAAAAGAAAAGAATGCAAACCTTATGGGATTACTTACTGAGCTGGCCAGACCCATCAATGCCGCCCCTCCAGAGACCTCCACATTAGAGGAGTTACCGCAGAGTGACATAGACTCCCTGCGAGTAATGAAAAAGAAGGCCCAAGCAGTAGACGAATGGGTCGCCCTACAGATAGGAAACACTCGGCGTTTCTTGGCGTCCACTCTCCCAGATTTATACATGGCCCGACAAGTCATTCATCAAGTGGAGGCACTTATTGAGCAGTGGGAGAGTGACGCTAAAAATTACCAAACCTAGAAGGTGGAGCTCAAAGAGCTCCTCACCTTGGAAGAAGATGTAATTTCCGAATTCAGAATTCTGGGTGAGGAATCATTTGATTTTATGAGAACTCAGCACTCTAGACTTGACCTCACATTGGAGGTAACCAAGCAACTGGTGGAGTCCTTGCAAGAAAAGGTAAATATTGTAAAATATTCTTCTAATTTATATAAGTCTTTTGTAATAAAGGCTTCCGGGGCTGATCCCCTTAGCCCAGATACATATATGCCCAAAGATTCAGTTTTGGGGAGTTTTGATGAAATAATGAAATCCCAGTACCAATCCCCGGAGGGGATAGATGGGGCCCAGATGGAAAAACTAACCAAGATGATACTTAGGGGTCATGACGCTGCAAGAATGGTAGATGAATTTAAAGGAAATGTTCCAGACCTGGGGGAACAAGTTGAAGTGGCCAGGCACAGAAGGGCCAACCTAAAAGAGATTGATGAAGACGGTATTTCCTGCCTCCTTCAGGCCTTCAGCGATAATAAGCAACCTTGAGCTTTCTCCGGGGGCCGGGGGGAACTTGAGTGTTGAGTATTATTTATTCTTTTGGGGGCGTAAGTTCCCGGATCCCAGAGTCCCAGATCCAAAATTTTGTATGCTTTAAAATGATTTGTGTCCCGGTCCCCGAGGCCGACCGGTCACTTTCAGAGGCAGTTAATAAAATTGTCAGAGGATGGTTGGCCACATCAAAGAGACGTCGACTTGGTAGTTGGTTTTTTGACAGGGTGGAATTCTTGAGGCACCGTTCAGAGGTACACCTAGCACGTTGGAGAAAGGGCACCACATTTCCTATTTATGAAGCATGTAGCCTCGGTCCCTGAGGGACCTACTTCCTTCTTTCTCCTTCCCGGTTCTCTTCTTGAGACTGATTCTTCCAATGTATATTCTTGTCTTATTCTTCTGACATGGTAGACCTATTCTGTCTCCAGGTCTTTTGTAGGGTGGCGCAGGTAGTACCGACCCCCAGATATTGTATTTTATTAAAACATAATGTAAATAGGGTTAGGGTTAGAAGAGAGTTGTATAAATAGGCAGATCGGCCCATTTCCAAGGGTCGGCAAAATTGATAATTTTGTTGTCCATAGCAATAGCAAAGAAATTTCTCTTTTCAAGTTGCAGAGATCAATGCTCCATTGTTTTATTCTCAATAGTTAGATGCTCCCCTGGAGCCACCATTGTATCACGCACTAGTGCTTGCTGGAAGGAACATTAATAAAGAAGGAAGAATTCTTGGCAATGATGTTGTTGGCATTCCTACTTCTGAGTTAATGGTATTTCATGTTTTGATGTTCTTTATGTCTTCTACTCTGGTATGTTAAAGTAGATTAACAAAATCTTTATTTTCTCTACTGATAAAATGCTAGCTGATGGTTATGTGTTTCTTCGGTATTTAGTGTAGTTTACCAGAGTATTAATGATGTTCCAGACATTTTAGCATGACTGTAGTTAGATGAAATAATTCTAACCCTGCAGGATCTTTTTTTCTTTATTTGCTAAGTATAGAATGCTCGGGAAAACCTTACTTTGATCTAATCTTCGGAGAAGATGAGTTGAAGAAACCAGCTATCCCCCTCAAAAACAATCACTTCTCCCAAACGAGCCCCGCACCGTCGTGACCCAACACCCAGCTGCTTGGAGGCCTGGAGGATTTATTTCCCCTGGACAACCTTTGCAGGCGGAGTTGGCTGATTTCCCCGGAACCCGGTGACAACTTATGACTGTTGGCAGACCCGGTCAGGAAAACCCCGTCAACAGGCTCTAGAACAATAGGAAGGAGCAGAGATAAGGGGAAATCAAAAGAGAGAACCGCAGCCCAGGTCCCATCCTGAGTTCCAGCCCCAATAGAGAAACAACTTCATGCTCATCTTGAGTCATCTCAACAGCTAAGAAAAAAAATTAGCGCCAGACTTTCCCTTGGTCTTGCGGTCACTATGGTGGGATCTGCCCTTCCTACAGGATCCCCTTCACTTGACACACTTATGAGCTAGGCGGTGGAGATGAAGGATGAGGGTGTAACTATTTTGGATGGCAAGGTCCAGTTGCAAACAAGGAAAAGGAAGAAAAGAGTGGATAACCCTCCACCGAGCACAGATGTAAGCCCCAGACAATCAAGCAATATTATTGTTGAGCTTATCCCTTCTTCCTCCAAAACAAAAGATCATCTAGAGGCCTCTCCTCCCCATGAAAATTTTGATGACATATTCTAAACTGATGACTTGGTAAACTTGCTGGAAGATATGGAGAGAGCGGTAGAAGAGATTGCTGCACAAGAGGTAGAGAATGTCCTCGGGGAGGGGGAAAGGCAAGAAAAAGAAGTTACCCTAGAAGAAGAAACCCGGGAGTAGGAGCAAGAAAACACACTAGGTGTTGAAGAAATACCGGTCCCAGAGACTGAGACAAAAGAGAGGCAGATACAAGATGAACAAAAGATTATGGCTGGGGAAACTAGACCTTTGGGAACAACTGTACCCCCAGTCATCATGCTCCAAATGCCTCTGGACACCCAAGGTGAACAGTTACCCCAGAATATGACATTCGGCAAGGTGGTCTCCGTAGTGCAATAGTCAGACCCAGGTCAGACACCTTCGCCCCCTCCAGAAAATAGATCCTCAGAGGAGAATGTGCTGGTAGAGAATGCCAGAGGAGCTCAGCAACAACAGAATGTGGGGGAGAGCCCCAAAGATATGGACATGGATACCACTGAGGTGGGAGAGACAGGAAACCCCAAAGACAAAGAGAAAGAGTCCATAGTGACTACAGATGTTGGTGAAGCACAACAGACCCCCAAAGAGGATCCAAATGTCTAGGACCTAGCGGTAAGACCACCCCCGCTGCCATAATGGCTTGTGGAATCAAAGAAGAGAAAGGCCCTGATGGCAGTGAGATTCCCTCTCTCTTTGGCTGAGATGATGGCCTAGAATCAAGAAGCTTAGAAGCCTAAAAAGGCTCGGACCCTCCATACCATTTGGACTAGTCTGGGAGGAAATACTATCGTAGTTGTAGCGAAACCTCCCCCAGATAGAAAAGAGGTAGTAGTAAGAGCTACAGAGTACACAATCACAGAGGTACCTCTTGGGAGGAGAGACAAACAAGGGGAATTGGAACTGTTGAGAGAAGCTAGCCAGGCAATTGAGGCCCGATATGAAAAGCAGACACATAAGCTAAAAGAGGCAAAGGAAACAAACAATAATCTCCTCGGGCTTCTTACAGAACTGACACAACCATTGGCTACGATTCCTTCAGAGGCTTCCACATCTAGAAAACTGATTCCACAGGGTGATATAGATGTGCTGAGAATGATGAAGAATAAAGCACAGGTAGTAGATGATTGGGTGGCTAAGCAAGTAGGAGCCGTAAGGCATTTCCTGACAGCCACACTCCCAGACCTCCACCAGGCTAGTAACACCTTGGGCCAAGTGAATGACACCGTTACCCTATGGGAGGGGGAGATAGAGAAATATGAAGAATGGAAAAGTGAACTGGAGAAAATAATAAATTTTGGGGAAGAGGCCGTCGTCAAGATGGGAGTTTTGGGGGATGAAAATTTTGGGTATCTCTGGGCCCAACACTCCAGAATTGGTCTTAAAGTTGAGACATGCAAGCAACTGGTAGCATCTTTGAAGGGTAACATCCTGGCAATTCAAAATGCTTTATATTATATGTGACATTTTTCACAAGGGTTTTGGCAGTCGATCCCTTTAGCACCGAGACATGTGCTCGAGTGGATTTTGTTTCGAGAAAATTTGACAAAATAATGGAGTCACGATTTTGGAACCCTAGAGATTTTGATGGAGCGAAGATGTTGCGCCTCACCCAAATGGTGCTCTGGGCCCATGATGTAGCAAAGGTGGCCTTAGAGTTCAAGGAAGGTGCCAAAGATTTGTCTGATCAGTTGGAGGCAGCCAATGACTGTTAGGATTGTATCAAAGAGATAGATGAGGAGGGAATTCTCCAAATTTTGGAGATATTCTAAAAATTTAAAGAACAATAAAGTCTTTCGGTCTCTGGATATTTTTTCCAGTAGGGAAAAGTTTTGAAGATTTGTTATTCTTTGAGCATAAGCTCTTAGACTCTAGAATTTCTGGTCCCAATTTTGTATTCTTTTGCAGCAATTTGTGTTAAGGTTCCTCAGAGCTAATCGATTGCTATCAGTAATTAATAAGGGTTAGAGCACAGGTGATCCAGACAATGATAGGTCTAACGGATGGGATCATTCTGACAGAAGTCTTCTTATTCACCCAAGGTGACACACCCGAATTTATCACTTGATGTGCCTCAAAGATAGGGAGCCACAATCAACATTAATGAGGTGTATGGCCTAGTTTACCAGAATAAGCAAGTTTCTTCTATAAAGTACCATGACCCTCTTCTCTAGGCTGATTCTTCTTGATTTCTCCCCTTTCTTCTTCTTCCATCTTGTCAGAATGTTGTGCATCTCGAGATGATTGTAAGTGGTGCAGGTAGTACCAGCCACAAATAATGTATTTTATTCACCAAGTGTACATGTAAATTAGGTCTAGTTTGTCTATAAATAATAAGACCGATGCCTTAATAAGGTTTGGTGAAATTGAAGATTTTGCAGTCTAGTAGTAATAGCAATAGCATTTCTCAAGTTCTTTGTAGTTAGAAGTTTGTTTCCAATTAGTTCTCTGTAGCTTAATGGTCCCTTGGAGCCATGAATGTACTCACCAGTGATGCTGGAACCATTTCAAGTTAATGAAAAAAAGAAGAACAACTTGTGGCCAATGTGTTATGTGTTTCTCTGATCTCTGAAGCTAGCAAATATCTTTTGTGCCGTATGTTTTCTTATGTCCTTTTCTATGATGTTTTGCAGTTAATTAAGTAATCTTATCTCCCTTTTCTACTGGATTTTCATTAATCATTGATTCTTTGTGTATCCGGTATTTAGTTTTATTCTCCTGCATTGGAGCATTATCGATGTATGAATATGTATTGCATAACTATAAGTAGAAAATTAATCTAACTCTGATCTATCTTTTATAATTTGTTTGGAAAATCTGAGATGCTTGCAAGAAACCTCATCTCTTTTTAAAATCCTCAAAAAAGATGAGTAAAAACAAGCTATCCCCTCAAAAAACAGTCACCTTCCCAACTTAGCTCCCCCCGCACCGTCGAGACCCAACTACCAGGTGCTTGGAGGATAGGATAGTTCACCCTATAGTAAACCTCTACAGGCAGAGTTTGCCAGTACCCTGGTACCCGGTGACAACTTATCTCTGTTGGCGGATCCGGTCACAAAGTCCCGTCAACAATTCCCAAGTCTTTTGGAAGTAATTTGGATGTACAAAGATGAAATCAGAAATATAAGAATCCACTTGCATATGAAGATCACTATGTTAAATCTAATCGACATGTGACTACAAATAAAAAATAAATATTCAAAAGACCACAAGGGTCCACTAAAATAAGAATAAAATCAAAGAAAATATGGGTTCCTAAATCCATCATGGAAGAATTGTATTCTAAATCATCCAAAAGAAATGGAAAATCAAATGCTATGTGGATTCCCAAGTCTCTTCTAAAGGACTTAGATACAAAAATAAAATCAAAAGCTATGTAGATTTTGAAGTCTCTCTTAAAAGGCTTGAACAAAAAGGAAAAGTTAGAGTTGGCATCCAAGCTTCCAAAGTCTTCCACTTCATCTCCATCTAAACGTCTCCCATATTTTAACTCTATTTTGTTGTCCTCATGTCCCAAAATCCATTACCTTGAATACTTCACCACCTTCTCCATCCATCTTGGGTCCTTGTGTACCAAGATCCATATCCACTCATACATCAAAGCCTCAAGCTATTCCATCTAATTTTTCTCCATTCATCTACTACCCTTCAAGGGGTGTGTCAATGTTTATCTTATCACCATTTCCATCTACCTCTACACAAACCTTTCAATACCCTATCCAATATCCCGCACCTACCTACTACCTATCCATACCTTATCCTTCCATTCCTCTTATCCAATCCATCACATAAATCCTTGGCTACCATCTCCCTTATCCTCCATATCATTCTTCTCTACCATCACCCTATTAGCATCTTTGAGCATACTTTCAGTGGCCTTGGCCTATCATAGAATATCCTTCAAAGGAGCACTATTCAAAGAGAAATAAGCTAAAGTTCCTCCATACAATCAAAAGTACAAAAAAAAGAAATAAAGAAAAAGTGCCTTGGTGAAAACCTGGTAAACAGGCACCTCGGTAGAAAAGTAAAGATAAATCAATCCATCCTTTGGTGAAAAAAACTTCTTGTGGTGCCTTGGATAAGTACCATGATGAAAACCTAGAAAATAGGCATCATGCATAATTCCTCCTACTTGCACTCTTCACTTGGGGGAAAGTTCCTTCCATGTCATCTTATCCATCATATCTTACATCCAACTATCCCATGAGCATCCATGTTCATTGCGGTGATCTTGACAAGGTTGAGCCTATCCATGAACACACATGTATCCTGAAATCCATTATTCTTTCCATTAACTTATTCACTTGCTCTCATCCATGGTACCTGTTATGCCCTACATCCCCGTCCCTACATTTTGTGTGCAAAATGTTGGGTCCCCCCTTTTTTCTTATCTTTTTTCTTTTGTTGCTTTTGCTTGTGGTTCTTGCCTCGTCCTTCCCCTTTTGTTTTCTTTCTCCAGGGTTTTCTTCCCCGCTATCGTGTTTTGTTTGGTTGGTTTCTCGTCTCCTGGACCCCGGTCCTAGAGGTTGTTCTTTGTCGGGAGCCAGACTCCAGACTCTGGGATTCTTCACCACGATGTGCTTAAGGTGATCGTCGAGGGAATCCCCGGGGCTGGGGTCCGGAGGTTTGTCTGTCCAGAGATTTCCAGAAGGAGGTGGATTGCATTTTTACCATGGGTATAAATAGAAGTTATCTGTTATTTTCACATTTACCGTGATTAAAACACTCACGCACTCAGAGCGATTTTAGAGCGATTTGTAGAGAATTAATGATAATCAGTGTTAAATACTTCCATCCTTTTCAAGTGATTGTGAGTGCTTCGTGGTGGTGGGTTGTGATCATTTGGCAGCCGTAGCTATTACAGAGCTTCCGTGGTGACTTCTTTCCTTCTCCTTTCATCATTCTCAGGTTGGTGTCTCTTTTCCCGCCAATTTTTCATCTGTCTGGTGTGTTCCCTCTCTGTTTTTGTTGTCTTTCGGTTCTGTTCATTTTCTCTTTCTGGTTTTGCCGCTTGTTGGTGGGTCGACCTTGCCAGAGAGTTGTCTGCCCTCTATGCTAGTGTGGTTGGCTTGTAAATAATGTAGAAAGCTGTATATATTTCATGCTTAGCCTGGTTTCCCATGGATGTCAATCCATGGTGTACATGTGTAAATTCTTTATGTATATTTGTTGTATATCCTTCTATTCCCTATGTATATATCCCTCAGCCCCTATGTATATCTTATGTATATCCTTCTAGGTAGCTTAGCAAGATGGTTGAGTTTCCTGTGTCACTGGTTTTCCGCCCGTAAGTTCATTTCAGAGCAGGATACCACCTGTTTGAAACTCGGCTCTCACTCGGTTTCAAATAGGTGATTTTATCTCTCCTTTGTAAAACTAGCCAGGCCCTCATTTATGTCCCATGTGTGCATTTAAATCCATCCAAGTGGCCTTCACTTTTCACACATTCGAACAGTTGGCTCCGCCATCATCGCCATAACTCCTATTTATTACCTATACACGTGGCACCCACGTGGGCCTGACGGCTTGCCTTTTTGCACATCCTCACCAACGGTTACTTCTCTGGGCTCTGGGTCTCCTACCATTATCCATCCCATGTCCTTACCAAATGTGATAAAATTTCTAGACCTGGATGTTCAGTCAATCTTAAGTTCATGTAATGCATGTGCTTTTTGGGTTTTTTTGAATGAAACTAACTTTTCAAGAAAAATAGGCATCACGGTGGTAAGATCTCCGGACCCCGGAGTATTTATTTGTTAATACGTTCTGACGATTGCTTTTCCTTGCAGGTTTCCAGAGTACACTTCCAAACATGTCTGAAGAATCTGCATCCTCACCACCTGGAAGCCCAGAGCTACCTTCCACGATGGCTACCAGAGCGGCTGTTAAGTCCAAAATAGAAAGGGCCCTAGAGAAGTTGCCCCTAACCATGAAGTTTGTGCAGGATAGTGTTATTATGGGCTCAAAGATCAAGTCCAAGGTTAAACTCATTACCGACACCAGCGTCAAAATTGGCTAGAAATGCAGGCCTTAGTGAAAATGATGTACATCCAGCGACAGGCTGGAGATCAGCCAGCCATCAATGTCAGGGACTCCAAGATTTTTAAGGTGGCTTGTTTCCCATGCTCGGTACAATCTCCAAAGCTTATTCTGATGCTGGCCTCCAATTACAACTCTTCTATTCGGGCTGTTATGCTCACAGCCACATAACCCACCGGGTACCCTACTCCTCTAGTATCCCTCGACCCTGACACATTCCAGGTGGGTTTGGGGATCCCTCAATTTGACAAGCCTTCTGTGGTTACAAGGGTAGATGCCTTGGCCCAATTCATACAGTTGGAGGAGGCTACCCAGATATACATGAACATTCACTGGCTTAAGATTTCGAAGAGGGACCCTAAGAGGATGAAGATAGAAATTCCTAGGTCTGAGTTCAAAGAGAGCATTCAGATGGAAATGATAGCGTTGGCCCGAGTCTTTGGGCAGCCCTCTGCCCAGGAATTTTCCAAATGGATGTATTACTTCCTCCTTGACATCTCCACCAAAGGAGGATACTTTGACTGGGCAGCTATAATTTTGAACCATGTTGACTCCCAGCTCCTCCAACTGGCTAGAAAAAAGAAATTTTACATGACTTCTTATGTTTTCTGGGCCCTGGCGCAGTAGAGGCCCCATGCCCATGGGCTACTTATAGACGGCGTGCTCAGGATTGGCCCAAGACAAAAGGCACCGTGGGACCATTTCCTACAGGTTCAATGGGAGACCAGCTTCACAAGGTTTTGCCAAGTAAATGATGCGTTCATTTACTATCACCTGGTCACACCCACCCGGGATGCAGGATACTGCCTATCCACAGAGGCGATGAATTTGGTCCAGAGCTATGGACATTATTACATCCAATTCCAACATCACACTTACATTAGGGTCACCGACTTCTCCGGGAAACCCTACTTGTTGCCCAAACACTGTGGGGACAAGATCGTTCTCTTGGAATACTGCAGGAAGATGATGGAGTTGCATGCCTTCTTTGCCTTAAAGAAGGTTACCAATATTCAATTCCCAATCACTTGTGGGAACTATTTATGTAGTCTCGCCATCACAAAAGAGGTGGATAACAAACTTAAAAGATACAACCTTGAGGAGTTCTACTTAACGTAGAAAAATTTTGATCCGCACGGTAAGATTGCAGCAGCGCTTCCCCGGGCTTCAGAGCCCCACCACTACCATATGGAGGATTTCTAGGAAGATTGCCAGGATGATGTGGAGGTGCAAAGTTGACACTACATCAGTATGACGGTAGGCATGATGGAAAGGTTGAAGCTCCAGAGGTTCCCAGAGGACTTCTCAGACGCTGGCCCCACGATCGATCCTGAGTACAAAGAAAATGGGATCAATACAATTGCCCTCCCATTGGTAAATTGGGATGCCTAGGAAGGGCCAACAATTAAGGAGTTCACCCGAGAGGTGGTCGAGTGAAGTCATGCATACTTCAAGAAAGTGTGCCCCGAAAGTTCCTACCGGGCAGCCCAGCCAGTACCAAAATTAACTCCGGGGGCCGGGACTTCTTCCCAGAGAGTGGATAAAGAAAAAAGAATAGATACAACCCCTCCTATGCAAGAAGTCCCCATAAAAGAACAAATAAAGCAGTCAGTGGTAGCCTCCCAACAAATGAGGGAGAAGTTAATCACACGGCTGGCCACTCCGGTACTCATGGCCAGGCCAATTTGTCTCCCTTTCTCCCCATCATTAGTGGCCTTAATGGTAAAGGCGACGAGGGTGGATCCAATAGAACAAGTAGCACTAAGGGATGCGGGGCCACCCTTGGTTACCTGAAGAAAGAAGAGGCTTAATCAAAAGCCTAAGGTAGAGCCGGGGTTGGGTATGCCCTAGACCCCACAAGTAGAGATCCTCTCTTCTAGTTCCCCAGAGCCGGAAAGAGAAACAGAGCCTGCAAAATTCCCAGCCAGTCCTCCCTCGCAGGAGGAATTTGATGATGTCTTTGCAACCGACGAGTTTGGGAACCTGCAGGAGGACACCAGACAAACAGAGGTAGAAGTTCCAGCTGCAAAACAGGAACCTGCGGAATAAGAGCCTGCATAGGAGCAGGAAGAACAGATAGAGGAAAGGGAAGTGGAGCCAAAGATTGCCTCCAAGGCTCTGGAGATGTAGAATCTGGGGGCGGACCAACAAAGGAAGAATAAACAAATGACATCTGCTGGGGGAACTAGACCTACGGGAGTAACCATAACCCCAGCCACCACGTTCTAAGCGCCACTCCCGGGAGTGACCTTAGGGAAAGTAATTACTGCAGCCTAGAATTTGAATCTCAGCCTAGTACCTCCACTATTGCCAAAGGATGTGCCGACAGAAGAAGAAGCCCCGACGGTGGATGCCAAGCAAAAAGAAGAGAAACACGAAGAGGAAATCGCCGAAGAAGCCAACAGAAGTCCAGAAAAAGCAATAGATATAGAGGACAAGGCTGAGTAGATGGATGTTTCTCAGGAGGATATTACTAATAAAGAAGAATACACAGGCAAAGGGACGGATGAGGCCCACACCACTGAGGAAGAGCAGCTGCAGGACACTAGAGAAGAACCAAGAGAATAAGCCACCCCTGCTACCTTAGTGGTTAGTAGAGAGAAAGAAAAGAAAGGCTCCATCCACTCCTGGAACTCCTCTCTCCCTGGCCGAAATGATGGCATAGGTCTAGGTCCCACCAAGGGCCAAGAAATCCTAGACGGTTCATACTCTTTGAACCAGGCCGGGCAGAGAAATAGTTGCCGTTGTGGTGACACCTCCCCCAGACGCCGATGAAGCAATCATAGAGACTGGAGATTACAACTTTGCAGAGGTATCTCTAGGGAAGAGGGGAAAATAGGTTGAGGTGGACCTGTTGAAGGAGGCAGCTAGGGCAATGGAGGCCCATTATGAAAAAGAGGCCCAAAGGCTCAAAATAGAAAAGGCAAAAAATGCAAACCTTATGGGGTTTCTTATTAAGCTGGCCTGACCTATAAAGGCTGCCCCTCTGGAGGCTTTCACATCTAAAGATCCACTATCGCAGAGCGACATAGACTCCCTACGAATAATGAAGAAAAAGGCTAAGGCAGTCAACGAGTGGGTCGCTCTACAAATAGGAAACACCCGACGTTTCCTGGTATCCACCCTCCCAGACTTATATGCGGCCTGACATGTTCTACACCAGGCAGAGACTCTCATTGACCTATGGGAGGGTGATATTGAAAATTATCAAGCATGGAAGGTAGAGCTTGAAGAACTCCTTGGCGTGGGAGAGGAAATGGTTTCTGAATCTAGAATTTTGGAGGATGAATCATTTGATTTCGTGAAGACCCAACACTCCAGACTTGATCTCACATTGGAGGTAACCAAGCAACTGGTGGGGATTCTACAAGAGAAGGTCAATGCAGTAAAATATTCTTTCAATTTATACAAGTCTTTTGTAACAAAGACTTCTGGGGCTGACCCCCTTAGTACAGATACGTGCACACCAGAAGATTCAATTTTGGGGAGTTTTGATGAAATGATGAAGTCCCGATATCAATCCTCGGAGGGAATAGATGGTGCTTAAATGACGAGATTAACTTGTATGGTGCTTAGTGGCCATGATGCAAAAAAAATGGCCGATGAATTTAAGGAGAATTTTCCAGACTTGGGGGAACAAATTGAGGTGGCTAAGTACTGAAGGGCAGGCCTGAAGGATATCGACGAAGATGGCATCTCCCGCCTCCTCCAGGCTTTCAATGATAACAAACAACCATAATTTTTCTCCAGAGGCCGGAGAAAACCCAAACATTTGGTATTCTTTATTCTCTTGGGAACGTAAGTTCCCAGATCCCAGAGCCTCAGATCTCAAATTTTGTATTCTTTCAAAGTGATCCGTGTCCCGGTCCCCGAGGCCGACTGGTCACTTTTAGGAGTGGTTAATAAAAGATGTCAGAAGGTGGATGGCTACATCAAGGGGGTGTCGACTCACCAGTTGATTTTCTGACAAGATAGTCTTCTCAAGGCGCCGTTTCAGAGGAACACCTGGTACATTGGAGACAGGGCATCGCATTTCCCATTTATGAGGCATGTAGCCTCGATCCCCGGGGATCTAATTTATTCCTTCTCCTTCCTGGCTCTCTTCTTGAGGCTGATTCTTCTACTGTATATTCTTGTCTTATTCTTCTAACATGTCAGGCCTATTCTATCTCAAGGTCTTTTGTAGGGTGGCGCAGGTAATACTGGCCCACAGATATTGTATTTTATTAAAACATGATGTAAAATAGGGTTAGGGTTAGGGTCGAAATTGATGTAAAAAATTGATGATTTTTGTATCCACAGTAATAGAAAGGTGATTTTTTATTCTAGATGCAGAGCTCAATGCTCCATTGTCCCATTTTCAATAGTTAGACGCTCCCCTAGAGCCACCATTGTATCATGCACCAGTGCTTGCTGGAAGAGACATTAATGAAGAAGGGAGAATTCTTTGCAATGATGTTTTTGGCATTCATGCTTCTAAGTTAATGGTAATTTATGTTTCATGTTCTTTATGTCTTCTACTCTGATATGTCAAATAGATTAATGACCTCTTTTCCCTCACTACTGATAAAATACTAGCTGATGGTTGTGTATTTCTTCAGTATTTAGTGCAGTATATCAGAGTATTATTAATGTCTTGAACGTTTAAACATAGCTATATTTAGATGAAATACCTCTAACCCTGCAGGATCTTTTTTCCATTTTATTTGCTAAGTGTAGAATGCTAGGAAAAACCTCACCTCATTGAATCTTCAGAGAGAACGAGTTGAAGAAACCAGCTATCCCCCTCGAGAATAGTCACTTCTCCCAACCGAGCCCCGCACCATCGTGACCCAAAACCCAGGTGCTTGAAGGCCCAAGGAATCCAACTTCCCCGGATAACCTTTGTAGGTAGAGTTGGCCGGTACCTCCAGTACTCAGTGACAACTTATGACTGTTGGAAGACACGGTCAGCAAAACCCCATCAACAGAAACTAGCGCTAGAAGGAGGGCATGAACTCGTCCCCCTCTCGAGATTCTGATTTTACACCTCCTGAGGGTTCCTTGAGTTATAGTTTTAAGCCTTCAGTGGGATTGGGTCTTTCTCCCCAGTGAAATTTGAAAAAATCCTTAGGTCTGCCCCGAATCCTGGGAGGTTTGTCAAACTCGAGCCCCCTACTCGAAAGAAACAGACCCCAAAAATCACACTGACCACTATTGTCTGGGGGTCTAGCCTACGTCAGAATACCTAAACTTCTCAGGCAATCCTGGGAACCAGTCCTCAAACTACCCAAAATCCAGTTCTCCCAATGGCCGTGTATTTCAGAAACACCGGGTCCCCAATGGGAACTTTTTCAGGTGCAATCAATGACTTACCCTCACACCTGGAGAAGATCTGCCCACGATATGAGCACTTTGGCTCACGGACCGCAGAATAATATTTATAGGCATATAAGGATGCCATAAACCAACACCAGATCCAACATGAAGATGTTGTGACCTAGATGTTTCCCTTGTCCTTGGGGCAAGGTGAGTTGAACTGGTACCTTAACCTTCCTACCAACTCCATAAACAGTTGGCAGGACATGGAGGATGCATTCTTGGCTGCCTTTTGCATACATGTGGACCCAACCTAGTCCCATAGCCAGTTCATCTCCATTAGGAAGGAACCTAATGAACCTCTTGCAGCACTCAACCATCGGTTCCAGTGCACCTTGAAGCGGTGCACGGGCCCTTTTATTCCATCCCCAAAAGTAACCATACAGACTTACCTTAACACGATGGACCCCTTCGTTGCCACTATCCTTTGGAGAACAATCGCCGCAGGTGACTGGGACACTTTGGCAAAGGTTTACAACCTAGATTTAAAATTATCCCGTGGTCTCAACAAATCCTTAGGCGAGATTGGGCAGAGTACGCCCTTCAACATGATCCCCGACAGAACAACGTACGCCAGGGGGTATAACCCCAATCTGGGAATCGGTGCTCCCTCGATGGCAATGAATCCTCCACCACCCCTGATAGACTAGCAGGCACGGTATGTTTATCCAATGTAGACCCAGGTGGTACTAGGTCTAGAAGCTTTCCCTTGGAATCAGCCGCAGCAAGCACAACAGTCTCAGGCACAACCGTCTAGAGTGCCCTTCTTTCAGTCGTCCGCGACTGGAGGATTGCCGCCCTCGACTCTGGCTAATATGGCTGCCATCCTGGGAAACCAACAACAAAAACCGTCACATTGTGATGCCAACACTCAGTTGACCACCGAGGTTGAATCCCTTCAGCGAATGTTGTCTACCTTGACTATGGACATGGGTCAACTGAAGGCAGGGTCCTACGCGCCCCAGAATTCAAATTCCCAGAGGGGAAATATTTTCTCCGGCCAACAAAACAACAATGCCAGGGGGAGAAACTTCCACAACAGGCCTAGGCCCAATCAACAGCAATGGAACAATAAAATGAACATCAGAGGCCCACCTCCAAACCAAAATGGTGCTGGGCCATCACACTTCACACCAGTCGTAGACTTCCAGCCCATGACTAATTGGTGTAGATTGCACGACACAGATTCACACAACGAGGTAAATTGTGCCACGTTGGAAAAAGTCATCATGATCTCCTAGCTAGAAAGACAACAGTCGCATGATGCCACTCCTCCTGAGCCTCCTGTTCAAGAGCCAACCCACAGTGCCTTCACCTGTGAGACCATCTTCTTTAGAACTTCTAGGGAAGATGAAGAGGAATCTGAATTACAAGGATTATTTGATGAATCTATCTCGCCCTTCGAGGCCAACACCTTCACCAACCCATGGACTCCATACAATAGTCGGAGTCAGTTTGGTAAAGGACCAGCCTACATGCCCATGCCTCTTATCAAAGACACCCCTCCTCCCCAGAATAACATGACTGACCGACCTGCTCCTCCAAAAGGTTCTAGCTCTAACCAAGTGAAAGACCTAGCCAAGGGAAACCACCAATTCTCGGGGGGAAGATTTGACATTACAAAGGCGTTAGAACAGACCACCACCTCCATGACCTTGATGGAGGTCTTGCTAAACTGTCCCGAACAGAAGAAGTCTCTTTTGAAGCTCTTGGGGAACCTGGAAGTCGTCAGCCGCCCGCCCAAGACTGTCTCATTCGAAGATGCTAATGCGGCCATCTTCTGGGTGAAAAATGAGGATCCTCCCTTCCTACTAGGCCTGAATATCCAAGGCAAAAAAATACATAATTTCTTAGTAGACTCCGGAGCTTCGGGTAACATCATGCCCTTATCCATTTGTTAGAAGCTCAGATTCTATCCCACCTGATCTAATGGTGCAGTGATCCAGCTGGATAAGACTACCAAAAAAATGGTGGGGGAATTGAAGAATGTCTGGATGCAGCTTATCTAGGACCCTAGGATAGCTAGCATAATCGATGTTCAAGTGGTGGACATCCCAGAGACTTATGAGATGTTATTAAGTTGGAATTGGTCTAAATCCTTGAATGGATACTTTTTGACCGACTTCACTCATTTATGGCTCCTTTGGGAAGGAGAATAAAATAAGATCTAGGTTGAAAGTGAACCCTGGATGAAATAGGCCCTTACTGAGGTTGGGAGGGTCAGTGAGGTCTTCTTCTCTGAGACTTCCCCGGGGGTGTACCGACCCTTTGAAATCTTAACATTCAATTTCATCCCCGGAGAGGATCCCGTAGTGCTGCAGAGAACCTAGGACCTAGAAGAAAAGATGAGAGTTGAGATTGACTCCCAAGGTGCCACAGCGACCCTTGCTACACTCTTATCCAGCACTTGGTTCCAAGTACACTATCAGAAACATTCAGAGCTCGAGTGTGGGCCCTGCCTTTGAGTTGCTAACCGACACATCGATGCCTTTCAGAATAAAGAACATATAGCTGATTCCCCAGAGCCTAGTGTTCCTACAGGATGCATTCCTTTGGTGCCATCTCCCCAGGAATCCCAAATCCAAATGCCTCCGTAGGTAAACTCTACCTTCATGCCAGTAGTTTAGGAGGGAGCTCCTAAGTCTCCCAACAACAATCCAAAGGCTACTCTCACTCCCCAGCCCCAGATTATGAACAATGACTTGTGGACCCTCAAGTTTGATGGGTCCCAATCCAAACAAGGCTGCAGGGCTGGGGTGGAATTAATCAACCCACGAGGGAAGTCCTTCCTCACGTCCTACAGACTGTAGTTCAACTATACAAACAATGTCACAGAGTACAAGGCTTTGGTCCTTGGACTCTTATTTGTGTTAAGGAAAGGTGTCACCCGCCTCCAGGCTCTGGGTGATTCAGAGTTGGTTGTCAGACAAGTCCAGAGTCAATACACATGCCATGACAAAAGACTGGCTGCGTACCACAATCGGGCCTGGAGCCTTATTGAAGATTTTGATGCCTTTGTCATTGACCTCATTCCCCGGTGATGGAACTATGTCCTGGATGCCCTTTCCTTTTCTGCCAGCACACTTGAGTATATGGCCGGCTCGCAAATCTAGAGATTTTCAGTTGAGATGGTCCCCACCCCATCCATTCTAGACAATGTCACCCACTTTCAGGTTTTTGAGGACAATTAGCATATCCTAGCCTTCATGGAAAATGTTGGCATCTTTGAAAATCAGATAGTAGAAGAACGAGACCATGACGATACTGGATAGGGTGACAAAGATGATGGGATCATGGACCTACCTACTAATACCATCTCGAAGGGGATGGTTGCACTGGAATGAATCTTCAACTCAGACCCTCGGGCCTGGGAGAAGGTGTCATCTTCCTCCGAGGGAGGAAAGTTTGAAAAAGTAAACATAAGCCAGCCCGGTGAAGAAAAGATGATCCACATTGGTACCTCCTATTCCCCTAAGGAGAAGGAGAAGATTCTCATAGTTCTCTGAGAATACATTGATGTAATTGCATGGGGTTACGAAGATTTGAAAATGTATGACACATCCATTATGACCCATACTATTCCCCTAAAGTCTGATGCTAAACCCTTTCGGAAAAAGCAAAGACTGGTCAACCCCCTGATCGAGCCTCTGATTCATCAAGAGGTAGAAAAATTGCTGTCAGCCCAGATAATCTTCCCAATCTGGCACACTACATGGGTTTCCAATCTAGTCCCTGTGAGAAAGAAGAATGGTGAGATCCGCCTTTGCGTGGATTTACAAAACTTGAATAAGGCCTCCAAGAAAGATAATCACCCTCTCCCTTCATTGGATGAGGTTTTAAAGATAGTGAATGGATCCCAGATGATGTCATTCTTGGATGGGTACTCTAGATATAACTAGGTCATGGTTAAGTATGAAGACAGGGAGAAAATATCGTTTACCACCAAATGGGGAACGTTTTCATACAAGAGAATGCCCTTTGGTCTGATTAATGTAGGGGCCACATTTCAAAAGGCCATGGACATTACGTTTGAGGGCCTTGTGAATCGGTGCATAATCATCTACATGGATGACTTGACCATCTTTTCCCAGGACAGGTGTGACCATTCTTCCCATCTCACTCAGATCTGTGAGAGATGTCGCCGGTATGGAATATCCCTCAACCCCAAGAAGTGCATATTCAGGGTCACTGAAGGGAAGTTTCTTGGGAATATCATCTTCGAGAAGGGCATAGCCATCGACCCTGAGAGTCAAAGCATTGATAAACTTACAAATGCCCGACAGCAAGAAAGAGATGCGATCCTTCTTCAAAGATCAACTTCATCTGACGGTTCATCACTAGATTTGTAGAAATAGTCAAACCACTCAATGAGATGATGAAGAAGGATACCAAGATTGAGTGGAGTCATGAAGCAAAGCGGGCATTCACCTAGATCAAACAGACAATAATGAAAGCACCTGTCTTGGCTAGTCCAGACTATTCTCTTCCATTTTACATTTACTCCTTTACGTCACCGCATTCTTCCCTGACAGTGTTGAATCAAAATGTTGAAGGGGAAGAATGACCAATAGCTTTCATGAGCTCCCCCTTCAAGAATGCCGAAGTCTGATATTCATCACTAGAAAAATAGGCCTTCACTCTGGTTCACGTCGTAAAGAAATTCTGGCATTATATTCTCTGGAGCAAGGTACATGCTATCATTTCAGACCAGGCTGTCAAGTCTCTGCTGATGCAGAGCGAGTTGGGTGAAAGACAGGGGAAGTGGATGGCCATCCTCTAGGAATATGACTTAGAAATGCAGCCCATGAAGATAGTCTGGGGCCAAGGACTGAGTCGAGCGATGGCAGAAGAGACTCCCCACATAGAATGTCAAACTTGCACAGTGGAGTCCATCACCCGAGACCTGTGGTATACCAATTTGGTATATTTGCTACTAAATAACAAATTTTCGGAGAGGTTACCTCCCAATAAACACTGCACCCTGTAGATGAAAAGCGCCCACTTCATGATTAAAGACTCCGTGCTCTATCACAGAAAGTACAAAGGAGTGTACCTTCGGTGCATCAATAGAGACCAAGCTGTAAAGGTGATTGATGAATTTCATGGGTAGTTTGGAACCGAGCATGGCTCAGCTGATGCCACTACCCATCAGATCCTTCGGGCTAGATACTATTGTCCCTATATATTCAAATATGTTTACACTCATGTTAGAAAATGCCACACTTGCCAAACCGTGGCACATTGTGAGCGTAACCCGACTATGCCTTTGCAACCAATCTTCAAGGCTAGGCCCTTCGCCCAATGGGAATTTGACTTCATCAGAGAAATCAACCCCAACTCATCTGCCAACCACCGATACATTCTCACTGCTACCGATTACTACACTCGGTGGTCTGAGGCTATACCGTACAAGAATAACACGGCAGATGTAGTTATCAAATTCCTGGAAGAAAAAATCGTCACAAGGTTTGGAATGCCCTTTGCTTTGGTATGTGACAATGGACTGGCATTTTCTTCAGCACAGTTACTCGAATGGACCTACAACTGGAGGATCACTTTGAAGTTTTCCAAAAACTATTATCCCCAGGGGAACGACGTTGCTGAATCAATGAATAAGAACCTACTTGAAGTGATCAAACACCTTCTAGAATAGAATCCCCGGGATTGGCATCAAAAGTTGAAATTTTCCCTCTGGGCAGATCGCACTCATGTCAAGGCTACCCTTGGAACATCCCCGTTCTATCTAGTTTATGGCGAGAACCACCCTATATATCCGGTTAACTTACAAATCCTAGTTTTACAATTTATGCAAGAATTTAGCAACAAGGACGACATCATGGAGGTTTGGCTCTTAAATCTGGTGTGAATGGAAGAACATTGAGACACAGCCCTTGAACATTTCACGCGTCATCAAGCAGTGGTAAAATGATGGTTTGACCGTAGGGCCCAATACAAGGCTTTTCAGATTTTGGATCTAGTCCTGTTGTGGGACAAGGCCCGGGAAAAGAAGGGAAAGCATACCAAGTTCCAATGGCTCTGGCTCGGACCATATCTAATCTCAGATTCTGTGGGGAAAATACTTACCACCTTAACACCTTGACTGGTGAACTTGTCTCATTTTTCGTCAATGGAAAATTTCTCAAACACTACTTTGAATAGGCTAAGTTTGTCCGAAATTGTATTCTATGTAAAGCCTTCCGCTTGTAAATATTTCTTTCAGGTGCCTTGCTGTGAGGTACAGTGTCTTGTAAATAGCCTTGTCAGCTACCCTTCGGAGCAGTCCTCTGTTGGTGTTTTTTTGTTTTCATTTCTGGTTTTCTTTCAGGGTCCCGACATTTTGTTCTATCTTGTAAGAATTGGAATGCTTCGCATAAGCTCTGGTCTCCGGTATGATGTTTGTGGCATGGTGAACTTTAGAATCTATCTTTAGCATAGTGGAGCTGGCCCAGTCTCCAGGGTTGTTTCACAAGTTGTGGCACATTTTGAGCAATCTCCATCGGGTGTCATCTCTAAGGGTCTAACAATTAGTGAACACAAAAGTATATATAAGGAAAAAGTAATCGGACACGTCGAGGGTAGATCAGTTGTACTGGTTGGTTGACCTAGTTCTAAAAACTTTAAGGAATTCATCCCGAGTCCGGAGTTTTATCCCCTTTTCAAACATCTAATTATAGGTGGATAGGTGAAAGAAGTACCGCCATTGAAATTAGCTAAGCTTAAGTTTAATGGTGAAAGAAGTACCGCCTTCCCACCTAGAAACAAACAAAATAATAAGAAAAGGGAAAGCGGGATGAAACTCTGGTCTCTGGGAGAAATGAGAAAATTGATGATTGGTTCAATGTAATTAGTGCCTCTTCTCTACTCCTCCCAGAGGTAATCAACTTGATATCCTTCTAAAGCACACACGACACCACTGATGAAGGGCTATGGACTGGATCTCATGTGGTTAGATTCTCTCAAATATGTTGCTCTTTGCCTGTCAGATGCTTCATAAAATGGCTTGTTCTAGTTTTGCTAACCAGAGATTCTATAGTTCTCAAATACGCCAAGGCATTTTTCCCAGATAGTCACCATTTTTTATGCCCTGCATCCCCGTCCCTACATTTTGTGTGCAAAATGTTGGGTCCCCGCTTTTTTCTTTTCTTTTTTCTTTTGCTGCTTTTGCTTGTGGTTCTTGCCTCGTCCTTCCCCTTTTGTTTTCTTTCTCTGGGGTTTTCTTCCCCGTTGTCATATTTTGTTTGGTTGGTTTCTCATCTCCCGGACCCTGGTCCCGGAGGTTGTTCTTTGTTGGGAGCTGGACTCCAGACTCTGGGATTCTTCACCACGATGTGCTTAAGGTGATCGTCGCGGGAATCCTTGGGCCTGGGGTCCAGAGGTTTGTCTGTCTGGAGATTTTCGGAAGGAGGTGGATTGCCTTTTTACCATGGGTATAAATAGAATTTATCTGTCATTTTCACATTTATCGTGATTAAAACACTCACACACTCAGAGTGATTTCAGAGCAATTTGCAGAGAATTAACGATAATCAGTGCTAAATACTTCCATCATTTTCAAGTGATTGTGAATGCTTCATGGTGGTGGGTTGTGATCGTTTGGCAGCCATAGCTATTGCAGAGCTTCCGTGGTGACTTCTTTCCTTCTCCTTTCAGCATTCTCAGGTTGGTGTCTCTTTTCCCGCTGATTTTTCATCTATTTGGTGTGTTCCCTCTCCGTTTTTGTTGTCTTTCAGTTCTGTTCATTTTCTCTTTCTGGTTTTGCTGCCCGTTGGTGGGTCGGCCCTGCCAGAGGGTTGTCCGCCCTCTATGCCAGTGTGGTTGGCTTGTAAATAATGTAGAAAGCTGTATATATTTCATGCTTGGCCTGGTTTCCTGTGGATGTCATTCCGTAGTGTACATGTGTAAATTATTTATGTATATTTGTTGTATATCCTTCCATTCCCTGTATATATATCCTTTGGCCCCTATGTATATCTTATGTATATCCTTTCAGGCAGCTTAGCAAGATGGTCGAGTTGCCTGTGTCGCTAGTTTTCTACTTGTAAGTTTATTTCAGAGTAGGATACCACTTGTTTGAAACTCGGCTCTCGGCCGGTTTCAAACAGGCAATTTTCTCTCTCCTCCATAAAACTAGCTAGGCCCTCATTTATGTCCCATGCGCGCATTTAAATCTATCCAAGTGGCCTTCACTTTTCACGCGTTCAGACAGTTGGCTCCGCTGTCATCGCCATAATTTATTATCTATACACATGGCACCCACGTGGGCCTGACAGCTTTCCTTTTTGCACATCCTCACCAATGGTTACTTCTCTGGGCTTTGGGTCTCCTACCATCATCCATCCCGTGTCCTTACCAAATGTGATAAAATTCCCAGACCCAAATGTTCAGTCAATCTTAAGTTCATGTAATGCGTGTGCTTTTCAAGTTTTTTTGAATGAAACTAACTTTTCAGGAAAAATAGGCATCACGGTGGTAAGATCTCTGGACCCCAGAGTATTTATTTGTTAATACGTTCTGATGGTTGCTTTGCCTTGCAGGTTTCTGGTGTACACTTCTAAAAATGTCTGAAGCATCTGCATCCTCACCACCCGGAAGCCCAGAGCTACCTTCCACGACGGCTACCAGAGCAGCTGTTAAGTCCAAAATAGAAAGGGCCCTAGAGAAGTTGCCCTTAACCATGAAGTTTGTGTAGGACAGTGTTATCATGGGCTCAAAGATCAAGTCCAAGTCCAAACTCATTACCGACACTAGCGTTGGGACATGGCCATAAATGCAGGCCTTAGTGAAAATGATATACATCCAGTGACAGGCTGGGGATCAGCTAGCCATCAATGTCAGGGACTCCGGGATTCTTAAGGCGGCTTGTTTCTTGTGCTCGGTACAATCTCTGGAGCTTATTCTGACGCTGGCCGCCAATTACAACTCTTTTGTTCAGGTTGTTATGCTCGCAGCCGTAAAACCCATCGGGTACCCTACTCCTCTGGTATCCCTTGACTCTGACACATTCCAGGCGGGTCTGGGGATCCCTCAATTTGACAAGCCTTCTGTGGTTACAAGGGCAGATGCCTTGGCCTAATTCACATAGTTGGAGGAGGCCGCCTAGATATACATGAATGTTCACTGGCTCAAGGTTCTAAAAAGGGACCCTAAGAGGATGAAGATAGAAATTCTCAGGTTCGAGTTCAAAAAGAGCATTCAGATGTGAATGATAGCATTGGCCCAGGTCTTTGGGCAGCCCTATATCCAGGAATTCACCAAATGGATGTATTACTTCCTCCTCGACATCTCCACCAAAGGAGGATACTTCGACTGGGCAGCTATAATTTCGAACCACATCGACTCCTAGCTCCTCCAACTGGCCAGGAAAAAGAAATTTTACATGACTTATGTTTTTTGGGCTCTGGCACAGCAGAGGCCCCACGCCCATGGGCTACTTACAGATGACATGCTCGGGATTGGCCTAGGACAAAAGGCACTGTGGGACCATTTCCCGCAGGTTCAATGGGAGGCCAGCTTCCCAAGTTTTTGTCGAGTAAACGATGCGTTCGTTTACTATCACCTACTCACACCCACCCGGGATGCAGGATACTGCCTATCCATAGAGGTGATGAATTTGGTCCAGAGCTATGGACATTATTACATCCATTTCCAATAGCACACTTACATTAGGGTCACTGAATTCTCTGGGAAACCCTACTTGTTGCCCAAACACTATGGGGACAAGATCGTTCTCTTGGAATAATGCAGGCAGATGATGGAGTTGCATGCCTTCTTTGCCTTAAAGAAGGTAACCAATATTCCGTTCCCAATCACTTGTGGGAACTATTCATGTAGTCCCACCACCATAAAAGAGGCGGATAACGAACTTAAAAGCTACAACCTCGAGGAGTTCTACTTAATGCGAAATTTTTTTGATCCGCACGACAAGATTGCAGTGGCACTTCCCCGGGCTTCAGAGCCCGACCACTACCATATTGAGGATTTCTAGGAAGATTTCTAGGATGACATGGAGGTGCGGAGCTGGCACTACATCAGGATGACGGCAGGCATGATGAAAAGATTGAAGCTCCAGAGGTTCTCGGAGGACTTCTCAGATGTCGGCCCCATGATCGATCCCTAGTAGAAAGCAAAGGGGATCGATACAATGGCCCTCCCACCGGTAAATTGGGATGCCCAAGAAGGGCCAAAAATTGAGGACTTCACCCGAGAGGTGGTCGAGCAAAGTCACGCATACTTCAAGAAAGTGTGCCCTGGAAGTGCCTGCCAGGCAGCCCAGCCAGTACCAAAATTAACTCTGGGGGCCGGGACTTCTTCGCAGAGAGTGGATAAAGGAAAAATAATAGATACAACCCCTCATATGCAAGAAGTCCCCATAAAATAATAAATAAAATAGTCAGTGGCAGCCTGCCAACAAATGAGGGAGAATTTAATCACACGGGTGGCCACTCCGGTACTCATGGCCAGGCCAATTCGTCCCCCTTCCTCCCCATCATTAACGACCTTAATGATAAAGGTGACGGGGGTGGATCCAATAGAACAAGTAGTACTAAGGGATGCGGGGCCACCCTTGGTTACCCAGAGAAAGAAGAGGCTTAACCAAAAGCCTAAGGTAGAGCCAGGGTTGGGTACGCCCCATACCCCACAAGTAGAGATCCTCTCTTTTAGTTCCCCAAAGCTAGAAAGAGAAATAGAGCCTACCGAAGTCCCAGCCAGTCCTCCCTCATAGGAGGAATTTGATGATGTCTTTGCAACTGACGAGTTCAGAAACCTACAGGGGGACACTAGACAAATAGAGGCAGAAGTTCCAGCTACAAAACAGGAAGCTGCAAAACAAGAGCCTGCAGAGGAGCAGGAAGAACAGATAGAGGAAAGGGAAGCAGAGCCGGAGATTGCCTCTGAGGCTCTGAAGATGCAGAATCTGGGGGCAGACCAACAAAGGTAGAATAAACAAACGACATCTGCTAGGGGAACCAGACCTACGGGAGTAACCATAACCCCAGCCGCTACATTCCAAGCACCACTCCCAGGAGAGACCTTTGGGAAAGTAATTACCACAGCCCAAACTTTGAATCTCAGCCCAGTACCTCCAATATTGCCAAAGGATGTACCAACGGAAGAAGAAGCCCCGACGGTGGATGCCAAACAACAAGAAGAGAAACACAAAGAGGAAATCCCCGAAGAAGCCAACAGAAGTCCAAACAAAGCAATAGATACAGATTATAAGGCTGAGGAGATGGATGTTGCTGGGGAGGATATTACTGATAAAAAAGAAGACACAGGCAAAGGGATGGATGAGGCCCACACCACTGAGGAAGAGCAGTCGCAGGACACCAGAGAAGAACTAAGAGAATAGACGTTGGTAAATAAGCCACCCCTGGCGCCTCAGTGGTTAGTAGAGAGAAAGAAAAGAAAGGCTTCATCCACTCTCGGAACTCCTCTCTCCCTGGCCAAAATGATGGCTTAGGTCCACGCCCCACCAAAGGCCAAGAAAGCCCAGACGGTTCATACTCTTTGAACCGGGCTGGGCGGAGAAACAGTTGCCATTGTGGTGACACCTCCCCCAGACACCGATGAAGCAACCATAGAGCCCAGAGATTACAACATTGCAGAGGTATTGTTGGGGAAGAGGGGAAAATAGGGCGAGGTGGACCTGCTGAAGGAGGCAGCTAGGGCAGTGGAGGCCCATTACGAAAAAGAGGCCCAAAGGCTCAAAATAGAAAAGGCAAAAAATGTAAACCTTATGGGGTTGCTTACTGAGCTGGCCTGACCTATCAATGCCACCCCTCCGGAGGCTTATACATCTGAAGATCCACTACCGCAAAGCGACATAGAATCCCTGCGAACAATAAAGAAAAAGGCTCAGACACTCGACGAGTGGGTCGCTCTACAAATAGGAAACACCCAGCATTTCCTGGTATCCACCCTCCCAGACTTATATGCAGCCCAACATGTTCTACACCAGGCAGAGACTCTCATTGACCTATGGGAGGGTGATATTGAAAATTATCAAGCATGGAAGGTAGAGCTTGAAGAACTCCTCAGCCTGGGAGAGGAGATGGTTTCTGAATCCAAAATTCTGGAGGATGAATCATTTGATTTTGTGAAGACCCAACACTCCAGACTTGACCTCACATTGAAGGTAACCAAGCAACTAGTGGGGACTCTACAGGAGAAGGTCAATGCAGTAAAATATTCTTTCAATTTATACAAGTCTTTTGTAACAAAGACTTCCGGGGCTGACCCCCTCAGTATAGATACATGCACGCCAGAGGATTCAGTTTTGGGGAGTTTTGATGAAATGATAAAGTCCCGATATCAATCCCCGGAGGGAATAGATGGTGCTCAAATGATGAGATTAACTCGTATGGTGCTTAGTGGCAATGACGCGGCAAAAATGCCTGATGAATTTAAGGAGAATGTTCCAGACTTGGGGGAACAAATTGAGGTGGCTAAGTACCGAAGGGAAGGCCTAAAGGACATCGACAAAGATGGCATCTCCCGCCTCCTCCAGGATTTCAATGATAAAAAACAACCATAAGTTTTCTCCGGAGGCCGGAGAAAACCCAAACATTTGGTATTCTTTATTCTCTTGGGAACGTAAGTTCCTAGATCCCGAAGCCTCAGATCTCAAATTTTGTATTATTTCAAAGTGATCCGTGTCCCGGTCCCTGAGGTAGACCGGTCACTTTTAGGAGCAGTTAATAAAAGATTTCAGAAGGTGGTTGGCTACATCAAGGCGGCGTCGACTCAGCAGTTTTTTTCTGACAAGATGGTCTTCTCGAGGCACCGTTTCAGAGGAACACCTGGTACATTGGAGACAGGGCATCACATTTCCCATTTATGAGGCATGTAGCCTCGATCCCCGGGGATTTAATTTCTTCCTTCTCCTTCCTGGCTCTCTTCTCGAGGCCGATTCTTCTGCTGTATATTCTTGTCTCATTCTTCTGACATGTTAGGCCTATTCCATCTCAAGGTCTTTTGTAGGGTGGCGCAGGTAGTATTGGCCCCCAGATATTGTATTTTATTGAAACATGATGTAAAATAGGGCTAGGATTAGGGTTAGAAGGGAATGTGTATAAATAGCCAAACCGGCCCATTTTCAAGGGTCAGAAAAATTGATGATTTTGTTGTCCACAGTAATACAAAGGCAATTTTTCATTCAATGCTCCATTGTCCCATTTTCAATAGTTAGATGCTCCCCTGGAGCCACCATTTTATCATGCACTGTGCTTGCTGGAAGAGACATTAATGAAGAAGGGAGAATTCTTTGCAATGATGTTATTGGCATTCATGCTTCTGAGTTAATGGTATTTTATGTTTTATGTTCTTTATGTCTTCTACTTTGATATGTCAAATAGATTAACGACCTCTTTTCCCTCACTACTGATAAAATACTAGTTGATGGTTGTGTATTTCTTCGGTATTTAGTGCAGTATATCAGAGTATTATTGATGTCTTGAACGTTTAAACATAAATATAGTTAGATGAAATACCTCTAACCCTGCAGGATCTTTTTTCCATTTTATTTGCTAAGTGTAGAATGTTAGGAGAAACCTCACCTCATTGAATCTCCAGAGAGAATGAGTTGAAGAAACCAGCTATCCCCCTCGAAAAAAGTCACTTGTCCCAACTGA
Source organism: Thuja plicata (assembly GCA_018584345.1). Taxonomy (NCBI): domain Eukaryota; kingdom Viridiplantae; phylum Streptophyta; class Pinopsida; order Cupressales; family Cupressaceae; genus Thuja; species Thuja plicata. The sequence continues at coordinate 103,763 of MU226356.1, forward strand.
GCCCCCCACCGTTGTGACCCAACACCTAGGTGCTTGAAGGCCCAGGGAATCCAACTTCCCCGGATAACCTTTGCAGGCAGAGTTGGCCAGTACCTCTGGTACCCGGTGACAACTTATGACTGTTGGCGGGCCCGATCAGCAAAACCCCATCAACAGTACCCTACCGTGATATTGCTTATCCCAAGCCTATCCTTCCTATCTCTAGGAATTCCTGCCATAATCCAAAATATTCACTTTTACCTCCATCACCCCTTATCCCAATCATGCTATCCCATCACTATCCTATCTAATTGACCCCTTGGTCTTGATCAAAATAGGAGAAAATAGGTTCTTAGAAGTCTCTTGAAATGTCCATTCTTTTGGACCACATTCTATTCATGACATCAGGTCATTATCCTATATGCTATCCAACACCATTCTATGAGCCTACATTGCTATACTCTTTTTTCCCTGGCTTGGGTAATCTTGAGGAGATTGTCCTTGAGGGTTGCATTTTCCCTCTTCACCCATAATTATCTATTCACCTCATCCATCAGCTTTCTAATCCATCTATTATGTCTTCCACCTTTCTAGACATTGGGCTAAATCAATGTGATCTTGCTTGAGAATGGACACTTTGGTTCTTCTGAGAACCCTCCTTGCTTGAAACTGATCCAGAGTCATAGTCCGGGGGAAATCAAATCAGCTTTGTCCCAATTGAGTCAAGCCAGTTATCTTCAATTGATGTTTGTTACGATGGGGCAAGAATCCCAAATTAGATCACATCTTTGGATTATACCAGAGTCAGTAATCTTGTTATTTTTGAAGGACAACTCGCTACTGACACAACAGGTGTTTCTCAACACCCTAATCAAAAGTATTTATTAACACTATCTTTGGATACATTTGTGTTTCTTAACACACATTGGATACCGCAAACATAAACAAAAAATCAATAGCACTCAAACTCACAAGCACGACACTGTTTCTTAACACCTCCTACATATACACATCTAAAAAATTTGAACTGGCTGAAGAATGATGAACTTCTCTTTGTATGGTATTGTAGGCTATGGTTTTGAACCTGTTATCTATTTTGAAAGGCTGAAACATTCAAACATTAGACTAATCTAGCATTTATTAGTTCAAAGCATAAACAAATATAAAACCAAGCCACCTCAAGATTGTTGCTAAAAACAAGTGCTATAGAGCAAATGTTTGATTTGCTTCAATTAGAGGGATGTGGGTGTGCTCTCAAAGCACTTGGAGCTTGCTTCTAATGCATACTAAGGATGATGGATATGATGCATAAATGCTAAGAAAATCTTGAAATATGAACTAAGATTAATCCATTAAGCTATTCTAAGATGTGTTAGAAAACATGAAAAACATAAAGAAATCTAACAATTAAGATGTATGCTAAGATGATCTAGCTAAAAATGCTCATGATAACAATGCATAAATGATGAGAGCT
>MU226356.1:119360-153931 GCA_018584345.1 Thuja plicata
AGGAGTTGGCTAACCTTGGTTAGGGAATGTGACAAGGTTAGGGGGGGGGATTAGGATTAGGATTAGGGGGACAAGGATAAAGACTTTCTAGAAGAGTCTAGAACTTCCTTAGGATAAATATGGAATTCAGGAAATAAATATTTATTTATTTCCAAGGGTTTGGTTTGAGGATATTTTATTAAAATGAATTTAATAAACATGAGGATTAAATATTTAATCTTAATTAAATATTTTGAGTTGGGATTAGGGTTAGGAAATGATGGGATTAGTCTTTAATCAAAATTAAAGAAGTATTAGAAGATTCTAGAAGAGGTTAGTGGTCTTAAGGAAATTGGCCAAGTTTTGGGCAAAAAATAAATAAATAATTTATTTTGGGATTTTTGGTCAATTTATTAATTAAATAATTAATAAATAGGGGAATAATGTTTAAATAAGATTTAAAAATTTTTGGGAGGGATTTCTTAATTAAATATTTTTAATTAAGATAAAGGGATTTAATGACATAAAAATAAATAAATAAATTAAATAATTAATTAATTAATAAATGATGATGTTTTTCAGAAAATAAAAATACTTTATTTTCTAAAGGATTTTTAGGTGTTTACAGGTATATGTTTTCATTAATTTTTCTTCAATCTTTTCTTTGTCTACTTCTTGTTGGTGTGGTCCTGATGATCCCACAATGTCAAATAAATAGTGTGTGTGATAAGATCTCTTGCATTAAGGCATAAAAGCCTCACATCCCTCGATCCTATTTACTTGTACGCCAAGGTGAGGTCAGAACTATCTCCTTGAATTTTTTTGCTCTACTTGTTTACGCAAGATTGCACTCATGGTTATCTTGGCTTTGAATGCCTTGATATTGGTATACTCTAGCAACATCAACTAGAAAAAACTTTCATGTCATCTCGGCTTTTGTGCCTTGATGCTTAGATTAGTTTATCATATCTTATCCAATGAAAGTCATATTCATATTCTTATGGTCACAGTGGCACCAGAAGGGATTGTATCAACTCTGATGTTCCAAAAATGCTCGATGATGAAAATTTTCAACGTGAAAGGTTCAATGACTACACCTTAGGTTGCATTCATGTTAGTCTTGCATCTGCATCTGCATGGTGTTGAAATCTGCATAATATCGATATCTCTCTCCAATGTGAAGGATCTGAGATTCTTATTGATCAATCTTCCTTTTGCCAAGTGGTCAGTTGTTTGTTGATTGTTATGAAATGACACCCCTAACTCATTTGACTGTCCTAATTCCATTTTCTGGATCAAAATCAAAATTTGAAATCATCTTGCTTGTCATTTTTAACATTTGCATTTTTCAGTCAACTACAGCTGACCGCTTGCACAACTAATGGAAATCTCTCATGCTTTTCTTCTAATCAATCCTCCTATCTTACTTTAGGTTAATCTTGGTCAAACATGACCTCCCATCAAGTACATCTTTTGTCCTAACCACTTGGGACCTATTTCTAATCAGATTAGCTTCTTCTTGCATCATGTTATCAATCAAATTACTTCTCATCACTGGGGTACCTAACCATATTTTGATTTCACTCTTGAGGGGGCAGGATCAGGACATCAACATTCCAGTGATCACATCCTCAATTAAAACCCCATCGCTTGGGGATCCTTAGCTTCATCACATAGAATCAAGTTGAGATCATCTTAAATAAAAGGAAGCCTAATCAATGGTCTTATACAGTGGTGAATACACTCAAAACTAGACAAGATTGGTCTTATATGGGCTATTCATTATTGAAACCTGATACATTGATCAAATTGGCTTCATCGCTTCAAATCAAGTCAATTTTTCTTGCTAATCAAATCTCTTAACATAAATCAATTTCATTGCTTCAAATCAAATTGGTTATTCGTTCAAACCAATCAAAAGGTTTAAGAGTTCCTGACAGATGTTCATTTTCATCACTTCAAATAAAACTGAGTATTCTGCTTTATATCTTTTCATCAATCTTCATTCAATCAATCTCGAATTCGGTCTTCTTCAAAAGAATGGTTTCATCGCTTCAAATCAAACTGTTCTGGGTCTTCTCGCTAACAAGTCTTTGAATCAATGCGCTAATCACACATCAATTCAAAGAGTGGAAAAATCACATAAAAATGGTCACCTAAACCCAAGACCCCCTATTGTAACAATTAATCAAGAAGCCCTAATCTTGATAAATTCTAAGTCTTAAATCAAACATGCAATTCTTCAATCTATCAAATTTGAACTGATCTGACCTAAACCCTAGGTCCTAATCGATCATCATACTTGATTAATTAATTAATTCCTAAAACTTCAATACATTGGTAAATAAACCTTATGTTAATTATTTAATTGATATTTCTGATATATTAATTAAATAAAATTACAAATTTGTCAATTAAATAAAGAAGGGAATTAAATTAATTAATAAAAAGAAATATGCATTCAAAATTATTTAAATTATTAAAAATGCATATGACATCATCAAATACAGTTAACTAATTATCAAATTGGAAACAATCTAGTTCCACTCAATTAACTGATTATTAAATTGGAAACTATTTTATTCAGTTAACTTGATCGTATCTATTTATCATTTTGGAAACAAAGTTGTTAACTGAAAATCAATTTGGAAGTTTCCAAAAGACTGAATCTTTTGAAAAATCAAATTTCTCTTACATGGATTGTGCTTCCTCAAATCAAATCTAAGCCACTCATTTCCTCTAATCTTGACCGTCAATTTGGGAGAGATTTTCTATAAAAGAGAAGCTCATTTCCTTCACAAAGGATCCCAACTTTTGCTATCGTTATTATGCAGTTTTTATTTTTAAAATTTTGAAGCATTTATCATTTTGAGCAATTGTTTTTAGTTATTTTTTTAAGCATGCAAACTCATAATTTAGAGCACATTTCGATTTGGTGTTATTAAAATGAATCTTTCATATTTCAATTTGGTGCTTTAAAACGAATCTCTAATTAGCTTTGGATTAACCACAAACTGTATTTTGCATATCATATAGATTCAATCATTTAGATTTCAAATCCTTCATTTAAAACAGTGTGTAGTCACTAGACTTTGGGATGACCTGAGAGAAAAGTCCTTACTCCTACCTACTAGAAGGCAATGAACCGGTGCATGTTAGCTTAGGATGTTTTTAATATTCTAATTTTCTTATCTTCTAACCTGCTAACCACTTAATGGATCATTAAAGTGGGTGTTTTTTTAGCTTTCAGGAATGAAGATCCAAATTCACGCATATATGTATTACTCTTTTTCTTGTCCAATTACTTTATTCTTGAAGATTCAGAGCCATAGCTCATCCGTACAATTATTAGATCCCTTGTTTCAAGGAGTAGGCCCAGGAGTTCCTTGTAGCCCTAATCAGGGTTCTAAAAAAAATTAACTCCTAGACTTCACAAAGGAACCCCAAAAATAATCCTGGATCCAAATAACCTTTTTGGAAATAAAAAGGATTTCTAGGGTTAGGGGTCCTCAAGCCATCCGTACTGTACTGCAAAACCTTTAGGCACCGAGTCCTTAAAAGTATGACTAATAGACCTATTTGTAGAAATTATTCAAAAAAAAATGAAATGGATTCATCGGCCTCCAAATATTCTCAAAAATTCTTGTCACCTTACTAAGATCATCCTTCATGCATTGGATCACTTCTTTCAATCCTACCTGCAAATGAAACACTCTGCTTCTCAATTGACCCTAGCCAGGCTATAGCCAAGCTTACATAGGGAAAGAGCTCAAAATCCACCATTGTCACTTTTAACCCTTAAAAAAGGAAACTACTATACAATGAACCCTCTACCATTTCTCTAAGGCATAGGTGTTTTCCATGGGTAGAAATGCCTAGGGATTCATTTTTATATTTACAGTCTTGTCTAGTCCAGAGAACACAGAGCAGGAAGATTATTTACATACAATGCACAAACCATAATCTTTGAGTTAACCTAATTCAATAGAATGGTAAAAAAATTATTAGAACCTAATTACGAAGAAACAGAAAGCAATTCAATCCATTAATCAATGCTTACACAAAAACTTAAAGAAATACAGTGACTGTTCCTTCAAAATGCTTATCAATTTGTGTCAAATGGTAACCAACCCTCTTACACAACTTCCAAGACTCTTAAATATGTCTAGACAACCTATTAAAACTATCTAAACTGACCCATATTTAACTTTGGGTGGTTTTTCATCTTTTTTTCAAAATTATTGTTGAGAAACTTTGCAAAGTTGCTTGATAACTTTTACAACTTTTGCATTTTTTACCTTTTAAGGTCCTAAACTAACATGATCGATCCCAATCACTAGAAAAACACTTCCACAACTTCCTTCGGAAAAAAATAGGTTCTTCTCAATATCCTAGGTACTATTTTCCAATTTTTCCACATTTAGGCTTACATCTCCTTCATAGGACAAATTGACATAATTGCAAACCATGTCACCACAAAAATAAACACAACTAACTCAAATCAACCTAAACTAAACACAAACCATTGAAAAACTTCTAAAAACCAATATTTCATGATTAGATAGGACCAACCACTAGGTGCTTTTGCACCATACTCCCCCTGGACAAAGAAGTCAAGTTACTCCTTGGGTGAGTATAACAGGATCTATTCCTAACTTCTTAAATTTTTCCTCAGAAACCCATGTGGCCTCTACTTCTAGAAGATTGTGCCATTTGATTAGATGTTCCAGTTATTGGTCATGTCTTGTCTTCTTCTTAGTTCTAGAGTCTAGTATTATTTCAGCTCTTGGCTTGGGTGTATTTGGTAAGGGCACATCCCTTGTAATCTCTTCTAACTCATTAGTAATCTCTATCTCTGCTCGTAATGGAACTTTGTATGCAACTAAATCTTGAACATTGAATATTGGTGAAATGGAAAACTCTGGAGGTAGATCAATTTTATATGCATTCTTCCCATACTTTGCTAGTATCTTACATGGACCTATCCTCTTCATCTGAAGCTTTCTTGGTATGCCTTTCTATAACCTTTCCTTATTCAAATGTACCATCACTAAATCCCCAACTGCAAATTGAAAATCCTTCTTCTTTGCATCCACTTTGGTCTTGAACTTCTGTGTTGCCTCTGTTAGTGTATGTTTTACTTGGTAATGTACTTCCTTCATAGATTGTGAAAAGTCTTCAGCATGTCCACTCTTTCCCTCCATGTTTCCCAAATATCTCAACTCACAAAATCCTCATGGGTGAACCCCATACACTATTGCAAATGGAATCTTACCAATGGTCCTATTGACACTGTCATTGTAAGTATATTCATCCTATGGTAGGATTTGATCTCACACTTGTACATACTCCTTGGTTAAGCATCTGAGAAGGTTCCCTCAAACTCTATTTATGACCTCTGTTTGGCCATCTATCTAGGGGTGATAAGATGACCCAAAAGAAAGGTTTTTTCCTAGTCACTTTGATAGAAATACTCCTTAAGGTGTGCTTGCACAAACACAATCTAGGAATTTACTTGTCCTAGCCTTCCCTAGATCCTAAGCTCTCTTCTAGGACCTTCATAGCCTTTGCTCTTCTGGCCTAAGACTTTCATAAATAAACTCCAAGATTTAGTCTCTTTGTGCTTCACCTTGAGGGATCACTAACATTAAGGTTACTCCAATTGTTCACTCTTCCTTGGATAAATCCAAGTGCAAACTCTTCATAACATCTTCACAAGTACTGTAGGGGGTGAAACTCTTACTAAGACAACTTATTGCCTCCCAAAAAATCCCATTTGGATAGGAAACCATTGGTTCTTCAAAAAATCTCAAGACAACCAAGGGATTTTGTCTTCTAAGCCGTTTGGTTAATAAAGAACTGAGTAACAGTGAGCCTACTCGGTTAATTAAGACCCGAGTAATAGGGAACTCACTCGGTTAATGAAGCCTGAGTAGCAGTGAGTTTTTCCCACTTCTCTCACAAAACTCCCAAAAAATCCTAAAAAAAATTTGATATCTTGATACCCTTTTGCTAGACCTAAAGGATTTTGGTGGTCTTAGAATTCCAAGGTTCTCAGACAGTGGTTTCCTAGAGTTCAGGGCTAATGGGACAAATAGGGCTATTTTAGCAATCTTCTGATTTGTGCTCAGAAATATACCTTAATTGATTTTTCAAAGCCTAATCCTCTCTAAGGTTATCTATAGGACCTCTATGCTTCCAAAACCATGCTTGGTTCCATCCTATCAATCCTTCCCTTGTAATTGCACATCATTAGCTCACTGTCATGCACCTAATTGGGTACGTTGGACTCACCTAGGGCATGACCTTAAAAATAGCTAGCTGATTCTCCTGACCTTTTCCTTCCATATGCACACTATAAAATGGCTTCCCTCCCATACCCTCAAATATGTGATGATTTTCACAGTGGAGAGCTACGGGGAAGCCATGTTTCCTAAAACTACCAAAACAACAATAGTAAGTACTCTACTTGCAAAATGCTTTGAAAATTAAATCTATTGAACTCAAAAAACTTCACTATTGAATGAGGAATCCTTAAAAATATCTTTAATATGCTAATACAACACTGGCTCACTTATTTCAATCCATCTATCAACTCACAAACTCAAAACAAGCCGAGTCTAAGCGAAAACCAGAACTCAGAGCTTCTTCATTCCAATCCAAAATCACTCAATACATCTGTCTACTATCTCTCTACTTTGTCTCCTTCTTTGGAAATGGAATCCATCACCACTAAATATTCCTTGTCCATGATTTTAGGTCGTTACATTTAAGACCCATCATAATTCTTTGAAGAGAATCCTATTCTACCAAATGTTGTCATGAAACATTTCGACAACAATGACAACTTTGCATAAAACAAACTCTAATGATCTCCAATGGACCTAGAATGATGTAAAAACATTCTAGAGACTATTTTAGGCATATTTCTAGCCTAGCCTGAGCCTTGAAGGCTTTTGGATTCATTTTCCCATTTTTAGGCTTAATCTACCTCTAACCGCTAATAAAGAATAAACAACTAGGTTGGATTGATCCTAGTCAATTCCACCTAGGTACACAATTGCAAGACCTTCTAAGGTAAAAACCAAACTCTACTGATTGGATAATGTCATTACAAGCGAAAAAAAAAATTGGAGTAAGGATTAGCCTAGGTGCTCCTGCACCATCCTCCCCAAATGAAAATATTTCAATCCATCCTTGGATTGAGCAAGTTGGAATCAATGACCAACTTCTTGAACTCCATCACCTTGATCTAGGTTGCCTCTGTATCTTCTTTTCCATGCCATTTGATTAGGTGCTCATATTATGTTCTCTGTCAGGTCTTCTTGTAGGCCCTTGAATTAAGTATCTTCTTTGCTCTTTTAGGCAGTAAAGGGTTTAGATTCAGATCTTCCACCTCTTGTATAACCTCTGTAAGGCTTTGGTATGGATCTAGAGTAGGCCCCTTATAGAGGACCAGATCTTCTACATTGAAGACCGGATATAGACCAATATCTTTAGGGAGTTCTACCTTATAGGCATTGTTGCCATATTTGGCCAGAATAGTGCATGGCCCCAATCTTCTCATTTGCAACTTATGTGGTACTCCCTTATATAGTCTAGATTTATTCAAATGGACCATGACCAGATCCCCTACTTGAAAATGAAATTCCTTTTTCCTTTCATCTACCTTTTGATTGATTTTTGCTACATTATCTGTCAATGTCTTTCTCACTGTTTCATGCACCTCTTTCATGGAGTGTGCGAATTATTCGTAATAACCACTACCTTTTACTCCATCTTGCAGTTCTCTAAGCTCAAATATACCTCTAGGGTGTAGTCCATAAATGATTTCAAAAGGACTCTTTCTAGTAGTTCTATTCACAGTATCATTGTATGTATACTCAGCCTGTCCTATGAGTTGATCCCGCGTTTGTCCATACTCCTTTGTGAGACACCTCAATAGGTTCCCAAGGCTTCTATTAACCACTTCTATTTGGCCATTTGTCTAAGGGTGATATGCCAACCCAAAGGATAGATTGGTTCCCAATTTGTGCCACAATGTCTTCCAAAAGTGACTCATGAATTTAATGTCTCTGTCAGAGACTATGCTTAAGGGAAAGCCATGGATTCTTACCACTTACTTAAAGAATAATTGTACAATATGACAAGCATCATGCAATGTATTACATGGGACAAAGTGTTCCATCTTGCTGAACCTATCCACAATGACATAGATACTGCCCATTCCTTGCTTTGTCTTCGACAGTCCCACGCCAAAATTCACGCTAAAACATTCCCAAGGTCTACTTGGAATGGGGAGAGGTTGATAGAGGCTTGCATTTGAGGATGTGCCCTTGGCTTTGTGACACACCACACAACATTCCACATGCTTTCTGATATCCAAATTCATTTTGGGCCAAAAGTGAAACCTCTGCACTAAATCTCGACTCTTATTGACTCCAAAATGGCCACTAAGTGCACCATTGTGCTTTTCTTGGATCATATTTTCCCTAATTGATCCTCTAGGGACACATAACTGACTCCCTTTGAACAATAGATCACTTTGCATAGTATATTCAGAAAATTTACTATGAAAATAATTTTTTACTCCTTACATACCTTGTATGCTTCTGCAAAGTCTTCATCTTCTGCATATAGATATTTGAAACTATCAATACCCATGCTCTGCATTTGTACTTCTTGCACTATCAACAGTATTCTACTAACTGCATCAACCACTTTTTTCTGCACTCCTTTCTTGCGCTTGACATTGAAGGTGTAAGCTTGCAAGTACTCCACCCATTTCATGTGCTTGTGACTGAGCTTATCTTGTGAATTCACGAAGCTAAGTACTTGATTTTCTAAATACACCACAAATTCATTTGGAAGAAGATAGTGCGTCCATTTTCTTAGTGCTTGGACTAGAGCATACATCTCTAAGTCATAGGAAGAATACTTCCTCTTAGCATCATTGAGCTTCTCACTATGAAAAGCCACTGGTCTTCCTTCTTGGCTTAGTACTGCTCCAATGAAAACATTGCTAGCATCATACTCAACTGTGAAGAGCTTCTCAAAGCTTGATAATATCAAGATAGGTTGAGTTGCAATCTTCTTCTTGAGCAACTCAAATCCTTGGTTAGCTTTCTCATTCCATACAAAATTTTTTTTCATTCCACCTTTTATGGTGTCTAACATAGGAGCACAAATAGCACTAAATTGTTTAATGAACTTCCTATAGTACTGAGCTAGACCATGTAAACTTCTTACCTCTATTGCAGTTTTGGGAGTGGGCTAGTTTAAAATGGCTTCTACCTTGCTTGGATCTATCTTGAGGCTTCCTTGAGACAATACAAACCTGAGATATACTAACTCTTTCTTGAGGAATTCACACTTATCCAAATTTATCCTAAGATTTTCTTCATGTAATCTTTTGAAAACAATCTGCAGATGTCTGAGATGTTCTTCTTTAGTCTTGCTAAAGATTAGTATATCATCTAGATATACAACTAAAATTTTTCCAATGTAGTCTTTTAGAACTTTGTTCATAAGTCTCATGAATGTATATGGGCCATTTGATAACCCAAATGACATTACAAGCTACTCATACAAAACTTCTGTGGTTTTGAAGGTTGTATTCCATTCATCTCCCTCATTGACTCTTATTTGGTGATAACCACTCTTTAGGTCAATCTTTGTAAAGTACCTTTCTCCCCCTAAACAAACCATTAGGTCTTCTATCCTAGGAATAGAAAACCTATACCTAATGGTGATTCAGTTAATAGATCTATAATTGGTGCATAGCCTCCAAGTTCCTCCCTTTTTGGGTGTTAGTACAGTGGGTACGATAGATGGGATAATACTCTTTCTAATGAGGCCTTGGTTTAGGAGCTCTTGGATTTTCTTGGCAATTTCCTCATTTTGTTGAGGGGTCATCTTATAGGTAGCTTTGTTAGGAAGGGTAGCTCCTAGGATAAAGTCAATTTTGTGACTAATATCTCTCTTAGGGGGTAGACTTGCAGGTTGTCCATCACTGACAATGTTACTATACTCTTTAAGTAACTCTTGTACCTCTTTTGGAATCTCTATCTTCTTAACCGTCTTCTCCACATCTTCTTCTTTTGGTTTTAAAACCAAAGCATAAGCTACTCCCTCTCCTTCTTCTAGAGCTTGCAGGAACTCCTTCTCACTCACCAATAGGACATTAGGACCTGAAGTCTTCACTTCTCCTTCTTCTAACAGTGACTATATTTTAAAAGTTACACCATCCTTCTTAAAGAAATATGCATTCTTAGCTCCATCATGCATGGATTCTTTGTCAAATTTTCATGGCCTACCAAGTAATAGGTAACATGCATCCATAGGTAGGATGTCACACAATACCTTATCCTTATATCTTCCAATTAAAAACTCCACCCAAGATTGTTCATTGAAAAGGACATGTTGCCCTTTGTTCAACCAAGTAACCTTGTATGGGTTACTATGTGGAATCCTTTTAAATTTTAGCTTACTGACTGCTTCCTCTGATACTATGTTTTTAGTAGACCCTGAGTCTATGATGAATCTACAGACTTTTCCCATTATCTTTTATTTCACTCTAAACAGTGACCTTCTTTGAATCGGTTCCTCTTTCACTGGCTCTTTAATCAGTGTCCTCCTCATCATTAAGTTCTCTCCTTCCTCTAACTCTAAGGTTACCTCAGGTTGTTTTTTCCCACCACTAGAATCCTCTTGAACATAGTTTACCCTCTTGTCACCTCCATGAGAAGTAGAGCCTTTCTCTAGACACCTATAGGTAGGATCTCCCATCTAATTATAGTGATAGTATTTTATTGTTGCAAAGTAGGAACCTCTTCCCTGGCTACTGCCTCTTCCTCTCCAATTATTGTTAGAGCCTCTTCCTCTATTGAAGCTTCCTCTGCTTGAGCTTCCTTCTTATTGTTTAGTCAACTTAGTCTCTCCTTGATTCTTGGACTCTGAACTTCTACCACCATTTCCTCTTCTCTGTCCTTTGTTATCTCTTCCTCTACCTCTGCCTCTGGTATTACTAGAGTCTTTCTTCTTTCTCAGATTTTCTTCCACCCTTATTGCAAGTTGGTGGCATCTATGAACAATGGTAGGAGTGAGTAAACTTAGCTCATATTGAATAGTCCATTTTAGACCATTAAGGTATCTATCTAACTTCACACTTTCCTCTTCTGCAATCCTTGACCTTATGCATAGCCTTTGAAACTCTTAAGTATAAGAGTTAACATCCAAGTCTTTTTGCCTAAGACTTTGTCTCCTTTTATGCAACTAAATTTCATAGTCTTTAGGTACATATGCTTCTTTGATTTTGGCTACCATATCCTTCCAAGTAGTAATGGATCTCTTCCCTTCCTTCTCTCTCTCATCTTGGATAAATTTACACCAAGTGAGTACAGACCCTCTTAGTCCAGCCTTTGCCACTTTCACTTTCTGTGCTTCTGTTATACCATAACATTCAAAGTGATTTTATAGTCCTTCAATCTAGTCTAGGACTATTTCAGGTTCCATCTTTCCAGTGAAGACATGAAATCCTTCCAATGCCTTACCACTCAAAGCCTTTAGTGCCTTTAAGAATGGTTCCTTAGTGAGGATAGGGTCAGGTTCAGGGACTTCATCATCTAATGCAATCTCCTTACTTTTTCCTTCAACCTTGTCCTTCACTTCTTCAGTCTTTTCTTCCACTTGGTCTACCTTGTGTTCCAATTGTGCCAATCTCTCTGAGAGAAGTTTATTCTCTTCTTCCTTCTCATCCACTTTCTTTTCCAACTCCACATTTATCACCATTTTAGACTCTCCTACTGACTCTACTGGTTGGAACATTCACCGCAAGCCAAACCTTATTATCTATGATACCAATCTGATAGAAATACTCCTTAAGGTGTGCTTGCACAAACAAAATCTATGACTTTACTTGTCCTAGCCTTCCCTAGATCCTAAGATCACTTCTAGGACTTTAATAGTCTTTGCTCTTTTGGCATAATAATTTCCTAACTCAACTCCTATATTTAGTCTCTTTGTGATTCACCTTGAGGGATCACTAACATTAAGGTTACTCCAATTCTTCACTCTTCCTTGGATAACTCCAAGTGCAAACTCTTCATAACATCTTCACAAGTACTGTAGGGGGTGAAACTCTTACTAAGACAACTTCTTACCTCCCACACAATCCTATTAGGATAGAACAACATTGGTTCTTCAAATGATCTAGAGAAAACCAAGGGATTTTGTCTTCTAATCCAATCGGTTAATAAAGACCCGAGTAACAGTGAGCCTACTCGGTTAATTAAGACCCAAGTAATAGGGAACTCACTCGGTTAATGAAGCCCGAACAACATTGAGTTTTTCCCACTTCTCTCACAAAAATTCCAAACAATCCAAATTTTTTTTGATATCCTGATACCCTTTTTCAAGACCTAAAATATTTTGGTGGTCTTAGAATTCCAAGGTGCTCGAATAGTGGTTTCCTAGAATTCAGGGCTAATGGGACAAATAGGGCTAGTTTTAGCAATCTTCTGATTTCTGCTCAAAAATCTACCTTAATGGATTGGTCAAAGCCTAATCTTCTCAGAGGTTATCTATAGGACCTCTATGCTTCCGAAACCATGCTTGGTTCCATCCTTTCAATCCTTCCGTTGCAATTGCACATCATTAGCTCACTGTCATGGACCTAACCAGGTACGCTGGACTCGCCTAGGGCATGGCCTTAAAAATAGCTAGCTGATTCTCCTGACCTATTCCTTCCATATAAACACTTTAAAATTGCTTCCCTCCCATACCTCTCAAATCCATGACGATTTGCACGGTGGAGAGCTATAGGGAAGCCATGTTTCCTAAAACTACCAAAACAACAACAATAACTACTCTACTTGCAAAATGCTTTGAAAAGTAAATCTATTGAACTCAAAACAACTTCACTATTGAATCAAGAATTCTTAAAACTATCTCTACTGTGCTAATACAACATTTGATCACTTAGTTCAATCCATCTATAAACTCACAAACTCAAAACAAGTCGAATCTAAGCGAAAACCAGAGCTCAGAGCTTCTTCATTCCAATCCAAAATTACTCAATACATCTATCTACTATCTCTCTACTGTATCTCCTTATTTGGAAATTGAATCCATCACCACTAAATATTCCTTGTTCACAGTTGTAGGCCGTTACATTTAAGACCCATCATCATTCTTCGAAGAGAATCCTATTCTTCCAAATGTTGTCATGCAACATTTTGACACCATTGACGACTTTGCATAAAACAAACTCTAATGATCTCAAATGGACCTAGAATGATCTAAAAAAATTCTAGAGACTATTTTAGGAACATTTCTAACCTAGCCTAATCCTTGAAGGCTTTTGGATTCATTTCCCCATTTTTAGGCTTAATCTACCTCTAACCAATAATAAAGCATAAATATCTTGGTTGGATTGATCCTAGTCAAATCCACCTAGGTACACACTTGCAAGACCTTCTAAGGTCAAAACAAAACTCTACTGACTTGGCCAAGGTTAGTACAAGCCAAAACAAAAACTGGAGTAAGGATTAGCCTAGGTGCTCCTGCACCACTCTTCCACAATGTCTTCCAGAAATGTCCCATAAACTTGACATCTTTATCTGAGACTATGTTGAGGGGTAACCCATGGATTCTCACAAATTCCCTAAAGAACAACTGAGTTATATAGCTTGCATCATGTTTTGTCTTTCATGGGATGAAAGGGATCATCTTACTGAACCTATCAAAAACTACAAAAACACTATCCATTCCAGTGCTTGTCCTTGGTAACCCCACTATAAAATCCATACTAATACATTCCCATGGTCTATTGGGAATGAGAAGGGGTTGATATAAAACATCATTAGCAGTCATACCTTTGGATTTCTAACATGCTAGACATTTCTCCACACACTTTCTCACATCTCTCTACATCCTTGGCTAATAATAGAACCTATGATCCAATTCAAGAGTCTTATTGAGACCAAAATGGCCACTAAGCCTCCCATTTTATTTCTAGATTGTATCAGGTTCTCCCTCATAGATCCCTTGGGTACACACAATTGTCCTCATCTAAACAAAAATCCATTTTGTAATGTATAATCTACAAACTAACCATGGAAGTGGTTGTTGAACTCCACACTACTTTATAGGCCTATGAGAAGTCTTCATCTTCTTTATACAGATCCTTGAAGGTTTCCACTCTAATACTTTGTAATTGCACCTCTTGCACAATTAGTAGCCTTCGGCTCAATGCATGAACAACCTTATTCATCTGCACCTTCTTGTGCTTTATGGAGAAGGTATAAGCATGTAAGAACTCCATCCACTTAAAATGTCTATTACTTAACTTCTCTTAAGTGTTTATGTAACTCAAAGCTTGGTTATCAGTAAAAACTACAAACTCTTTAGGTAGGAGATAATGTCTCCACTTCCTAATGGATTGAACTAGGACATAGAGTTCTAGGTCATAGGAAGAGTACTTATTTTTGGCCTCTTTCAAATTTTCACTGTAAAAAGCCACTAGTCTACCTCCTTGGGTCAAAACAGCCCTACTGTTAAAATAATAATATCACACTCCAATGTAAACAATTTTTCAAAACTTGGTAACATTAGGATGGGTTGGGTGGCTACCTTTGTCTTTAACAACTCAAAACTGCTATTGGCCTCTGCATTCCACCTAAACTTAGTCTTTAACCCACCCTTTATATTATCTAATACTGGAGCACATATGGCACTAAAACCCCTAATAAACTTCCTATAGAATTGAGAAAGCACATTAAAACTTCTTACCTTAATACAAGTTGTGAGAGTAGGTTAGTTGAGTATAGCCTCCACCTTTCTAGGATCCATCTTCAACGACCCTTGTGAAATCAAAAATCCAAGATACATCGATTCTTATTTCAAGAATTCACACTTCTCCAAGTTGATTGCTAACTATTCTACTTGTAACCTTTTCAATACACTCTGCAAATGCTTCAAGTGCTCTTCCTTTGTCTTGCTGAAGATGAGGATGTCATCAAGATATACTACCAAAATTACCCCTATGTAGTCCTTAAGCACTTCATTCATCAATCTCATGAATGTGCTTGGGACATTTCTAAGCCCAAATGGCATGACAAGCCATTCATAGAGTCCTTCTATAGTCTTGAAGACTATTTTCCATTCATCCCCTTCCTTTATGTGGATTTGATGGTATCCACTCTTTAAATCCAACTTTGTGAAGTACTTATCCCCACCAAGACAATCCATTAGGTCCTCAATGCTAGGGATTGGAAACCTATATCTTATTTTTATTCTATTTATATCTTCGAAGATTGTGCATAACCTCCATTTATGTCCTTTTTAGATGCCAAAAATACTGGCACTGTACAGGGACTTATGCTATTCTTAATAAGCCCTTGATCCAATAACTCTTGCACTTGTCTAGCTATCTCCTTGTTATGCTCACGGGTCATTTTGTAAGCTGATTTGTTGGGCAATGATGCACCTGGTATGAAGTCAATTTGATTGATTATAGGTCTTTGTGGTGGTAAGAATTTTGGTGATCCACCACTCACAAATCCTTAAACTATTCCAAAATTTCTTGTATCTCCTTGGGTAGGGGTGTTTGTGCTTCTTTCTTCTCCTCCTTAGGATTCATCATGACTGCATAGCACTCCTCTTATTCCCTCTTAAGAACTTGCAGGAATTATTTTCCTCCTACTACCAACATATTAGGATTGGTCTTCACTACTTCTTCTTCCACCAGATATTGGATTTTGTATGTCGCTCCATCCTTTTGAAAAACATAAGAATTATTTTCCCCATCATGCATGGCCTTCCTATAAAAATACCATGTTATTCCCAATAGAAGATGGAAAGCATCCATGGGAAGTATATCACAAAGTATCTTGTCATTATAGCCTCCAATTGCAAACTCAATCCGGGTTTGCTCATTCACTAGGACATGTTGTCCTTTTTTCAACCATGTCACCCTATACCAATGGTCATGAGGTATCTTAGTCAATCCAAGTTGATTCACTTCTTCTTCAAAGATGATGTTGTCAGTTGACCCCGAGTCAATGATCACTCTGCATACTTTACCAAGAATCTTGCACTTCACTTTAAAAAGTGACCTCCTTTTCTTAGGTTCTTCTCTAACTGGTTCTTTAATCAGAACTCCCTTTATCATTAGATTTTCCCCACTCTTCGAATCAAGATTGACTTGAGGATAATTCACACTACTGGAATCTTCTTGAACATAGTTAATTCTTCTCTTTGATTGTGAAGATGTGGCTTTGTCTGGACATCTATATGCTGGATGCCCAAATTGGTGGCAGTTATAGCATTTCATGTTTGCAAATAAACCTCTATTGGTTCCTCCACCAAATCTTCCTCTACCACCACAATTAGGACCTCTACCTCATCCATAATTACCTCTACTACTGGTTTCATGGCTCTTCTCTATCAGTTCTGTCTCCCCTTGGGGTCTTGACTCATTGCTCCTACCACCATAGCTACCTCTGTGACCTCTGGAGTCTCTACCTCTTCCTCTACTATTTTCTTCATACTTTTTCTTGATTTTCTTCTCAATCTTAAGAGCTAGTTGATAAAACTTCTACAAAGTGGTAGGTTTCAAGAGAATTATTTCCTCTAGGATACTCCACCTTAACCCATTTAGGTACCGAGCCACTTTTATACTTTCATCCTCTGTCACCTTAGACCTTAGGCATAATTTGTAAAATTCTTCTGTATAGGCACTCACCTCTGAATCTTTTTATCTTAGATTTTGCCTCTTCTTATGGAGTTGTATCTCATAGTCCTCAGGAATATAGGTATCCCTTATCTTTTCAACCATCCCTTTTCAAGTGGAGATTTTTTTCTTTCCTCCCTTTAATCTTTCTTCCTACACAAACTTCCACCTTGTGAGTGTAGTCCCTCTCAACCTTGTTTTGGATACTTTCACCTTTTGTGCCTCTATCACACTTTCACATTCAAAGTGGTTTTATAAACCCTCTATCCACTCCATGACCACCTCTAGTTCCATCTTACCACTGAATAGGGGTACACCTTCCAATGAATTTCCACTCATGGATTTTAGAGCCCTAAGGAATGACTCCTCTTGTAGTACTAGATCAAGCTCTGACACTACATCTTCTTCTACCACTGACTTTTCTTTCTTTATATCTCTCTTACCTTCTCACTCACTTCTTCTGTCCTAGCTTTCACTTCATCAAGCTTAGTTTCCATCTCTGCTAACTGTTCTCTTAGGAGTCTATTCTCCTCCTCTTGTTCATCCATCTTCTTAGCCAAATCTATATTGGTCACCATGGTTGATTCACCCACGGATTCAAGGTCACTCATAGACCTTCCTAGCCCAAATATTTTAGGGCTCTGATACCAATATGATAGGGAGATTATTTCACCTAATTTAGCTTGACTCACTCCCAGGCCTCTCACTAGACCTAATAGGGCTTCCTCCCCAGCCCTAATATAAAGGTAGAACACTTGGTTCACTGACCTTTATCTTCAAAGAATCTCACTACCAATAAGCAATCAGTCATTACTGAATCTACAAGGGTAGATTCCACCCCAGCTACTCACACATGTAAAAAATACTTATAGGGTAGGTATTACGCTTTCTCTTGTCCAATTACTTCATTCTTGAATATTCAGATCCATAGATCATAATGTACATTCATTAGATCCCTTGTTTCAAGGAGTAGGCCTAGGAGTTCCTTGTAGCCATAATTAGGCTCCTAAATGACATTAACTCTGAAAATTCACAAAGGAATGCCAAAAATAATCTTGGATCCAAATACCCTTTTTGGAAACACAAAGGATTTCTAGGGTTAGGGGTCTTCAAGCCATCCGTACTGTACTAAAAAACCTTTAGGGACCAAGCCCTTAAAAGTAGGACTAATAAGCCCGTTTGTAGAAATTCTTCATAAAACTAGATGAAATGGATTCATTAGCCTCCACCAATTCTCACAGAGTCTTTTCACCTTACTAAGATCATCCTTCATGCATTGGATCACTTCTTTCAATCCTACTCTGCAAATGAAACACTCTGCTTCTCAATTGACCCTAGCCGGGCTATAGCCAAGCTCGCCTAGGGAAAGAACTCAAAATACACCATAGTCACTTCTAAACCTAAAATAAAAATGAAGCTACTTTACAATGAAGTCTCTACCATTTCTCCAAGGAACATGTTTTTTCCACTGGTAGAAATACCTAGGGAGTCATTTTTCTATTTATAGTCTTGTCTGGTCTAGAGAACACATATCAGGAAGTTTATTTACATACAATGCACAAACAAAAAACTCTAAGTTAACCTACTTAAATAGAATGGTAAAAAAGCTAGTAGAACCTAATTACAATGAAACAGAAAGCAATTCAATCCATTAATCAATGCTTGCACAAAAACTTAAAGAAATACAGTGACTGTTCCTTCCAAATGCTTATTAATTTGTGTCAAATGGAAACCAAACCTCTTACATGGCTTCTAAGAATCTTAAATATGTCTGGACAACCTATTAAAACTGTCTGAACCAACCCATAACTAACTTTGGGTGGTTTTTCATATTTTTACAAAATTGTTGTCGAGCAACTTTTATATTTTTGACCTTTTAAGGTCCTAAACCAACATGATAGATCCCAATCACCACCAAAACACTTATACAACTTCCTTAGGAAAAAATAGGTCCTTCCCAATATCCTAGGTAATATTCTCCAATTTTTCCATATTTAGGCTTACATATTCATAGGACCATGACATAATTGCAAAACATGTTACCACAAATAACACAAATCAACCTAAACTAAACACAAACCACTGAAAAAATTCTACAAAAAAAAACTCCATGATTGGACATGACCAACCACTAGACCTTCTCCTGCACCAATATATGTGATTTGGTGGTCTATCATTGATCATCATTTCACCATATACAGAAACTATCCCTTGCAAGCCAACAAAATATAAAGATGAGATGTAAAATCAATATTAAATTATCCTTCCCAATGCATCCATTCAATTGTAAGATCAATATATGTTCCTTTTTTTGACCTTTGACATAGGATTCATAAGAAGAGTTAGGCATCTCTTCCATCTCATCTGAAGAGAAAAACATAATTTTTAATCCAACTCATGATCCTATTGTGAGTCATGATCAAAGTGTTCCTTGATTCCCATCTCAAGATTGTAACATATCTTCTAATTTCCTTAGAGATCCTAGACCCCCACAAGATCCAAGCATACCTATTAAGCCACATATGTCAAACAAAAACCTAAAATAGTATCCAAACTTGTTCACCCAAAATCTATGGCCATGCCTAAGCCAAAAATTCTATTAGGTATATCTCATTCCACCTTCCTTTTTTGGATAATTCTTATCCTATCCATATTCTTTATCATATATGTTTCATTCCACCTAGGTATCTCCATCCTATCTTTGATCTTGATTTATCTCTTAGCTTTCATATCTGGTAATCATTCCCAAGTAAATCAAAACTACCATTTCCATTTCTCCAAGAAGAAGTCAAAACTCATAAGCCAAAGGTTCACATAAAAAACCAATCATACAGAAAGGAACCTCTAGCTATCCATCCTATCCCACATTACCTCATCCCTAATTGGGGGCATATTATAGACCTAGTCATGAAAGTGGATCTATATCGCTATCTAGAAAAAAATATATTACAAACTCAAAATTTGAACCAATTTTACAAAAATCAAAAGATCAAAGCTATGCCTACTAGGACAAAAGAACATTTGAGCTTTCATAAAATCTTGAGTGAAAGAATAATGTTGATCTAACCTTGCTTCTTGGATATCTTCTGTACCTAATCTATCTATATATTGAGAAATATTTTTCTTGATAGGATGTATCCTTACTATATCATGCCTTATCTAGCTATTGTCGTATTGACAAATATATCTTTCCTATACAAGTGCTACCTATCTACGCTAATCTTATCCTTTTGGCAAGGGATGTGTTGGCTATTTGGCTTATTGTCACTTGGTCTTTTCACTTGTTGATTTATATTTTATATTTATTGAGTTTTATCTTGATCTCTGGAGCTTCAAACTTATTTTTAATCTAATATTTAACTTAATTTAATATTTATGTTTTAATCTTTCATTTTTGATCTTTTTTTTTCACCTATTTTGAGGGAGCTCATGAAGCCTTTGATCTTGATATCATAGTGGAGAATGAGGAATGTGGCATGACATTTTCTTCTATGCTTATCTTGTTTATATTTTATTTTGCCTACTCAGAAGAAGCTCATGGAAGAATCAATCTTGATATCATGGTGGAGAGTGAGGAATCAGGCATGGTGATTGCTTTATAATTTTATCTTTCATTTTCATCTTTGATCTTGGTCATTGTTTTCTTGTGCTCTTCTTTCTTCATAACCTACTTGATGATGATACAAATCATAACAAAAATATAAGGTATATCCATCCATCTTGCATATCCTATCCATTCTATGACCCATTTATATGATTTGCCTAGCATTTGATCAAAGAGCTATCTTGCGTATATTTTTATCTAGTTGCATTCACATATATTTTGCACACACTTTTCTTTTACATCTCTTGTAAAAAATATTGTCTCAAAGATGGCTAAAATGTAGACATCTAAATATGGCTATGCATTTTCATCTTGTCAAGTCATCACCTTCACCTTTTCGTATTAATTAAATAATTATTTTTATTATTTAATTAAGCTAACATTTCCTTAGTTAATTCACTATATTTTTCCTCTAATACTTAAATTATTTTATTATTTCATTAGCATTTTCCATCCATAATTAATTGAATAATTTTATTTGATTAATTTTATAATTTTATCCTAATATTAATTAAAAAACTATTATTTAACTAATTTCCTTCTTATAATTAAATAACTTTTAAAAATTATTTGATTAGCTAACACTTCCCCCTTGAATTAAATAAATTTAAATATTTATTCAATTCTTCCCATCTTAAATAAATAAAATCAATATTTTATCTATTTTCTTCATGCATAATTTACACTCTTACCTTATCTGTCCACCTTATCAATCCATGTCCATTATAGGTCTCACCCTCTCTTCCTTTGCTGGTTTTCCTCCTAGCGCTTTTGAGAACCTACACTATTGTCAAATTATTAAGCATCCATCAAGCATTATCATTGCCAAGAGCTAGCACTATCATTATCAAACATGAATTCTTCATATTATCATTGATGATATCAAAGTTAAGCTACAAAACTTGAGAGAAAATCTACATCAAGTATTCAAGCAAGTCTCAACCAACAAAGGAGTCTCCTAAGGTCTTTGCATTGTATTGTTTACCATTTGATTTTATGAATGGATCTTAGATTTCATTGTGTTTGTGTGGATTGTGAGTTTGGATCTTGCATTGCATTGTTTTCGTTATTTTAATTCACCTTCACATCAATCACACAAACTAAATTTGGCAAGACTCAATCTTAACTAAGTAGAGGCCCGTGATGAACTTGAATAGTTTAGAATGAGAAGAAGCTTGTGATGAACTTGAATAGTTCAAAATGAGAAATAGAAGCCTGTGATGAACTTGAATAGTTCAGAATGAGCTTGTTGGGACTTGGTGAAGTTAAAAATTCAAGTTTAGCTAATTAGATCCAAACACCATAAGAGATAAACTAAACAATAGAAATATTAATGTAAACCCATGCTAAAAAATTCTAAATTTTAGATTACAGTTTTTCATTTAAAAAATAAATAGTTGACTAAATTTTAAATATAAATTTTTACTAATAATTTTGATTTCTAAACATTACTGGGCTTTGCCATATGACTTCTGAGAAATGATCTTGTATTCCCCTAATTTTTTAAAAATAATTTAAAAAAAATTTCATTTTAAACATTGATACAAATTATTCTTAAATAATGTTCACATGTTTTAAAAGAGCCCAAGAAGATAGGGCTTGCCTAATAGTGGTAATGTTTAAACCTTGCATAAATCTTAAAAACTCGAAACAATTAAAAAAGTTACCTTGTTCTCCAAAGAAAAATTGTCCTATCAAGGATAATTTACGACGTACAGGCTCTCTTTCTATTTTGGGAGCTAACGTATGATAAAAATCTGAGGAACATCCAAAGAGCATAAAAATTGACAAATTAGGGTTTTCTAGTATTAGAAAGAATTTGTGAGAATATTGTACTCGCGCCATGGGTAAGAGCTGAATGTAAAAGTCCTAGATTGAAACAGAAACAATAAATACTAACAGTAAAATGATATGGCAGAAACAAAATCAGGATATACAAGATGTTCTTTTCATAATTATGAACAATACCCATTAGAGAGAATCCTTATAAAAAAAAACATGGCCAATGAATTATTTAAGAAAAACAAACAAGTGCTTTCACATCAATTGGGTAGTGGACTGCAAGCATTAAGCCATAGGAACCGTACATTATCTAGATATTGCAGCCCAAAAAAATTCACAGTTCCCATCTAAACCGACTTAATCTACAGAAATTTCTTGAAGTCAATGAACATCGAAGAATTTTAATCTAGATTTTTAGGTTGAGTATTTTGTATGTAAGTGTTAATCTACAATCTACGTGGGACTGTAACAAGAAAGGAAGAAAGTAATAGCCAGTATGATTGTTTTCGAAGAATCTTAATCTAGATTTTTAGGTTGAGTATTTTGTATGAAGTGTTAATCTACAATCTACATGGGACTGTAACAAGAAAGGCAGAAAGGAATAGCCAGTATAAATTTTTTTTTCTTGTACTTCTTACATTCTGATAATGGATTGTAAGTGTAATCTGAAATGTAATGTCGATGCAAAAATTTTAACAAAAAAATAATAGATTATGGAAATCTAGTTTCTCTGATGAAATGAAGAATGTCTATAAAGTTTATATACCAATCCTAATGGTAGATGGCAGAATGTTATCCAAAATATTGTTGAATTCCGAAATAAGAATACTAATCATAATAGACTCTGAAAATCTGATCTCTCTAATGAAATGAAGAACGTCTATAGAGTTTATGTGTCAAGTAAAGAAATAAATCGATCCATCTGTCTTTCTCACTGTTCAAGATCATAGAAACAAAAGGACTTTTTTTTTATCTCTCAACATGGTTACAGAATCAGGTAATTTAGACTTACTCAGATTTCTATTCATGAGCAAGTTTAGATTACTAGTGCTGCACCCAATTTCTATTGAAGCCTGGTACATGGATAATCAATCTGTGTTACAATTGTAAATGGAAAACCTAGCAACTCAGGATGTCTTATTTACTGCATACCATTCTGACAAATTTTGAGATTGCAGAGCAGTATTGAAAGAGAAGGAATTGAGAGAATTACTGTTGGAAAAACACAAGCTTGTCATAGAATTAATACCGTCCTTATAACTACCAGTACCCGAGGATTGGAGAACATTAACCTGGGTCTTGAGAAATTTGAGATAGTTAGCTGCTTCCTCTAGCATGGAAGCTGTGTCCATTTTAGTAGCACCTGGAACAAGCTTCTGAAGTATTCTTATCTTGTCACTGATCCTTTCCCTTCTCTCACGAGCTGCAACTGTTTGTGGGACACTTGAAATCTTGATATTCTTGCGCTTCGTGGGCTTGTCCAAGACTTCAGAGCCTAGATTCACAGGCCTGAAAGCTGCAGCCGTGTAGATCATTTCTCTGACACTGGCAATGGCTTCTGCATCTGGTTCTACTCCTGCTGGATCTGCTTGGCCAAAAACAAGGCATGAAGATGATGAAGTGGAAGAGGAATAATTGTAGTGCATTCCAAGTTGAGGATTAGATTCACGTGTTTTGCCTTTGCTATTGGGTTTGGGTTTGGGTTTAGATTTGGGTTTGCAATTCATGGCCTTAGATTTCATGGTGGAGCCTTGGGAATGGGAATTGGACTGATACTTCTGAGTACCATTACCGTGTCGTTGTACTGAATAAGTCATAAGACTGCTGGTACTTTTTTGTTGTGGGTTCTGAGAAGACAATACCATGGGTTTCATATTGTCCTCTATGGTACTAGTTGCTGAGATCCCACCATTATCAGAGGAAAGTACACAGTCCAATGATTCAATGGAAGGCTGCAGGGTTATCAGCTGGTTCAGGTTGGCATCATAAGTATAACACATCTGCATTAAATCATTGCATGAAGAAGAACCAGCTTGATCAAAAGAGCCACAGTAATCTTGCTTCATCTCAGGCTTGGATATGAGCATATCAGTAGATGAATCTGGGATTTCTGTGGGTGAAGCATAGCGCCAGTGTGTTACAGATCTGGAGCTTGTAAGTGGTGAATCTGCTGCAGTTTTATCCATGGAGCTTGGAATCACTAGCTGGCCTGTCATTTGTTTTGTTTGATGAAGTGGGTCTTGATGAGCAATGAAACTGGACTGTATTAGTTGATTACAAATAATATCAGGTTGCTGCTGGCTACCCAGATGATAACTCTCATCAATGTTCCCTGAGATTGAGTCAAGCATTTCACAAGAAATTAAGGTCCTAGAGGGCCATGTATATGGATTTGATACTCCTGACAGAATAGATGCGTTGTTATTCCAGACTAATTCCTCCATAGATCAATATCTTTCTTTCCACTCTCAGAGAGATATATACACTAGTTTCTACAGTGTTTTTTATTATGGTAAACTCTTTTGGTCGGAGCTGTGAATCAGAAGGTACAAATCCATACAAAGAAGCGAGAAAAACATCCCAGTTTTCTCAGTGCTCCAAGTTCAGCTTCAAATTTATTTGATTCTTCCTGCTGGAAAACAGAAACAGATTTTGCATTAGGGTTCAAAAATGCTTGCCAAGGTATAGTGCAAGAAATCAAAGATCTGGGTTTCTAAAGTAGCCCATGTCGACAGAAACCCTGCAATCTTTTCATTTTATTGCCTTGCCATATTCAAACAAGCATGAAATACAGAATGATTTCAACCAAATGCATTATTATATTAACTATTATTATTGTACAACTACTATGGTTGGCAAGCATATACAATATTACATGGCCGTTGTCCCAGAATGCTTGACAAATGTACAAGAGCTGTCTGCATATTCCAATCACTTCAAATGTGAACAGCTCAGTATACCTAATTGACTTGAGTATACCTGCTTATTTTCCTGCAAATTAGACTCAGTCAAATTGACTTGTATAGACCTTCTGCTTATTATGTTACTGCAAAACTTAGTATTCCTCCTACAGAAAACCATAACACTTGATTGATTGACAAGTTTTTCAAAGAACAAAGCTTAAATTTTGGAGCATATAGAGAAGGAATGTTGAGGCTCTCTTAACATTCCGATGATGGATCATGGTATGGGATCCAAAATGTTGATGTTAGAAAATCTTCCACAATCAGATTGAAAAACAACAGTGACAATCTCATAGATTGTGACATTAATAACCGAAAACTTTAAGATTTGATCTCAGCACAGGAGATCTCTCCTGCTCATGATTAGACATGACCGAAAGCAAACAAGACAATAACATACAATGCATAGTATTTGCAGCCTAACTATATCACAACTGATGTCACACTAAATAAATCTTCAACTATCTCAAAAAATTTTCTAATCAACCATTTTCTTCTTACAAGCAGCAAGCACATTATAGTTAAGCTCACCGTGTGCAAACATTTAAATCACCATCTACAATAATGACATGGAAAGGACTATCACTGACACGGAGACAACTACCCATAAACAAATCAGATGTATTTGTAAGAAAATTACATTCACTTTATTTTTTTGTTACCAGTGTACAATTTTGAGAGAATCTTCTGGTATTATCCAACTACATCATTTTCTCTACAGCTAAACAGAAACTAATTTACAGAGAGAACTAAATTAAACTAAACAAAACATTAAGACATACCTAAGAGGATACTAATAACTCCATGCATGCATCTGTGTGCTCACCATGATAACAAAACAAAACAAGAATGAACTTCATTTACCTGCTGTTCAAGCTCTCTTCAAATCCATGAAATGTTGTATTGGTTTTCATCAATCCTTCCATTTCCACAAAGCTTGGCTTCTTATCTGCCTTTCCCACCTACATGCACGTGTCTGCTGTGCAAATTGCTAGTAAAGAATATTCATTGTAAGAACAAATTCCACCAACCATTGTACAAATAATATATGCTATTGGTTTAAACCTATCATCTCTGCTTCTGTAGAGATTTAAAAAGTAACTTTAAAAGATGAAATCATCGTTAATACATTAATTGAGTTCTAGGTTACGTTTGGTTAGTGGAAGGACTTGTTTCACATGTAGTACATGAGGCCACTTTGTTTTTTAGGCGGGACACATCATAGTGGGAGAAAGCTCATTTGATGCTTCTCTGCCCATGGATTGGGCATATGGGCTAAATGTCAACTTTATCTAGATATTGAATTCATATGAAAATGAAAGGAAAGCTGTTTTTATCGATTTAGTCATTCCATCTTTTTAGTTTACTTATTCTGGAATGGGCGGTTCTCAAAGTCACATGAATGGAGACTGAGGTCACACTCAAGAAGCAATACTTTGCTGATTTTATGCCATTAGCTTTAAAATATCAATTTAAATGCAAAGGGCTCTTTAAATGTGGATCATACTAGCTAATCTAGGCCAGAGAAAAGGAACCTGTGGTATGTTTGTGAAATGGTAAAAATTGTATATTTGTGTTATTTTTATTTTTTTATATTTAATTAAGGGAGATATTTCGATATAAATATATTGACAAATGTATATAAAAATAGATCTATCATCTTATAGTATTTTCTTATCCATTTACATGTATTTTTATATATATCTATATCTTTTATCTTATTCAGGTGTTTATACATTCATATACGTTTTCTTGCTTAACTTGTTTATCACACTCATGATTACACATAGTCCATGCACATGCTATCAAATGTAATTAACTCACCAACTCCATGTACAATTCAAAATAGATTCTCTAATGAAACATTCCTACTAGTAGAGTTTTAATTCCTATCAAGTTGAAAATAGTCAAAGAGGAGGTAATGGAAAGTTCAGAGCCAACCATAAGAAATGAAAGGAAGGGATAATTTGATAGAGAGAAGTACAAAGATATGAGAAATGAAAAAAAGAGGTAATGCATGATATTTTGAAGTAGAATAGGTCAAGGGGAAGGTTTAAGGAAGAACCTAAGTTTGTATGGTGTTGATTAGTGAATTTACATTTTATTAGAAAAGTTTATACCAAATATAAGAAGTTTTGTAGATGTAGGATGTGACTTACGAAACAACCAGAGAGATTTAAAAGTGGGTTCTTTTACACTAAGAGTAGTGATTTTAGTGGTATAGATTCAAAAAGGGAAACAAAAATAAGACAATTCTAAAAGGGAAATACATTGAGAGTAGTGATTCTAGTAGTATACATAATACAATAACTTGCATTAAGCACATAATCATACTACAATCATGAAGAGAAGATGTTATGCATGATCAGATTTTTGCAAGAATCACAACAATATAAAATAAATACAATATGGTGATTAAAATAATATTATGTAAGATATTCAACATCCATTTAATCCTTCAATGTGTCATCAATGAAAAATGGACATCTATAGTGTAATAAGTGAATTTCCTTCATTCATTTATCCATTTTCAATTGAAATATAAAAGTTGAATAGTCATATAAGCTCATATGTACATCCAAAGATAGTATGAATTCAAAACAAAACCTTGAGGTTTGATGGTTTCATTTTGTATCTTCAAAAAATATTGAAAATTGACCTACTCTCTTTCTACCTTTCATTTTTTATTAAATGAATAACAATATATGTGAACTCCTTATCTAATATTTTTTTATCTTCAACACCAAATGTTAGTATTCTATAATTTGAATAATCACAAAAATTTAATTTTGATGCTAGACAATTAAGACAAAAAGTTCAAAATATAGATTAGTGTGACATGCATGCATTAGAATGATCATTTATCACATGAACATTAGCAATAGAAATATATAGGTCCTATACATTTGAGTTGGCTCTAGCTATGACATCTCTCCTCCAATGGTGTAGGTCAAGTATTTTTATTAGGATTGGTAGTTCTAACTAAGAGCATGAAGGTGCCAATGTATTTTTTTTGTGGGTCCATGTTTCTTTATCCTCTAGCTACTCCTAGTGGGGTCACCACATTTTTCACATGAATCAATAGATTTAGTTATGTAACATTTGATCAATATCAAAAGTAATAAGTGTTTGGAGTTACATGGATCACCTATCTTATTATTTAATCTAATAGTTTTGAGAAACTGATTTACACTTTTTTATATCACCTTTTACCAAGGCAATGACACCATGTTGAAATTCATAATGATCCATGAATGACATTATATATTCTCTTGTTGGAACTTGAAGCCTTTTGGGTTTGAAGAATGTGACATGCAACTACTACGAGACCTAACTCTTATGAAAGTTAAATCATCATTGGTTTGCTGAATTCCAACTCATTTATATTTGACCAATGACATAATTGTTGATTGTTGTTAGAACTAAAAAAGTCTTTGAAAGGTCATTGATTTCTTTTATTATATTGATGGATTCAAAGAGTGTTACTTTATATATTTTAAAAATGATGGAAAATATCTCATGACTTCAAAATTATAGGAAAGCATTGGTCTAGCTATATGAATTGGATGGTTCTTATAGAGAAACCTTTACACAAATGAATAGTGCTGGTTAAAGAGGATGGAAATTTACAACCAAACATACCAAGAAATGGGGACAATCCTCAATGAAAAACTAGTAGGGATAAAAGTCTTTAATTGTAGCAACCTCTTGGGGATCCCTGTTAACAACTATGAGCCTAATGTTGAATTTAGGGAAAAAGAACAAAAATTTCAAATAATAAAATTTTTTTCCAATAAGGGAAGATGATTATAGCTTGCTAAGTTTAAGATGAACTTGTTTCCACTCCACCTTTTTGGATATCTGCTTTCTCATAAATAAATTAAAGCAATTGTCTAGATCCAACACTTCCTTTTAGAAGATTCTCTTCAATTACTATTATAGTTTGGACCTCTAGTTAAAGTTCCTCATAACCCATGTGGGTTATGAAGAACTATATGTTGTTTTCAACCCGCAGGCTATGCGAATTTCCAATTCCCCAAAATGAGAAACAACGACTTGAGGTATCCAAAAAACACCATAACCCATGTGTGTTCCATTGTCAATTGCATTTTCCTGACGTTTAGATCAATTTGTAACAATGCCACCACCGTCTAACAAGTAAGTATTTGTTGGTTTTATTATTTTTAATTGAATTTGGATTGAAGTAGGGTTTGTTTAATTGATTTATGTTTTTTTATTAATTTGATGTCAGATTTCAAAAATAATCCCTAACAAAAAAATAGACAACAAAGACCTCTTCCTGCATAACCAACACAAGAAAACCCTAAAAATGTTGTACATGAGAAACAAAAAAACCCTCAAGATGCTTCTCCACAACCAGAAAACCCTCAAAATGCTTCTCTTGAACAATCACTGCCACTCCAAAATGCTATGCGTCCTCCAGTAGATCATGTACATGCCACACAAGAGGATCTTATCAATCTCTTGCCATAAAATGCTACCCAAATTTATATATTAGTGAATAGGTTGAGGTCCTCTAGCCAGGAGCACCATTCATCCCTCACCAAAACCCTAATAGTGTGAATGAGGTATCTAGATAGGTTAGAAAATGGGGTTCATGGAGGGATAGATGTCGTGCCTTTTATGCAGATGAGTTGTCATATGATGAGGTGAAAAGAAAGGGCTTACGTAAAGATGACATATGTGCTCTTTTCACCGATCATAAAACTAGTAACAACTTGCTTATTGATACGAGTAGGTTTCCTATACATTGGTGTGTGCACACTAGGATGAAAGCAACTTTTTGGAATAGGTTGTATATGGTCTTTGACCAACTACCTTGTAACAATTGGGAGGTGCCTCTATATTTTTTGAGAAAGCTATATTGTGAGTTTATCCCTGACTTGAAGATGAATTAATTTGACATATGATAGTTCCAGGGTAGAGGGGGAGGCTTTGCGCATGATAAACCAGGGGTCCATAGGGTGGTAGACCTACAACATAGGATACATGTAGCTCCTAAACCCATGCTTCATGTCACGGTCCCAGTAGCCCTGAAGGAGTGTATGGAGTTACATACTCTTGAGGTAGCTACATCATTGACTTATATTATTGTTTAACATGGCACACAGTTAGTTGGACCAGAGGATGGATCAACACTTGCGACACCTCAGTCATCATTATATGTACCATTTGGCTCATCCCTACGCATTGAGAATATGTGCACCAACTACCAAAAGATATATTCTAGGGTATATACTGACACAAATGAGGATGGTTCGACATTCCATTTGTGTACACATTGTGGCAGTAGATTCCATGCTTCCACCATAGAGGGTGTGGCCATCATTGATGACCTATTGACCATGGTGTTTTTTGGTGGAGAGAAGATCCAGGTGTGTTTATTTGTGTTTATGACATGTTATTAATTAATCACCTAAATGTTATTAAAGTAAATAAATTTGCATTAATATAGAATAATTTAAAGTGATATATGAATAATATACATTTTAGGGTGCCACAGGTGGTGCGAGTACACAATGTAGTGTTTGATCCATTCGACGTGCACGAGTAGCTTCAACACACGAGGTAAAGATTTTTAAATATTCTTAAAAATAAAATAATACGTTGGTTTCAAAATAGATTTTTTTAATATGTATATTTATTTGGTGTTTTATAGGGCTTGTTCAGGGCTCATATGTCCCAAATTGATTATATCACACTTTCGACCATTGAATTTTGCCTAGAAAGCTTTGCAATATCATATTTTGCACCACTCTTATTTAAAATTTTAATTGAACCCATGCGAGTCATTTAAATTTATATATTTTTGTCTTAGATTTAATAATATATATTTGTTTCTCTTATGTTAATTTTGTTTCTATTAGGTTACCCCACCTGTCACAAATACATCTCGTGTGTGAAAGACATCTTCTAGCATGCCGAGATAGAAAAATATATCCTCACGGACACCCAAAAGGCAAAAGGTAATTTAGTACAATTTAAATTTATTTGTTGAAATGTATTATGATTAAACATGTACATGTAGATCTCGATGAATGCACTGGTTTATTTGTTCTATATATAGAAACAATTGGGGTTTATAGAATTAATGAATGCACCTGATGTCGCAAAGGTTCAGGAGAGGGAAGAGGTAACATTTCCATATTCACTTTCTATTGTATTCTTGTTTGTTCGAAATCTCTAAATTCTTCCTCTATGACTATAACATATGTTATCATTTTTTATTCAGGAAATGGTCATAGCAGAATCATCAACGAAATTGCCTCCTAAGAGTACAGGAGAACCATATGAGGCTCTGGTATGCATTTTTTCTATATATGTTAAATATATGTGTTTAGACATAAGTCCATGCATTTTTATTTTTTTAGTGTTTGTAAACAAATTTGGATTATTAACTTGTATTAATTCCCTCTTCACTATTATATCCCTCTTCACCACTTCCCACAGATCCTCTACCATTCCATTTTTTAGGAGTCCTGATCGTCGAAGAGGGGGTCCAACACAATAGAGGGAACATGTATGTTTTCCTTTTTAGTTGAAATCCTCTCGTCAAATCCTATTGGATTGCGTTCTTGCTTGTTTGAAAGTACTAATTCCTTCATATATGACTATAAC
This sequence comes from Thuja plicata, assembly GCA_018584345.1. Taxonomy (NCBI): domain Eukaryota; kingdom Viridiplantae; phylum Streptophyta; class Pinopsida; order Cupressales; family Cupressaceae; genus Thuja; species Thuja plicata. The sequence goes on from MU226356.1 coordinate 151,060, forward strand.
ATCTCTTATCATTTACCACACAGGAAAAGATCATAGCTACTTCATCAGTGGTTGTGCCTCCTAGGAGTATAGGAGATCCATTTGAGGCTCTGGTATGCATTTGTTGTTTAGTCCATGCATTTTTTATTTTTTTAGTGTTTCTTGACATATATGTTATTAACTTGTATTAATTTTGTTTTATCTATTATAGCCCCCTTAATGACTTCCCATAAATCCTCTACCTTTCTATTTTGTTAGGAGTCCCATTCACCCAAGAAGGAGTCCATCAACTCTACTACACAGACCAATACCAAAAGTAAGACATGATGTAATCAACAATTTAACTACAAATAAATTACAGTTTAGTATTTAGTTATTTTGAGAAAAGAGATCTAATTTCGCATTTGAATTATTCTTGTGCGACGACCTACAGAGCCATGCACTGCTTCAAGGAGGCTCAATTTTGATGATCCACCACAATCATAGATATTGATAAAGATATATTATTTTAGTTGTGGTCATTGAAGGACCAATTTATATATATGTTTGACATTTGTATTGTATATATCGACCTTGACATAGCACATGTTACATTTTTTTAACTCTATTATTGAGTTGGCATTTATGCCATTTTTGTATATTTACATGATTATTGTTCATTTTCATACATATGAAAGTTAATATTCGATCCAATTTTCTCATTGTGTGCATATCTTTGTACTTTAAAACTTAGTTATTTGCAATTGAAGTGTGATCGAACTTGTTCATTGTGTGTATGTCTGGCTAATTTGAAATGTACATAATTATAATTTAAATGTGATCTAATTTGTTCATTGTGTGCAAATCATATGGAATATACTTTTAAATGATTATTTAATATAATAGAATGCAAACATGTTTATTATTGGAGTCATATTGTGTTTATGAAATAATGAAATTCAGACACAAGTGTCATCATCACCGACAAATTTTATTGTTGGAACGTGCATTGGGAATGATCAATTTCATATATCTACCTCTTTGGACACATTTTGATATGTTTCAACAAATAAAAATTGTCAATTTTGTTTATTTTAACCTTTCCCATGATATTGGAGTAATTTCTTGGGTTTGGGAGTGTTTAGAGGGTAGGTGCTTTGTAAAACAAGATTAAATGTCCCGTAAATGCCTAAAATCAACAGTTTTTAAGAAAGTTGTTCCTAAACATGACATGTCAAGTTTGACATATGTTAGGTTCCACCCAAATGGTTATCTAAAAAGGTCAATTTTTAATATGAGAGGTGTACATGTCATAAATTAAGAACCAAAAACTCATGTTTGAGGGCTACTAGAAATAAACCCTCGTTGGGAAGGAAGCCCAAATTGTGTCATGTTCATTGTAGGCATGAACTGACACCTTGATCACTTTTGATTGGGTTGGTACACCCTAGGCATGGTCCCACTTTTCCTCTCAGCACGCCAAAATGCTCAGCAACATACCCTACCAATGATGTCCCTTGTGTACCTTAAGTGCAAATAATATACAACTTTGACAAGCTATTTATTGAAAATAGTGGCACTTGTGCATGATCTATTTGAACCTATAGGGCCGTGTTAGGCCTCCCTACAATAATTTTTCTTGGTTTTTGAGTGCTTAGAATAATTTTTGCAAGGCAATAATTTTTCACAAGGTGCAAAAAGTGTCAGATGCACTTAGTACAAAGTCACCAATTAGCCCATATCACGTTCGATTCATCATTGGGCATGAAATGACACCTTGATCATATTCATTTGGGTAGGTTTAACCTAGGAATAGTCCCACTTTGCCTCTTGAAATGCTGAAATGCTCAACGACATACCCTACCGACAATGCCCTTTGTGTACCATAAGTGCAAAAAATGTCCAACTTTGACATACTGTTTCTTGAAAACTGTGGCACCTGCACATGATCTGTTTGAACCTATAGGGTTTTATTAGCACCCCCTACAATATCTTGTCTTAGTTTTTGAGTTATCAACATCATATTTGCAGGGCATAAATTTTTCTCAAGGTGCAAAAGTGTCAGATTTACTTAGTGCAAAGTCACCAATTATCCCATATCACATTCTGTTCATCATGGGCATGAATCAACACCTCCATCACATCTGTTTGGGTGGGTTTACCCTAGGAACAGTCACACTTTACCTCTTGGTATGTCAGAATTCTCAACGATATACCCTACTGATGATATCCCTTGTGTACCATAAGTGCAAAAAAGCATCCAACTTCAATGGATTGTTTCTTGCAAACCGTGGCACCTGCACATGATCTTTTTGAACCTATAGGACCATGTTAAGACCCCATACAATAAATTTTCTCATTTTTTGAATGCTTAGAAACAGTTTTGCAGGGAAATGTTTTTTCTCAAGGTGCAAAAAGTGTGAGATGCACTTAGTGAAAAGTTGCCAATTGGACCATATCACATTCCGTTCATTGTGGGCATGAACTTGTTGGTTTTATTTCGTGTTTTTTCTTTTTTCCCCTGTTCCTTGCTCTCCTCTCTGAAAATTTTCAGGTTTTCATGCTTATTCCTTGTCAAAATCCTGATAAAATCCTGACAAAACCCTAAGGCATAATGTTAAACGATGCATTTTGAAACCCTTTGGCCATGTCTTCTTTTCCTTCGTTACCTTTTTTAAGTCACAAAAGGCATGTGCTATATAAAAGATTAAGTCAGGTCGCTTGATCGCATGACCCAGAATGAATATGCCAAAACATCTCCCGACTTTGATTTTACCTTGTGTCGCTTAGTCTTGATAAAAAATAGAATATTCCATCTATGACTCGAGACTTAGCGATTTCCTTGTAGTCGGGTTGTCGCTTAATATCATGTTTTAAAGCTTTGAAAGAAATGGGACCCGCTTCAGTCGGGTGA
>MU226356.1:156770-167050 GCA_018584345.1 Thuja plicata
CACACACACACACACACATATATATATATATATGCATATACATATATACACATATATACACATATATGTATGCACACACACACACATATATATATATATACATATACACATTATACACATATATATGCATAAATTACACACACACACACACACACACATATATATATATATGCATATACATATATACACATATATACACATATATGTATGCACACACACACACACACACATATATACACATATACACATTATATACATATATATGCACATATATGTACATTTACACACACATATACACATATATACACATATATGCATATATATACACATATATGCATATATACATGCATATATGCATATATATACACATATATACATGTATATATACATATATATACACATATATGCATATATACACATATACATGTATATATACATATATATACACATATACATGCATATATACACATATACATGTATATATACATATATATACACATATGCATGCATATATATACAAATTTACAAACAATATATATTAAAAAACATTAAAATGCATATATACAAACAATATATATTATAAAACAATAAAATATGCAAATTAGAAATGTGAAAAACCTGAAGCAAATTGACGTTTGATAAAACAAAAGCCACTATTCTCTGTCACTTTCAACCCAGCCAAAACAGTCAAAATGACTGTTTCGGCGGGTTTTATTCCGCCAAAATAAACCAAGTTACTTTCGATCGAAAGTAACTAGGTACTTTCGATTGAAAGTAACTTCCGATCGAAAGTTTTTAGTTGTTCCGATTGAAAGTATCTAACATTTTTTAGTGTGTCACGCTTTTCGGGGTGAATTCCTTCCTCCCAAAAAGTGTAACCCACTATTGTGGTATTACCCAACAATTTTTCTCAAGGTGAAAAAAGTCTTAGATGCACCTAGTTCAAAGTCGCTAATTAGCCTATATCACATTCCGTTCATTATGGGAATGAATTGATACCTTGATTGTGTCCATTTGGGTGGGTATAACCTAGTCACGGTCCCAATTTTCCTCTCACAATGCTAGAACGCTCAGCAACATACCCTATCGGTGATGTCCCTCGTGTACCCTAAGTGCAAAAATCTATCAAACTTTGACAGACTATTTCTTACAAACTCTGGCACCTGTAAGCAATCTATTTGAGCCTATAGGGTCATGTTAGGCCCCCCTAAAATAACCTATACTATTTTTTGAAGGATTAAAATCATTTTTGTAGGGAAGCAATTTTTCCAAGGTACAAAAAGTGTTAGATGCACTTAGTCCAAAGTTGCCAATTAGCCCATATCATGTTATGTTCATTGTGGGCATGAACCGACACTCAATCATGTCTTTTTGAGTGGGTTTACCCTAGGCACGGTCCCACTTTTCCTCTTGGCACATCGGTACGCTCAACAACATACCCTACTAATGATGTCCCTTGTGTTCATTGACATATTTGGCAAGGCAGTCTCACTCCTCATTTTACAACAATGGGCAATTTTGGAAAGAGTGTCCCAATTTAAGAGAAATGAAAATCATAGTGAGTACAAATTAATTTCAAATCCAATGGGTGTATGGTGCACAAACACCCAATGATCCATGATGAAATATTGATTTTTGAGTCTAAAATTAATGTTTTAAGGTTGTAATAAGGTCTAAAAGACCATCTTTAACTTGTTAGTAGTGGTATTGAGTCTTAGAGTGTCTCTTGGGTTCAATTTTGTAAAAGTTGCAAAACTTGTCAATGTTTCCATAAGGATGCCAAGGGTTTCAATACAAAGTGAATGGTTTCTCTTATTTTTACTTTTGGAATCCCTTAGAAATTGGTATTTTGCAAGTTTAAAAGGTATAATTTATGATTTCAACAGTTGTAGTCATGTTGGATGATGTTTAGGGGAAATATGACAATTCCCTAGATGGATTACTCGTGTTCTTTTGTTTTTGGAGCAGCAATACCAATCCATTTTAGATTCATTGTTCCTAAGAAACCTTACCTAAGTTCCATATATGTTGTAAAATGTCAAAAAGGCTATTAAAAAAGGTGATTACATTTTGGATTTTGAAAGAGTGAGTTCATGGTATGCTAATTTGTATTGAATTTGTGGGAAGGGAATTGAGATACTAGTTTATTAAAGCATATGTATGATCCCATTTGCAATCAGATACTACTTGTTGAGAAGCTTTGTAGTTGCTTCAGTGATTGTGGGGTATAACATAAAAAATGGTTCGAAGACCTTATTTTCAGTATTAACATGAAATATGACTTCAAAGATTCATAATTACCACATGGAAACATGAAGACAACATTTTTTGTACTTTGCGCTTTTTTACTTTATTACATCATGAATGGTACGGTACAAAATTCATTTATTTAGCAAATTAAAATTAATTATGTAACGATACAAAATTAAATATGTATTTATAATCAAATGGTACACATTAGGATATACAGAATTTAACCTCTTAATATTTTTAAATCAGCCCCATGGCCACTTTTATATACAAAATTTGGCTTCTAATATGCACATGGAAGCTCATTACTGTTTATATATACAAAATTTGGCATCTAAATGTGCACATTACAGCTCATTACTGGTTTTATATACAAAATTTGGCCTCCAAATATGCCAATAAAGCACCTCAGGGCCATTAATATATACAAAAAAGCAAAGTTACAACGTTTTACAAAAGATATATGCAAAATTGTCAAAAGTAATCTACCACTTTGTAGAATCATTTTTCTATATGGACAAAAATTAATCAAGTGAACCTTCTAGATAGGGTATAACCCTTATTGTATCAAGTATTAGCTAGTGGTCAGATTCACAAACTTTTCACAAATTATTGTTAAGAGGTTTACCACGATACTTAATCAATTAAATATGTTTTGCAACAACAAGGTTAGAGTATTGAATAATATATCTATGTGTGTCAAAGTCCTCAAACAACTAGGCATTATAATTTTTATAGGGTACCTGCATTTTATAGAAGGATAAGTTTATAAAGAACCTCAAGGCCATTAATATATACAAAAAAGCAAAGTTACAACGTTTTACAAAAGATATATGCAAAATTGTCAAAAGTAATCTATCATTTTGTAGAATCATTCTTCTATATGGAAAAAAAATTAATCAAGTGAACCTTCTAGATAGGGTATAACCCTTATTGTATCAAGTATTGGCTAGTGGTCAGATTCACAAACTTTTCAAAAATTATTGTTAAGAGGTTTACCACGATACTTAATCAATTAAATATGTTTTGCAACAACAAGGCTAGAGTATTGAATAATATGTCTATGTGTGTCAAAGTCATCAAACAACTAGGCATTATAATTTTTATAGGGTACTTGCATTTTATAGAAGGATAAGTTTATACCAAAATCAATGTAAAGTGTAATAAAATGAGTTTAATAGGTCTCAATACAATGACACAACAACAATACATTCTAAGCCATGTCCCTATCACAACAAAAAATCCTATTGGGTACTCAATACCCTCTCCATCAACTAATATAGTTGTCAATTTATTTTTGGCATCAATACAATGACACAAAAGTAATATGTTCCTTCTTCATTGTTCTTGTCTGCAATAATTGCATATATATGACCTGCATTTTATAGAAGGATAAGTTAATACAAAAACCAATGTAAAGTTTAATAAAATGAGTTTAAAATTGAGTTTACCTAAGTAATAAATTGAGAAATTACCTGGTTCAGCTAGGCCAGATACATGGTCAAAATCCACTGATGCTTCAATCTGGTTCAATTGTAGTGTTCTAGGAAGTTGATATGTATAAATAGTTTGTAAAGGTCTATAAGACCATTGGTCAACCCACTCTTTTGATTCACATTCGTCCCACACAAAATGCATACACAAAGAGAAAAAAACATGCAATCTATCTAGTGTAAACAACTAATGACACTACATTTGAAATTCTAAATGAATGCATGTCACTTGATCCTATAAGTGTACAACAATCTAGATAGTTTTCAATGTTAGATTCACATATCTACCAAAAATATCTAGAAAACATAGACTTACCTACATTACTTAGTCCCATCGTAGAGTCACACAATTGTACAATTGTATTTGCATCTATTAACACTGTGCCACCTTCGTACTTCAATTCCTCTCTAGCAAGAGCTCTTTTTACACATGCTCCCACACCATCATGCTCTCCCTTTCCATGCCCTACCTCAGTAAATTCCAAAAATGTTGCACACCACATGTCACATGCATCCTGGCAAACCAATAGAACATCCTTTCAAGTTCTTGAATTGTGAGGTGCAATTGTCCGACCATATTATGTGTTAGTTGTATTTTATCTCTTTCCCTTAAACTGTCATAGAAAACTATAAATCATCCTTGTGAAAAATCTGATGAATGAGTATTATTATCATTGATATAAAGGTGATACTCTCTTATAACCTTTCTATCCTCCTCTGTACTATCATATGCATGCATGAGTGCTATGTGTACAAAAATTGTAACTTGTGTAGAGTGTTAAAACATAGGTTGCACTTCATTTGGAGGTTTTAGTGTATAATTCTAAAAAAAATCAACGATAGAGACAATATTACCGAGGGCAAAAGTGTCCTTACACAACTTGAACTGCTCATCTAACCAACTTTCTATATGTGTATGACTTATGTACTCATAAACTAGATTCTCTTGAAAAATTTTCACAAAATCATCTATGCACATAACCTTTTTCACTAACTCACACCTCTTTAATTATTTTCCATCTTTAACACCATATGTGACTGACTTGTATTTTCCAATAGAAACTAGTTTCTTACCAATTTCATGTGTGCTATCTAGATGTATGCATCCATGCAACTGATGCAAACCACCACATGTAGGAAAAAAACATTTCAAAAACATTATCTTATAATAAATGTACCCATCATCTCTTTTACATAGTACACTTAAATAAATTCTCTTGGTGACTTAGGAGGTGCTTGTAGACCACATTCTTGCAAAACATCGTTAGTGTGCAAAGTACAACATATATGATGATAAATATAATAAAGCATGGAAAATTCAACATGGACCCTACAAGAACATTTAGTACGTGCATGATTAATCTTAATATAAAATGGTTTTTTCATCTCAAAAAATCTTTGACTAATTCTAATCTCAGGAAAGCTTTCAAGAAACCTTATATAAAATTGTGTTTGAGTCATATCTAAATAGTATTTTGGATGTGACTCACGATTTCTAAATCCAATTCCCATTCTAACAACATCTCTTTGGTTGGGTGAAACCTTTGTGTTTTCATGCCAAAACTTTTCAATTACTACTCTTAGTGCATCAATAACAACCTTGTCCTTGCGTGGGAGTCTACCTGAGAATGCCCAAAGAGAATTGTTGTTAGGATCCTCAATTTTCTCTCACCTCTCTAAGGCATTGTGTAATTTTGTTCTACTTATCCTTGGTGACTTGCTTGTTCTTCTTATTAAACAATTTTTTTTTAGTTGCTTTCCCATTATGGTTGATGTGAGGACACGTCAAGTAACATTAGCATCTTTAGTACATGATTTCAAACCAATGTATTGGTATGCATTAAATAAATTTCTCATAATGGTTCTTTCACTATTATTTTTGGATGTTCTTAACCCCCAATATTTTTATTGTCTCTCTAAATTTTAGATTTTTAATCATTTCAACAACTAATTGGCATCTTTCACTTTGATTTAAGTTTTCAAAATAGCTATTCCACATTCTTCTAACCATTCTTCAACATGTTCTTTCAGAAAATTTATCAATCATATCATTCAAAATATTTTCATCAATGTCAATTAGAAACTTTGGTTTTTAACGAATTATTCTAGGAGGTGTTAAGATTGGTGCATGCTCTTCGTTTTCATTAGGTGCATTATTCACATCAAATTGAAATGGTGTATGTTCTTCAATTTCATTGGGTGCATTAGGTGCATTCATCACATCAAATTCAATTGGTGTATGTTCATCACATTCATTAGGTGCATTCGTTAAATGCATTTGAATTGGTGTATGTAGATCATTTTCATTTGGTGCATTAGGTTCATTCATCATATCAATTTGAATTGTTGCATTAGGTGCATTAGATGACGTACCTTCACGTAATCTCCTCATATGCTCCCTTTGTCTTTCCTTTGATGCCTCTCGTTGTTCAATTGTTCCTCTCTTGTTCTTTCCCATTGTTGATATTGATTGTCCTACACATAATATCATGATGAACATACACAATCAAATACACAAAAAACCAACAAATTATCATCATTTTGTTTTAATATAAAGTAATAATATTAAAATGACTTCAAGAACAAATAAAAAATAAGAGAAATCAATCATTTCAAATCAAATGTGACAAAAAAACATGAAAACTTGTTTGATATATATAACGAGGATTTGGGGGTGAGTTCATATTTTGTTCTTCGCTACTAAAATAAAATGGTTGGAAGGATTAATCCTCGCCATTTTTACTAAACTTGTTTCTCATGCATTCTTTCTTTTTTCACTTCAATAAATTTATTTAATAACTTTTACCTTTTTTATTTTTATTTTTCTTATTTGAAAAGAACAATGAGTGCATAATCAAAAACTTTATAGCCTAAAATCCAGAGCCAACTTTTAATTTTTTTTTTTTAATAAATAGTCATCGGTTTCAGCCATTATATACCAATGATGTTTGTTTCGTGATTCTGAAAAGACAACTTCGATCTGAGATAGTGACTTGAGTCTGCTTTTTACGAAGCCCAAAACATTATTAGCAATGCATGTTTACGAATATGTGAAAATTCTTAATTCCTCTCGAAAGAATATATTTGATCAGACGAAAACAGTTAAATACTTAGAAGCGCTGAACGAGAAGTTATAATAAAATGAATAAGTGCCGGAAATTTATTTTTATGGCAGAGATATTTTTATTAAACACTGCAATACGACTGCGAGCTATTTCCTGCACGCTCTGTTTAAAGATTGAACGCTCTAAAGTTTTTTTTAGTGGTATATAAGAGAATCGTTTTGAAGTTGTGAAGATTCAAATCTCAAGCTTTTTGATGTATAAGAATAACCTTATCAGTCTGTTTATCATTTTATTGACACAACCACAAAAATCATGAACCATCTGTCTCACCAAGATCTTCGTTGATAATTGAAAATCAATATTATTTTCGATGGGCGATTTTGGATGAATCAAGTTTTGTTCAGTGTAAGATTGAGATCTCATAATAATAATAAAGTTAGTATCTTATTCTGTGAAAATTCTTATTGCAGTCACTGATTATTAATCTCCTATCTCATAAAGATTATTTAACTGCTGAAAATAAATTTACAGCTGAATATCAAAAAATAACACTACTGCAACTTCACCAATAAAAATACAGAAATAAATATGCAACACAAAGAACACAATATTTTTGGACAAATCATCCTTGGAAAAATTCCGAAGGGAAAACCAGTACTGTAGATGAGAAATATATATTAATCTTCAGCAAAATTAAGAGATACAAAATTCCTTGCCTCTCACTGGCAGAATTCAGACAATCTCTTAACTCCTCCTGCTGATATTCCCAATGCTATCACTGCGCCCTTGCTAAAAATGCAAGACTGTTTGCTATCACTGCAAACTCATTTGCTAACACTGCAAATGCTTCTCTGACTTGATGTTCTCTAAATGCCCCTAGACCCCCTTTTATACTACCCTCATTGGTAAACCAACAGCCGAGATCAAATCTCAATCAACAACTGAGATAAAAACAACACACCCAACCAATCAAAAAATTGATTGTTAGTTGTCACCTAGGGGAATCCAACAATTAATAATTAATTGTTAGCATGTGGATGAACAGTTGTCCAAACTAACTAACTAACACTCCCTCTTAGCGAGGAAGTTGTTCTGCATGACACCCAACATATCTATGAAGAAGATGAATTTTGCTTTCCCCAATGCCTTTGTTAGAATGTCTGCTACCTGCTCCTTTGTAGGTATGTACTGTAGCTGAACAATCCCCCGTTGTACACAATCTCTGATGAAGTGATACCTGATGTCTATATGTTTAGACCTATCATGAAACACTGGATTCTCAGACAACTTGATGCAACTCTGATTGTCACAATGTATCACAGTAGTCTCAACTCTCTGACCAAACAAGGCCGCTAGCAACTTTCGAAGCCATATAGCTTCACACGTCGCCATGCTAGCTGCTATGTATTCTGCTTCTACAGAACTCAAAGCCACATACTTCTACATCCTACTGAACCAAGAGACAACTCCTGATCCCAAACTGAAACAACACCCTGAAGTGCTTCTCTTGTCTGTTGTACTGCCTACCCAATCTGCATCAGTATAGCCTATCAACTTGATACCTTCACCTCAAACATATCTGATCCCATACTCAACTGTACCATGCAAATAACGCAACACATGCTTAGTCGTTGTCCAATGCACTCTCTTTGGTTCCACCATGAACTGACTAAGAGAGTTAACTGCAAATGCTATGTCTGGCCTGGTGTTGACCAAATACATCAGCAAACCAATCAACTGCCTGTATAAGGTGGGATCTACATCCTTCTCCCTGGATGTATCTACTTTCCTCCAATTCATGATCATGGGTGTAGACATGGCTTTGCAATCCTCCATCTCGAATCTCTTCAAGATTTCAATGCAATATTTCCCTTGCCCAAGGAAAATCTCTCCATTTTTCTGCCACACCTCCATGCCTAGAAAGTAGTGCATAAGTCCTAAGTCCTTCATCTCGAACCCTGCTGCAAGATTCCTCTTGCACTCCTCTATGAGCCCTAGTGAACCTGTATGAAACAAGTCATCCACATATAGAACAAGAATGAGAACCTCACCCCCAACCACCAAGTAGTAGAGGTTCGCATCAGCCTCACTCTTCACATAGCCCATTTTCTGCAAGTATGTATCAATGCGCTCATACCACACTCTAGGAGCTTGCTTGAGTCCTTACAAAGCTCTCTTCAATCTGCACATGTGACTCTCTTTTCTGTGTGCTACAAAGCCTTCTGGTTTCTCTATGTATATCTCCTCTCTCAACTCACCATTAAGAAATGCTGTCTTGACATCCATTTGATGGATTTTCCATCCCATCTGTGCTGCAAATGAGATCACATCTCGTATAGAAGTATACATGGCCATAGAAGCAAATGTCTCCTCATAGTCTATTCCCTCTTTCTGAGAGAACCCTTTTTCCATGAACCTTGCCTTGTATTTCTCGATGCTACCATCTGCACCGTGCTTGATCTTGTAGATCCAGCGTGATCCAACCATTTCCCTATCTATTGGTCTAGGCACTACCTCCCACACATCATTTTGCATTATTGAGGTATATTCCTCAACCATTGCATCTTGCCAAATCTGATGCTGTGCAGCTTCCTGATAACTGGAAGGCTCACTATCTATCAACTGACTAACTAAAGCCACATAGTCATTAAACTGTTGGAATTGTATTGAGATGATGTACTGAGATGGGAGGGGTGAATCAGTACCTCTAAAACTTTTCTTGGTTAGCCCATTAACCCTTAGTCATCAGTTTGTAAAACAACTTATCTATTTGTTCATCTTTCTTTATGTATATGAAATCATATCATACATTTCATTTGATGTGTAACAGTAAAAGAAACATACATGAAATTTGATAACACATAACACAAGATATGGTATCGTAGAAAAATCATGTTAAGGAAGTAAAAACTGCGGTGGGGATTGTTACCCACAAACTTTACTATCTGCAGATAAGAAGAGCCGGTTAAGGCTTACAATTTGGTCATTTCTGATGACCTACCCTATTAGGAGTATTACAGTGGAGACCTGTTAAGATCTACTTCATTTGAAGCTTTAGCAACACTGTTAAGTGTGCACTAGATGTTAAGAGATTTACAAAGGACGGTTAAGTCCACCTTCTACAAAAGGATTTTAGATGTGATGCACTTGTTAGAGTGCAACTACATAGGTCTTTGATCTAATGATAAATGCAATCTTCAATTGCTGATAAACAGATCTTATAAAGCTCCAAAAATACTATTAATCATCCTTCCATGATTGAGTATTACCTTTATCTGCTCGTTGGTAGCCTCTGTGTGTTCTTTGATAACTGATATATTATGTTTGTGATCTTTGCATGAATTTTGCCTTCTGCTCCTTAGATGCTCTTTGTGGCTATCAATTATTAAGAATTCATGTACTCACAATTGAGTATGAACATCTATTTATACTAATCTAGGCTCAATTCTTGATTCATGCATTTACACGTTAA
>MU226356.1:169804-183732 GCA_018584345.1 Thuja plicata
TTGACACCATCAAGGATTATCCTCCTCACCTTGGCATCATCCTTCTTGTATGCTGCAAGTAGTACTGGATCTGTAGGTACAACTACAGTACTGGTAACATATTCCTTGATACCATTCTCTTCCAGCAATAAAGAAATTATGGCTTTCCAGACACCAAAATTTGAGGCACCATCCAATCTGTCATGATGTCTCAAACTTGCTGAGGCCATCTCAAAGAAATAAAAGAAACAATAACTTGAAAGAGGTCAAACTCAAATTTCTTTCCTTTTCCTAGGGTAAACCTTTTCTAACCTCAACACTGCTCTGATACCATGTGAAAATTCCTATTGCAGTCACTGATTATTAATCTCCTATCTCATAAAGATTATTTAACTGCTAAAAATAAATTTACAATTGAATATCAAAAAATAACACTACTGCAACTTCACCAATAAAAATACGGAAAGAAATATGCAACACAAAGAACACAATATTTTTGGACAAATCATCCCTGGAAAAACTCTGAAGGAAAAACCAGTACTGCAGATAAGAAATATATATTCATCTTCCACAAAATTAAGAGATACAAAATTCCTTGCCTCTCACTAGAAGAACTCAGACAATCTCCTAACTCCTCCTGCTGATATTCCTCCACTGCTATTCCCAACGCTATCACTACGCCCTTGCTAACACTGCAAGACTGTTTGCTATCACTGCAAACTCATTTGCTAACACTGCAAATGCTTCTCTGACTTGATGTTCTCTAAATGCCCCTAGACCCCCTTTTATACTACCCTCATTGGTAAACCAACGGCCGAGATCAAATCTCAATCAACGGCTGAGATAAAAACAACACACCCAACCAATCAAAAAATTGATTGCTAGTTGTCACCTAGGGGGATCCAACAATTAATAATTAATTGTTAGCATGTGGACGAATAGCTGTCCAAGCTAACTAACTAACAATACCCTTTAATCCTTCATTCTAAATAGAAGAAATTTCAAGCCAATATTCATTTTATCATATATAGAAACAATCTTATGACTGATATTATTAAAGATTTAAAAAACAAGTTTAATACTACAATACAACTGTCAGGAATTACCCTACTTTGTTTAGAATAAATTAATGTCATTTTTTTTTACTGGTACACAGGAGAATTGTTTGTAGAAGTAAAAATTCAAAATATAATCTTTTCATGTATAATAATAATAACCATGTATCATGAATCTATCATTAAACTATGAATCATTTGTTTCATTGGATTTTAGTTGATAATGAGAAGTTATTATTGTTGTAAATTGATCTAGCAGTGAAATTAAATGATTTAGAGTAAACCAATCACAAATCAAATCTTGCTGAGTGCAAGATCTTAATACTATAAGAAATGAAATTGGGATATTACCTGATAGACTAAGTAAAAATTCAAAATTTAATCTTTTCATTTTATAGAATAGCCATATCAATCTATCATAAAAATTATGAATCATTTGTCTTGTCAGATTTTAGTTGATGATAGGAAGTTATTATTATTGTTTTTCGTTGTTATGAAGAATCAAATCTTGCTCAGTGCAAGCTTTTAACATTATAAATTATGAAGTTCAAATCTTTTCTAAGTGAATTTGACTAAATAGATACTTCCTAATCATTCACTCTAAAAGAAGATTTCAACTTAATTCTCATATATCAAATATTACAACTATATAAAATTTTCTAAATACAATAATATTAAGTACACTAAAATATGACTAAAAATTATTAGAAAGAGAAATCTAACCATGTAATCATTCTTGTTATGATTTCTTCAATCAAAAACATTAGTTTCTTACACCACATTGTCAAGGTCAAATGAATACCCACAAAATACATCTCCACTTTGAAATCCACAAAAATTGCATGAACAAAATAAAGTGATTATAACGAGGATAGCAGTATGTATTGAAAAGAGAGTAACTAAAATTCACTATTAAACTTCAATTGCAATCCCAATGAGTTTCTTATTCATAAATATGGCAGAAAAGTTAAATATTTAGGGTTACAAAACTATACATGTCAGGCAGACATTACTACAACCTGTCTGAATATTGACGGAAATTCTGTGTTAAGAATTAATGTAGATTATATATTTTAATAGATTAATATAAAAATTAGCCATTCTATGAATTAATAGATATTATATATTTCACAGATTCCTATTCACTAAAATAAGCAAACTCTATACTAATTCATTAAAAACTCATTATGCTAATCCCAAAATTGAAGTCCCATTAACTTTCTAAATTAATTGAATAATACTTATCAAAAGAATAATTTGAAAGAAAAAACAAATTCGTAATAAAAACAATGAAAGCCTCAAAACCAGAGCCAATTGTTGTACATTCTTTTCGGGGGAAAACTGTGTTCCTTTTCAACCATTATAGATCAATGATGCATGTTTCGTGATTCTGAAAAGACTAATTCGATCTAAATTCGTGAATTGGGTCCACTTTTTACAAAGTCCAAAACGGAACATTATTTGCAAAGCGTGTTTGCCAATGCTTGAAAATTCTAAATTCCTCTCGAGTGAATATATTTGATCAGACAAGAACAGTTAAATACTCAGCAATACTGAGCGAGATGTTATAATAAAATGGGTAGTTCTGTCACAAGTTCAGGGATATTTACATAGTAAATGCTGCAATGTGACTGTGAGGTATTTCCCCGCTCTGTTTAGAGATAAACGATTTCGAAATTTATACTCTTACATATGTTTTGTAGAAGTAAAAATAATTATCAGTCTATTATAAAAATTATCAATGATTTGTTTCATGGATTTTGGTTGATAATATGAAGTTATTATTGTTGGTCTGATGGTCAAATTGAATGATTCATAATTAACTTATTAGGAATCAATGCTTGCTCAGTGCAAGGTCCTAGCATTATACGTGATGAAATTAAGATATTATTGTTGGGACAATGAAAAATTATTGTTGTCAATTGATCTGATGGTGAAATTCAATGATTTCTAGTGAGCCTACCAAGAATCAAATCTTACTCAGCCCAAGGTCTTATCACTATAAGAGATGAAGTTGGGATATTAAGTGAGCTCCTAAATAAAATATCACCAATCATTTGTCTTATCCAATTTTGATTGATAATAAGAAGTTATTATTGTTGTCAATTCGTTTGCATGTTAAATAAAATTGGGATATTACTTGAATTACTAAGTAAAGATTCAAAACCTAATCTTTTTATGTATAAGAATAACCAAATCAATCTACCATTAAAATTATGAATTATTTGTTTAATTGGATTTTGGTTTATAATGGGAAATTATTATTGTTGTCAATTGGTCTGTATGTTAAATTGAATGGTTCCAAATGAATCCAGAAAAGATCATGTCTTGCTCAATTCAAGGTCTTAACACCATAAGAGATGAAGTTAGAATATTAACTGAGCGACTTGGACAGAATAAATACCATTCAATCTTTCACTTTCAATCCAAGAAGTTTCATCTTAAGACAATATTGAATCATTTATCTTATCAGGTTTTGGTTAATGATAACAAATTTCCACAAAACATGAATTTTACTGCTAGCAGGAAGATTGTGTGTAAGTTTTTAGCATCAACGTTTCCGATCATACTCCATGATCCATCATCAGGATGAGAGAGCTCAGGATGAAGTTTTGGTTGATAATGAGAAGTTATTATTATCATCAATTATTGTCAAGAATCAACTCTTACTCAGTGCAAAGTCTTAACACCACAAAAGATGAAGTTGGGATAATACCTGAGGGATTTTGACAGAATAGATATTGCTCAATCCTTCATTATCAACTGAAGAAGTTTCAACCTAAGACTTGTGATTCCATATCAGATATCAAAATTACCAAAGTTTAATATTTTAAACATGACTAAACATTTTATTTAAAAATAAATCTAACAAGGCCTAATAATTCTGATTATGATTTCTTCTTTCAAAAACATTATTTTCTTTGACAGCATTTTCGAGGTCAAATGAAATACCCACAAGATGCATCTCTTCACTTTGAAATCACCGAAGATTTCTTCAATCAAAAACATTACTTTCTTCCACCGCATTTTCAAGGTCAAATGAAATACCCACAAGATGCATCTCTTCACTTTGAAATCCACGAAGCATGAACAAAATAAAGTGATTATAACAAGGGTAGCAGTATATATTTAAAATTCACTGTATTAAACTCAATTGCAATCCCAACGAGTTTCTTATGCATAATTGTGGCAGGAAAATTTAATTCTTAGGGTTACAAAACTATACATGTCAGAAAGACGTTACTACAAGCTGTCTGAATATTGACAGAAAGCAGAGGTTATTTTTTAAACTAAATGCCAGTCAACAATGGTTTATTTGTCAGAAAGAACAGAGTTATAGAAAATAGAAATGGTATGCCAGATTTGGCAGAGGGAATGGAATTGGGATTTGGGCTTATAACGCACAAACTCTGCAAAATGGCAAATTGCAGAAATCACGTGCTTGGTTTTACAGATTCAGATATTCATTTCAGCAGGCTTTGGTTCCCCATCCACAACAGTAGACACAAATCAAATATGAATAAAAAAATTATTGGTATTTACAACACACTCTTATTTTTAAAAATTGTTTCATTATTTTGCATTTGGTTTACCTAGAAAGAGCACTGCGTTGTCATCATTCTTAAAATATATATATATTTTTGGCTAGTTTATTTGTACTTCTTGTACTTGATACCATACAAAATTGTGAAAAACCAATGTGGTACATTTTAACAGGAATGTTACAAGTGAGAATGTAGTGAAAAATGCATTTCCTACATTCTAATTGTGTTATGGATGAAAGTTCCTTAATAATTCAATTCAATTTTGTCTTAGTTTATTTATTTGAACAAATTCTTATGTAAAAATAATCTTAAAATTAGATGGTATAAGAAACACTATACAAGAAATAACTGAACCAATTTCACAAGATCACTAAGATTGTGGAAAACCTAAACTAGAAAAATCCATAGTGAGCATTTGTCCACAAAGATAATCATTGAACTATATGATCTGATTACAAAAGATTAAGAGCTTATTGCTCCGAAAAATAAATCATAGGCTCATTGCCTATACTACAATCAATGTGAATAATGAAGAAGGCTCACTGCGTTACAATACAAACATGAGCTCACAGCTGAAGACTGGCATACAAAGGCTCATTGCCAAAGTATAAAGCTACAATAACTAACTCAAGTGCTCAAGAGTCATTGTCTCAAAGTACTTATTCTCCTTCAAAGTAGATATGCAAGTATTCTCATGCAAATGCAATTGATTTGCGTAATTCTGTCTTCTCTAGCAACAAACCAGTTACTGTCTTTTCTTCTCTCACATTTCCCTACACTCTACTCTATTGATTGTTGAATTGGTTCGAACACTATACTTGTTTCACACCTTGCATACATTTTGCCAAGGCTACATGTTATATACATATCTTCCACTGTACTAAAGGTTTAGCATACATATCCATCACCAAAATAGCACACATCGAGACCACAAAGCTTGAGGGAAGATCATCAAGCTCCTCTAGACCATATAGAACACAATGTTTGACATCAATGACAACACATGACAATAAATATTTATTTCCAATAATCTCCCCCTTTGGCATTGATGGAAAATAGCCACTAATAAATTAAACTCCCCCAAAAGTAATAATCATTTTCATTATCTTTCTCCCAGTTTTCCATCAAGGACAAAGGTCAGGAAAAGATCTATCATTGCATAACTCTAAAATCTAGCATCAATTCAGAAAGCTCCACCTAAAATAGATGCACCAATCTTGATGTACTAAGCTAGATAGATAAAATGGCAACCAATCCAAGCATTTATGGAGAAACTAAAAATTATAATCATATGATAGAGCATGTCTCTAGCAAAATAAATCAGTAGATAAAAATAATTCTCTAGACTCATTACTATCTTGACCTTCTCTTCTTTTTTCTTTAAATCTGCTGCAACTTTATCTCTTATAGTATCAACTAGAAATTATCAAAGAAAATTCAAACTCAACCTTCTATATGTGATAGAAAATCCTATTTTCTCTTAACCAATTAGTAGAGAAGTAGTCCTACAAACTTTTTCGACTTATGAATAACAATATTATTCTTCAAAAATTTATTAATTTTCAAACCACCAGATGCACTAGATTTCTAATCCATACAAGAAATAATTATTATCCAAACATACACCTTTTCAGACCACAAAGTACAAAAGTTTTCTTTAGAGAAATATTCATACCTCATTATACTACTAAGAAGATTCCCAGCCTTCAGTCTTGAGGGGAAACATATGGAAAATCCCCCTCAGACCCTATATAGTCTAAGTCATTTGATAGATGAGGAAACAATATCCAGAATGGATGTCAAATCACCATCAGGTACACCCTTTGTATTCCATAGCAAAAATATCATGTTTATTTCTCTTGAGTTTTGTGCATCTGTTAAAAAATCACCTTCTTCTACAAAATTCTAGAATTTAGCGATATGTCTTGTGCTACTGCATCTGTAGAAAATCTGACCACCCTTGTCAAATCTTGCAATCTATCCTTTCTTTTACATTTATAAAAAATCACACCTTCCTTGTTAACTTTTTCTTCTTCATTATTTTTGACATTAATATTTATAATACATTCCATTTTTCTATGTCCATATCCATTGCAACCACAACAATAGCCATTGAGGTTCTTAACCTTTTTATTCTCATTTATTCCACTACAACTCTTTTTTCTTCTACATTGAACTATCTTATGTCCTAACTTATTGCAATGATAACATCTTCTATTGAAAACTAGATTCCTTCTCAAACTACTACAATAATTGACTCTGTGTCCTACACTTTTACAATAGAAACATATACCATCAAAGAACGAGTTCCTAGAGGAAATAGAATGGCATCTATGATTCATCATCCTTTGTTTCCCTTTTCTCTACTAGATTCTTCTTGTTCCTATTTTTATTTGATGGGGAGCTCTAACTTCTAAGAGCTTTCTTGCTCTTTTCAAGACCCTTTCTTTGGTCTTCCTAGGGTGTCTATCACTACCCTAACCAGATGACTCTCCTATGAACCCCTTCTCTTAAATCTCTCCACGAACTTCAAACTTCCTTCAAGTCCTTCTTTCAACTATGCACCCATTGGCCTTTCTTAGCCAATTTGAACTCAATCTATCCTGAGAAATTGGAATGGGATTCCTGACCATCCCTAGGTCACTTTCAACTAATTCTGACCCACTTTGATGGATCCCTTAATTAGTTTTTCAATCGAGTTCCTAGTTTCCTTGTTTTGAGGCCTTGTAGGCTTTTTGGTCAATTAGGCCTCCTAGAAACTAGTTTTCTTGGATTATTTATAGGCCCAACCTAGGCTCTAGTATTTTCTAGGTTTTAGACCCCCACCCTGTCCGTACACTAAACTTTCACTAAACTCCTATTTTTAAGGGTTTTAGGAGCATGTTCACCAGTCTGGTTTCTTTATCTTCAATGGTTGCTATAAACAACTCCACCAATATTCTCCTTGAAGTCAGTTATCAAGGACACACCCCTCTATATGCTCCCACCATTTATTGGTTCAATCCAATCCATTTAGTATCTTTCCATGCTACTATTCTACACAAGCCACTAACCAGAATGCCACTGCACTCGGCTAGGGCTTGTTGGCAAAAATCGCTCTCCTACATCCACATACCCCAAAACACATATTTAAAATATCTACACTATCTCCTACTTGATTCCAATTGGCCATAGTTTTCCAACCACAGGAACTCAAGAGGGACACATATTTACAAGACTGACCCTGAACAGACCAACGAAACATTGAAATCCCAATAATTCACAAAATGAACAACGGAAGTAACAATCTACAAAACTAACTCCGAAAATAACTTCTAAATGACAAAATAAAAACTCTCAATGCTTTCATTCATTTCATTCAATGCATTAAGTGGCTGAATCAAGGCTCTGTTACTAAAACATAGTCAAAAACTTGCTTCTTAGATCACACTCCATACAATGCCACTTCCAACTATCAGATTAGGGTTTCTTCAACCTTATATACCCTATTCACACATGTTTAGACCTTCATGTTAGGATTTGGGCTGGTTTAAAGCCCTTTCCTAGGTTTTAGGAAATGTTGTCATGACAACTTTACAAAGTTGCAAAGTTTGTTAGTAATAACTGAGAGGGGGGGGGGGGGGGGGGGAANGTGAATCAGTGGCCTCAAAAATTAATCCCTAAATCAACCCTTTAAAACTTATTACCACTTTCGAGCCTCTGGTTATAATCAGTCCTACAAGATGAATGCCTTGAAATACTTATAACA
The DNA here is from genome assembly GCA_018584345.1 of Thuja plicata. Taxonomy (NCBI): domain Eukaryota; kingdom Viridiplantae; phylum Streptophyta; class Pinopsida; order Cupressales; family Cupressaceae; genus Thuja; species Thuja plicata. The sequence continues at coordinate 178,132 of MU226356.1, forward strand.
AACTACTACATGTCAGAATGCTTTGTAAATCCGTCTTCTGTATGTTTACTGATAAGTAATCTTTCTATTTACCGAAACATAGTAAATAACTAGAGTATACCGATCAATCTAGAATTGCATATGTGAAATGTAAAATAGTAAAGTAATGAAACATAAACACATAACACATGGATTTTTAACGTGAAAACCCTGTTAAGGGAAAACCCACTAGGACCAGTACCCAAAATTTTCACTCTTCTGAAGTGAGCTCGGTTAAGAGCCAACCCTGTTAAAGGTTACAAACACACTGTTAGGTGTGACCTTGTTAGAGGATTTAAAAGATAGTTTTTCACTTAGTATTTGGCATCTAATGCTACCATCCTTGATCAAACACTCACTTGGCCTATCAATAGGTAACGGGCATATCCAATGCTACTTTGTATGATCAAAATTTTTGATACTCCTTGGGATGTATCTCAATTGTAGAAGACTTTTAAGTCCTGTTCGGTTAAGAGAATTGATGCTTCAATGGTTAAACTGAAACACTAAAGTGATCTGTTCACACATACAACTTAATTGCAGATTTTTAGATCTATTATAAGTGCATTACCTCTCTGATCAATATAATTAATTTAATACCTTTGCTCCACATTGTTATGCTCTGTGATGTTGTTTCACTATTCGTTGGTGTCTGTAGAATCTATCTCTTTCCTCAGCTTGTTGATCAGGTTTGAATGAATACTTTCTTCTCCTTCAGAATCTCTTCAACATCTATTCTCTTTTCTCTTCACCCCACAATTCATAATGAATTTGGTTTGTCTCTTTATAGACATGATTCACCATTTCTTGGATTTCTTGATCTTGGTGTGATCCACAATTCTTGCCAATTAGATTTAAAGAAAAAATCCAATTTTATCTCATAGAGATCTTCTTGCCAACTAGACAAATCAGCTTTAAATAAATCACTTATCTCTGGCTTTATTTTATCAATTAAAACAATGATAAGTATCAGTTAAGTCTATTTTTAGCTCTTGACAGCTAATCATTTTTTAATTTCTGAACTCTATATTCTATCGGTCAATACTTCAGCTAGTCATCAGTTATAACTGAATGTTCCGTCGGTGTGACTTCAGTTGTCTTTAGGATCTCCATCCGTCAGGCAAAACTGTAATTCTATCTGTCGGGTTACTTTGTTCTTTGCTCGTCGGGCAACACTGTGACTTTTCTGGTTGGTAATGCTGTGCATTTGTTCGTCGGGTAAGACTATGACTTTTCTCTTGTGCATTTGTTCGTCGGGTAAGACTATGACTTTTCTCTTTTACTCTATCTGTCGATGTGAACTCCGTCGGTGTATGCAGTCACTTTGTGAATACTTGACTTATATGCATTACTGAAAGCATATCCTTTGATTCATCTGTTCTTTGAAGTCTTTAGTAGTATGTCTATGACCTTACAGATTATATCAAGTTGACATCAATGACAATACAATACATTAACTGATATAATGCCTTGCATGATCATCAACTTAACATCTTCAAACATTCAATCAGTTATAGTTCATCAATCTCTCCCTTTGGCATTGATGGCAATACACTACATTATCACACTATATTACTGCTAATACAATATGAAATATAACAGTTGAATTTCATCAAACTACCAATCTTATGTACTATAAGCGATACAAATATCTGGTCCTCGGTAAGTTTATATAGCTTAGATTTGATTCTTGCAACTTTCTGTCTATCTTCAATCCCTTCACTAGATATATGTAGAATCTTTCTTTCTCTGATGTGATGTGTTCTCCTTTTGTGTCAAACTCTCTCCCTTTGACTGTTCTCCTTTCTTGTGATATCTCTTGTCAACAATTATCTTCCTATGTATGTACTCTCCCTTTCTTGTTACATCTTTCCCTTTGGATACTGTGATGGATATAGCCTCTAACTCCCCCTGATGTATAATCTCTCCCATGGATATAATCTCTCTCTGAATGGATAATGGATATAATCTCTCCCTTTGACAGCAATGCCAAACAAATATTTTTGACAGTAATGCCAAACAAATCCTTTCTATCCATAATATACTCCTTGAATTTCCCAATCCATCGATAAACACCTTGTTGTGTATAGATTTATCTTTGAAGTCCATTTCTTTCCTTGCATCAACATGAATGATATTCTGATAATATGCAAGTTGATCCATCCTTCTAGTCATTTTACTGACCACTAGACAAGGGTCTGACCCCTAGTCTCTTTCTCAAGTACTCAAATGCATCCTTGGGAAGTGGCTTGGTGAAGATATCAGCTAATTGTTCCTTAGATTGCACATACTCAAGTTGTTAGCAATAATTGAGATGGGGGGGGGGGGTTAGAATAAAGAAAATTTTTTGAAGCCACTGATTCACCCCCCCCCTCTCAGTTATTAATAACAATTGGTATCAGAGCTTGTGTGCTTAGAAGGAAGGTTTCAAGACCTAAGTTAGGATCACAAGATGAACAGACGAGATGTGCCGAAGTTGAACAAAGACAACTTTGCTTCATGGTAGAGCAGGATAAGACTCCACTTATCAGGTATTGGTAATGATATTACTCAATACTTAGATACTGAACACAACTGCATGGTCATAGAGCTTTCTTCCTCTCTCTCTGATGATAAATTTGAAGATGTCAAAGTTTGCACAACTGCAAAGAAAATGTGGGACAAACTGAAGCTTGTACATGGAGGTGATACAAATGTTCTGAGAGTCAAGGAAGAAATCCATAGAGGAAAATTTGATGATCTCAGAATGAAAGAAGGAGAAAACATCACACTGTATAGCACAAGAATAAAATTAGTCAATGCTATACGAGGTGTTGGAGGTACACTTGAAGAGGAGACAGTGGCAAGTAAAATCTTAAGAACCTTACTGCCTGTATATGCTATTAGAGTTTCTGCTATTCAAGAAATGAGAGCAGTTGCAAACAATACAATTACTCTTGATAGTTTGATTGGTAGACTAACTTCATTTGAGATGAATAACTTTGATAATAGTGTCTTACCAAACTTAGAGTCTGCATTTAAGTCTTCTATGCGAATAAGTAAATCAAGTCAGAGACACACATCTATAAGGGATAGTGAAAGTGAAAGTGAAGAAGAAGATCTAGATGAAATAGAAGCACTCATGGCAAGGAGAATGCAGAGAGGCAAAGGTAAATAAAAAGGCAAGTTACCACTTGTATGCTTTAATTGTAGAGAGATTGGACACTTTGATGCAAGATGTCCTAACAGAAGAAAAGATGACAAAAGTAATGACAGATCTTTTGAGAAGAAATCTGACAGAGGTGATAACAAAGATTATAGAAGTTACCAACAATCAGAAAGAAGAGATACCCGAGACTACAAGGATAAAGGCAAGAAGGATAGCTACCTAGCTGCTTGCAAAGATGAAGATACTGACACCAAACCTGATGAAGACATCAAGATGGTATTTGTAGCTGTCAAAGATGATTCAGATGAAGATAAAAGGTATGTAGAAACTGCACTCATATATAAGGTTAGCAAGAATGATATCTGGATTATAGATAGTGGCTGCACTCACCACATGACTGGTGACAAAGAAAATTTTAATACTTTTGAGTATTATAATGGTGGTAGAGTAAGAATGGGTAATGATACACCTTGTCCGGTTGAAGGTAAAGGAACTATAATGTTGAATAACCTGATTAAATGTGAAAATGCTTATTGGGTAAAAGGATTGAATTATAATCTACTGAGTGTTTCTCAACTAAATAATTTAGGTCACAGAGTAGAATTTGAGAACAAAAAGGCAAAGATCTTCAATGAATCAAGAAAACTGATTGGTACCGGTGAACAGACTAAAGGTAACTTATTCTATCTTAATGATACTGACACCACTTGCTTAATGAATAGAAACAAAGACATATGGTTGTGGCACAAAAGATTGTGTCATGTGAATTTTGACAACATGATAAAAATAAGTAGAAGAAGAAATGTAAGAGGCTTACCAACGATGAAAAAGCCAGACAACATCATGTACAAAAATTGTCAAAATGGTCAAATGACAAAGTCTAGTTTCAAAAGCAAAACCCATACATCTGAAGATATTCTAGAATTAGTCCATACTGATTTATGTGGACCTATGAGGACAAAGAGCTATTATGGAGATAGATATTTTATTCTCTTTGTTGATGATTACTCTAGAATGATGACAATTATGTTTCTAAAAGATAAATCTGAAGCATTCAAGATGTTTAAGTGGTAGAAGGCTATGGTATAAAAAAAAATTAGTAAGGATTTGAAATGTTTGAGATCAGATAGAGGAGGAGAATTTATATCAGATGAATTCACTAATTTCTGTAATGAGCATGGCATAAAAGACAGGTTTCTGCACCAAGAACACCACAACAAAATGGGATTGCTGAGAGAAGGAACAGATCAATAGTTGATTGTGTAAGAACATTGATGATAGAGAAAGGCATCACCCAAATCTTCTGGAGGGAAGCTGTCAGCACTGCTATTTATACACTAAACAGAGTACAATTGAAGAAGGACACAAAGAAGACACCTTATGAGCTATGATATGGTAAAACACCCAATGTAAGTTACTTCAAGATCTTTGGTAGTCAATGTTATGTCTTAAAGGATGATATAAATGGAAAGCTTAACGCCAAAAGTGAAGAAGGTATTTTTCTAGGGTATTCTACCAAAAGCAAAGCTTTTAAATGTCTTATCAAGGCCTCTAAAAAAATAGGTGAAAGTGCAAATGTAAAGATTGATGAGTTTGCAGAAAAGAATGAGCTGGAAAGCACAAAAGAACCTGAAGACTATAAAAAGTTTGTATACTGTGAAGAACCCAACACTCTACCTGAGCAACAGTGCTTAATGCCAGAACAATAGAATGTTGCAACCGATGGTCAGAATGCTGTTGCTGACAGTCAGGATAATAATCAAGATAATGTGCAAGGTAATGAAGAAAAAAATGAAGATCAGGAAAATGATCAAGCTGATAGATAAATAAATGTACCTATACTTGCAAGATATGTAATAAGGAAACATATAGAGATCCAGATCATAGGAGATAAGAAAGCTGGTACAAGAACAAGAAGTAAGTCTTTAAACTCAAATTGTTTAATTTGTGAGTTTGAACCAAAATCTGTCAATGCTGCACTAGATAATGAAGAATGGATAAGTGCTATGAATGATGAGATTGAAAAGATTGAGAAGAACAAAACATGGTCACTTGTTCCAAGACCAGATGAAAAGAATGTCATTGGTATAAAATGGATATTCAGGAATAAGCTAAATGAGAATGGAGAAGTCACAAGGAACAAAGCAAGAATAGTATGCAAAGGGTATGCACAAGAGGAAGGTATAGACTATGGAGAGACCTTTGCACCCATTGATAGGCTAGAAGGAGTAAGAATACTACTTTATTATGCTGCATTCAAAGGATTCAAAGTATATCAAATGGATATCAAGTCAGCATTTCTAAATGGAATACTTGAAGAAGAGGTATACATTGAGCAACCAGAAGGGTTTGTGAATCCAGACAAGAGGAACATGGTATGTAGACTTCACAAAGCCTTGTATGGATTGAAACAAGCTCCTAGAGCCTGGTATGAA
>MU226356.1:190571-210756 GCA_018584345.1 Thuja plicata
TAGTCTGAATGAGAAATATGAGCTTGTACTCAAGGCTTATAATGAAGAGAAAGTCAAATCCTTGATGAAGGATAACAAAATAGCAGAGTTGGAAGGTAAGCAGAAGATTCAACTGGTGCCCCAAAGGATAATTTCTTAGGACCCATATCAGCCTTCCTCCTCAAGCCCATTTATAACATATCCCCCATCGCTTGCACCTATAAGTCCTACTACTCAGGAAGCTATTGATGCCAAAAGAGAAAAATTAGAAGCTGAGAAGAACATGTTAATCAATGAAAGGAAAAGATTAGAAGAGGGTAAGAGGGACTTAGAAGATTCCCAGGCCTATAAAGAAGCTGAAGAATTGGTGAAGCAAAAGCACACAGATCAAATATTTTCAAATCTCAAAAGATGTGCCAGTGAAATTAACCTTGCTAACCTCTACTCACTGGGAAAAAAGATCACAAGCATCACCAGCTGGCATGAGGATGAAAATAAGTAGTGGGAGCTGATAGTAAATAAGTGGAAAGGGAAGGTATCTGATATCAAATATTTCTACTCCCTCTTGAAAGAACAAAATAATATTGATTTTGTCCTAACAAGCACTCACAAGTGTCTCAAATTGATGATCAATTTAGACACCAAAAGGAACATGGTTATGAAGAAAATAATAACCCTAAGAGGAGAGTTTTCCAAGGATAGGTATGATATGTATCCTAACATGTTCAAAAAGGATGGGAACATAAAGAATGAAGCCCTATGGCTGAGGTAGTTAAACAAGACACTGACTAACAGGACAAAGAGTATTGTTGCATTGGCAAACACTGGCTGGTTTGTATTAACCATTGATATTTTGAGCAAAGCCAAGGCATTTTTTGAATCTTGGGAAGCAGAAGTAGAGAAGGCTAACAGTGACTGGGAGGAGTTCAACAACCCCAAAGATGAATTTTTCAACCTTGAGTGGCCAAGTGATGAGGTGTACACTTCTTGGGTCAGCAGATATGGTATAGTCACCCCTATAGCATGAAACAACAAATATGAAGGGGACAACTAGCATCAAGGAGGTTAAGATAATGGAGCAGATCAAATCTTAAGGCCTCTACACCAATAAGAGAACAAAATCCAGATGGAAAAAACCCAACTAATTTGGAGCAACTTCAAGCATTCAGGTGGCCACAAGACAAATGATTACATGGCTCGTAGCAAATGTTTGTTATCTCATCAGCCAAAACTTTTGTCTCTTCTTGAAACTGTATTTTTGTCATCTAGTCTAGTCATCCATAGCTTTTTGCATCCTTATTTTCCAAAAGGATTCCAAGATGATTGTGGCTGCCTATAAGTGTCAAGTTAGAATATTGTAAGAAGGATGGTAAAAAATAAGATTACAAGGCAGATTACTAAATGGTGTCTGACTATTGGTTTTGAGTCTTTATGAATGTACTTGTATTCAAATCTATATTAATAAAATACAATGGAATCTCCATTTTGATATCTATGATGTCTTCTTTCATTTACTATTAATTCTTGTATTATCAATTTGTAAGGCATTTTGAATATACTGGTTATAAGGTAGTCATGTTCTTGTCTATGAGTTGCTTTCAAGGAAAGTTTTAAATCTTGTAGATGGTTGTAGAGGATTAGGGTTTATGAAAGAATTTGATATAGGGGTGTAAGGATGAGAGGATAGTCTGTAAGGCATTCTATCTAGGGTTTACTTGTATTTCCATTGATTATTTTCAGTATATGTATGCTCTGTTTTGACTCTATCACCCATGATTAGGCAATGGTCATAAATGCTGATAAGTGGTTATTATCATCAAATTCAAATTAAATCAATCATTATACTTATATTACTCCAAATACATGTATAGTTAATTGTACTTAGTACAATTCATATTTGTGATTCCTTGGAGAGTGAATCAATAGGTTAGCCCTCCTAGGCCTAAAATGGCATAAAAAGAAGAAGGATCTCCAGTCCTTAATCCACAGATTAAAATTACTAAAAGCTGAAGCTATGTTAAAGGTGTACCCACCTAGGTGTGTGGAACCCAAAGTGTAGAAGGATTTTCTATCCTTGTTAATTAGCCCTTTTTCCTGTGAGAATCTGACTTGGGTAAAAGAGAGTCTAGCATTTATTGTCATTATAATCAATTCTACAAGAAAAAGAGCTAACACCTCTAACAAGGTTGCACCTAACAGTATGTTTGTAACCTTTAATAGGGTTGGCTCCTAACAAGGCTCACTTTAGAAGAGTGAAAATTTGGGGTACCAGTCCCAGTGGTTTTTCCCTTAACAGGATTTCCACATTAAAATCCATGTGTTATGTGTGTATGATTTATTACTTTACTATTTTACATTTCACATATACATTTCTGGATTTATCGGTATACTCTACATATTTACTGAGTGTTGGTAAATAAGTTTTACTGCTTATCGTTAATCAAGGAGAATAAGGTCAGAAAAGGAAAACTGACAGATAGTTAATTATTATAAGTATTTCATGGCATGCATCTTGTAAGGGACATAATAATCTGAGGTTTATTTGATTGGTGGTTAGAATAAAGAAAAGTTTTTGAAGCTACTAATTCACCCCCCCCTCTTAGTTATTATTAACACAAGTATCACCTCCTTTGCTTGAACTTGTTCTCTTAAATAATGATACTTGATGGAAATATGCTTTGTTTTAGCATGCATGAATGTATTCTTGGAAATGTTTATTGGACTTGTATTATCACAGTAGATAATTACTAGTTCAAGAATTTTCATATGCATACCTTCCAATAACTGTTTGATCCATGCAATATTTGAGCAATTTGCAACAGCATCAACATACTCTGCTTCTACAGTAGACTGAGAGATGCATCCTTGCTTCTTACTGATCCATGTGACAAGTCTATCACCCATAAAGAATGCTCCTCTAGTTGTGCTCTTCCGGTTATCAATATTTCTAGCCCAATCAACGTCGGTAAAGACCTTAATTTCAAATTTGCCTTCTCTTCTATACCATAAGCCATATTCCTCGGTATTCTTCAGATATCTTAGTATTATTTTCACAACAGTCATATGTGATTCCCTAGGATTAGCAAAAAATCTTGCAACTATTCCTACTTAATGTGCAATATCTGGTCTAGTATGTACAACATACATGAGTTTTCCAATCATTGATCTATACAAAGTCTGATTTACCTCTGATGACTTGTCCTCCTTTGTTAGCTTACATCCAGTTTCCATCAGTGTTCCAAATAGTTTGGAATCTTCCATCTTGAATATTTTTAGCACTTCCTTGATGTATTTGGATTGTGTAATGAAAATACCTTCATCTTGTTGCATGATCTACAGACCAAGAAAGAACTTGATCTCTACAAACATAGAAATCTCAAACTCTTTGCTCATTTCATTTGCAAATTATTTGCATAGCATATCATTGCCTCCAAATATGATGTCATCAATAAATATCTCAGCAATCAAAATGTTAGCATTAGTATCTTCCTTCAAATAAAGATTATTGTTTTCACTAGTCCTTACAAATCCAATACTTATGAGATATGAATGAATTCTTACATACTGGGCTCGAGGTGCTTGTTTCAATCCATACAAGGCTTTGTGTAGTCTACATACCATGTCCCTCTTTTTTGGATCAACAAACCCTTCTGGTTTCTCAATGTATACTTCTTCCTCAAGTATTCCATTTAGGAATGCAGACTTGACATCCATTTGGTATACCTTAAATCCTTTATATGCAGCATAATAAAGTAATATTATTACTCATTCTAGCCTAGCAACGGGTGCAAAGGTCTCTCCATAGTCAATCCCTTCTTCTTGTGCATACCCCTTGCATACTAGTCTTTCTTTGTTTCTGGTGACTTCTCCATTCTCATTCAGTTTATTCCTGAATATCCATTTTGTATCAATGACATTCTTGTCATCTGGTCTCGGTACAAGTGTCCACATCTTTTTTTTCTCAATCTGTGCAATCTCTTCATTCATATCACTTATCCCTTCATTATTTGCAAGTGCAGCATTGACAAATTTTGGCTCATAATCACAAATAAGACATCTTGTATTTAGAGACTTACTTCTAGTTCTCATACCAACCTTCTTATCTCCTATGATCTAGTTCTGTGGATGGTTCCTTCTGACATATCTGAAAAGTATAGGTTCAACTCTTTGTATATCATCTTGATCATTATTGAGTTCTTCATTCTATTTTCCATCACTTGGTACATCATCTTGAGCAATATCTTGATTGTTGTTATTTGCAGCCTGATGCTCGGGTGCAATGATCTGTTGCTCGGGAGCTCTACATTGTTGGTCGGGTAGAGTGTTAGGTTCTTCATTCTAAACAAACCTGTTGTAGTCCTCTTGTTGTTTTGTGCTTTCCTTTTCATTCTTCTCTACAAATTCATCTATCTTTACATTTGCACTTTCTATAATTTTGTTAGAGGCTTTATTTAGACATTTATAAGCCTTGCTCTTGGTGGAATACCCTAGAAAGATTCCTTCATCACTCTTGGAGTCAAGTTTTCCATTTCTATCATCTTTTAAGCTATAACAATGACTACAAATTTTTTTGAAGTAACTTACATTGGGTGTGTAACAATACCATAGCTCATAAGGTGTCTTCTTGGTGTCTTTCTTCAATTGTACTCTGTTCAATGTGTAAATAGAAGTACTGACAACTTCCCTCTAGAAGATTTGAGTGATTCCTTTTTCTATCATCAGTGTCCTTGCACAATCAACAATGGATTTGTTTCTTCTTTAAGCAATTTCATTTTGCTATGGTGTTCTCAGTGCAGAGACGTGCCTTTTGAATCCATGCTCATTACAAAGGTTATTAATGTCATCTAAAATAAATTCCCCTCCTCTATCTGATCTTAAGAATTTTAATTCCTTACCACTTTGTTTCTCTACCATTCCTTTGTACCATTTAAACATCTTGAATGCTTTGGATTTATCTTTTAGAAACATTACTGTCATCATTCTAGAGTAATCATCAAAAAAGAGAATAAAATACCTATCTCCATAATAGTTCTTTGTCCTCATTGGTCCACATGGATCAGTATGGACTAATTCTAGAATGGCATTAGATGTATGGGTTTTTCTTTTGAAACTAGACTTTGTCATCTTACCTTTTTGACAATTTTTTCACATGATATTGTCGGGTTTAGTCATCATCGATAAACCTCTTACATTTCTCTTTTTTCTTATCTTTATCATGTTGTCAAAGTTCACATGACACAATATTTTGTGCCACAACCATATGTCTTCGTTTCTAGCCATTAAGCAAGTGGTGTCAGTATCAATCAGATAGAATAAGTTACCTTTTGTCTGCTCACTGGTACCACTCAGATTTCCTAATTCATTGAAGATCTTTGCCTTCTTATTTTCAAATGCTACTTTGTGACCTAAATTATTCAACTGAGAAACACTCAATAGATTATAATTCAATCCTTTCACCCAATAAGCATTTTCAAATTTTATAAGGTTATTCAACATTATAGTTCCTCTATCTTCAACTGGACAAGGTGTATCATTACCCATTCTTACTGAACCACCATTATAGTATTCAAAAGTATCAAAATTTTGTTTTTCACCGATCATATGGTGAGTGCAGCCACTATCTATGATCCAGACATCATTTTTTCTAACATTAGATATGAGTGCAGTTTCTACATACCTTTCTTCATCATCATCTGAATCATCTTTTACTACCACAAACACCATCTCAATGTCTTCATCAGATTTGGTGTCAGTATCTTCATCTTTGCATTTATCTAGGTAACCATCCTTATTTCCTTTGTCCTTGTAGTCTCGGGTATCTCTTCTTTCTTATTGTCAGTTGCTTCTATAATAACCTTTATCAAACTTCTTTTCAAATGACCTGTCATTACTTGTGTCATCTTTTCTTCTGTTAGGACATCTTGTAGCAAAGTGTCCAATCTCTTTACAATTAAAAAAAACAAGTGCTAATTTACCTTTGTATTTACCTTTGCCTCTCTACATTCTTATAGAAATAAGTGCTTCATTTTCTTCAAGATCGTCTTCTTCACTTTCACTATCACTATCTTTTCTCATAGTGTGTTTATGACTTGATTTATTTATTCTCAAAGAAGATTTGAATGCAGACTCTATGTTTGGTAAGACACTATTATCAAAGTTGTTCATCTCAAATAAAATTAGTCTTCCAATCAAACTATCTAGAGTAACATTTCTATTTGCTACTTCTCTCACTTCTTGTATGGCAGATACTCTAATAGCATAAGTAGGCAGCAAGGTTCTTAGAATTTTACTTGCCATTGTATCTTCTTCTAGTACACCTCCAAATCCTTAGATAGCATTGACTACCTCTTTGTTTCTTGTGCTGTACTGTGTGATGTTTTCACCTTCTTTCATTTTGATATCATCAAACTTTCCTCTAAGGCTTTCTAACTTAGCTCTCAGAACATTCTTATCACCACCATGTAGAAGCATTAATTTGTCCCACATCTACTTTGCAGTCTTAAAGGTTTTGTCATTTTCGAATTCATCATCGGAGAGTGAGGAAGCAAGCTCTATCATCATGCAGTTGTGCTCATGCTTCTCTCTCATTTTTTCAACTTTGGGTGCACCTATGGGGATCTAAGTATTGAGTAACACCATTTCCAATACCTAATAAGTGGAGTCTTATTCTGCTTTGCCATGAAGCAAAGTTGTCTTTGTTCAACTTGGGCACATCTCGTCTGTTCCTCTTGTGATCTTTAGCTTAGGTCTTGAAACCTTCCTTCTAAGCACACAGGCTCTGATACCAATTGTTAGTAATAACTGAGAGGGGGGGGTGAATGAGTGGCCTCAAAAATTAATCCTTAAATCAACCCTTTAAAACTTATTACCACTTTTGAGCCTCTGGTTATACTTAGTCCTACAAGATGAATTCCTTGAAATAGTTATAACAAACTACTACTTGTCAGAATGCTTTGTAAATCCTTCTTCTGTATGTTTACCGATAAGCAGTCTTTCTATTTACCAAAACACAGTAAATAACTAGAGTATACCGATCAATCCACAATTGTATATGTGAAATGTAAAATAGTAAAGTAATGAAACATAAACACATAACACATGGATTTTTAATGTGGAAACCCTGTTAAGGGAAAAACCACTGGGACCGGTACCCCAAATTTTCACTCTTTTGAAGTGAGCTCGGTTAAGATCCAAACCTGTTAAAGGTTACAAACACATTATTAGGTATGACCTTGTTAGAGGATTTAAAAGATATTTTTTCACTTAGTATCTGGAATCTAATGCTACCATCCCTGATCAAACACTCACTTGGCCTGTCAATAGGTATCAGGCATATTCAATGCTAGTTTGTATGATCAAAATTTTTGATACTCCTTGGGATGTATCTCAATTGTAGAAGACTTTTAAGTCCTGCTCAGGTAAGAGACTTGACACTTCAATGGTTAAACTGAAACACTAAAGTGATATGTTCACAAATACAACTTAATTGTAGATTTTCAGATCTATTATAAGTGAATTACCTCTCTGATCAATATAATCAATTCAATACCTTTCCTCCACACTGTTCTTCTCTGTGATGTTGTTTCACTGTTCATCAGTGTCTATAGAATCTAGCTCTTTCCTCAGCTTGTTGATCAGGTCTGAATGAAGACTTTCTTCTCCTTCAGAATCTCTTCAGCATCTATTCTCTTTTCTCTTTACCTCACAATTCATAATGAATTAGGTTTGTATCTTTATAGACATGATTCACTATTTCTTGGATTTCTTGATCTTGGCATGATCCATAATTCTCACCAATTAGATTTAAAGCTAAACTCCTATTTTATCTCGAAGAGATATTCTTGCCAACTAGACAAATCAGCTTTAAATCAATCACTTATCTCTAGCTTTATTTTATCAATTAAAACAATGATAAGTATCAGTTAAGTCTTTTTTTAGCTCTTGATAGCTAAGTATTTTGTCATTTCTGAACTCTATGTTCTGTCGGTCAATATTTTAGTTAGTCATCGGTGATAATTGACTGTTCCATCAGTGTGACTTTAGTTGTCTTCAGGATCTCCGTCAGTTAGGAAGCACTATAATTCTATGCGTCGGGTTACTCTATGCTTTTCTCATTGGGAAACACTGTGAATTTTCTCATTGGTGATGTTGTGCATTTGTTCTTTGGGTAACACTGTGACTTTGTTCTTTTACTTTGTCCATCGGTGTGCACTCCGTTGGTGTATGCAGTCACTTTGTGAATACTTGATTTATATGAATTATTGAAAGCATAGCCTTTAATTCATTAGTTCTTTGAAGTCTTTAGTAGTATGTCTATGACCTTACAAATTATATCAATTTGACATCAATGAAAATACAATACATTAACTGATTTAATGCCTTTCATGATCATCAACTTAACATCTTCAAACATTCAATCAGTTATAGTTCATCAAAGTTGTCATGAGCAACTTTTACAACTTTTTCTCAAATGACAAACCACTACTTCCAATTGTCCAATTTGATCCTAAACCACTTCATAAGACCTTAAAACACTCAAAAACATCATAGTCATGGGTGCCACTCCATTTTGGAGTTTTGGTCAACCTTTGACCCTTAGGTTAAATTTCTAGGACTTAAACCCCTAGATCCTATTTGATCACATCAAACACTAAACCCTATTTATTCCTACCTCTAGACACACACAAAAACAACCTTGGGACTTTATATGTATTCCTTATGACATTGGTGGTTGGCCAAACCAACCTATAAGACAAAATGCTTTAAAGATATTTACAAGACCTTAAGGTGCTCCTACACCATCATGCCCCTGCAAAAAGAAAATCAAGGTATCTTAGGTGTGATGAGCTCCATGATTATGCCATGCTTCTTGAAGTCTCCTTCTGCTATCCATTTACCCTCTAATTCAGGTTGGTGTTCCCATTTCACCAAGTGTTCCATGTAGACTTTGTTCCTAGTCTTCTTCTTCACTCTAGAATCCAGAATCCTCTCCACTTGTGGCTTATCTTGAACATGTAATATGAGTTCTTCCACATTCCTAGTTACCTCTGTATTGTACTCTCCCTTATCTAGATTTGGAACCTTGTACTGAATCAAGTCCTTGACATTAAAAATGGGAGATATGGACATATCTTTTAGGAGATCTATCTTGTAGGAATTGGGACCATACTTAGGCAACACCTTACAAGGTCCAATCCTCTTCATTTATAGCTTTCTTGGTATTCCCTTCTGTAGCCTAGCCTTGTTCAAGTATACCATCACCAAGTCTCCTACCTAAAATTGTAGGTCTCTCCTTCCTTCATCTTTCTTATCCTTAAAATTTTGATTGGCCTCCACTAGAGTCTTCTTCACTTGCTCATGAACTTCTCTCATTGACTATGTAAAGTCATCTGCATGTCCACTAATTCCCTCATATCCTTTTAAGTCTCTGAGCTTCAATACACCCCTTGGATGCATACCATATACAATCTCAAATGGACTCTTACTAGTAGTCCTGTTTGTGCTATCATTGTAGGAAGATTTTTCCTGTGGGATGACTTGCTCCCATCCTTTCCCATACTCTTTTTTCAAACATCTTAGAAAATTTCCAAGAACCCTGCTTATTACCTTTGTCTGACCATCTGTTTGAGGAGGATATGTAGAACTATGAGACAAATTAGTTCCTAGTCTTTTCCATAGGGTTTTCCAAAAGTTCCCCATAAACTTCACATCTATATCTACAACTATACTCATTGGCAAGCCATGTATCCTTACTATCTCCTTGAAGAAAAGGTGGGCAATGTGACTGGCATCATGTGTTGTTTTAAATGGGATGAAATGAATCATTTTACTGAATTTGTCCACTACCACAAACACACTATCCAAACTAGTTGCTGTCCTAGGTAGCCCCACAATGAAATCCATACTTATGCACTCCCATAGTCTATTTGGGATGGGAAATGGCTGGTAAAGACCTGCATTTGATGATGTCCCCTTTTCCTTCTGACATATTCCACACTGCTCCACATACCTTCTTACATCTTTCTTCATTTTAGGCCACCAATAGTATCTCTCCAGTAAGTCTAGGGTCTTGTTTAACCTAAAGTGTCCACTCAAACTTCCATTGTTCTTATCTTGGATGAGGTTATCCCTCATGGAACCCCTTGGAACACATAGTTTCTTCCCTTTAAACAACAAACAATTCTGTAAGGTATAGTCTGCATATTCACTATGAAAGTGATTTTCAAATTTAGTACACACCTTATAAATCTCTGAGAGATCTAAATCTCCTTCATAGAGTTCCTTGAATCCTTCAACCCCTGTACTTTGCAACTATTTCTTGGATGGTAAGCAATCTCCTACTAAGGGCATTTGTTACCTTGTTATTTACCCCCTTTTTGTGCTTGATAGTAAAAGTGTATGATTGCAGATACTCCATCCATTTTATGTGCCTAAAACTAAGCTTCTCCTATGTATTTATATAGCTTAGGGCCTGCTTATTAGTGTATACCATAAATTTCTTTGGAAACAAGTAGTGCCTCCACTTCTTAAGAGCTTGCACAAATGCATAAAGCTCTAGATCATAGGATGAGTATCTAGACTTTGCTTCATTAAGTCTTTCACTAAAGATGGCTACTGGTCTTCCTTCCTGACCTAAGATTCCACCCACTGATATGTTACTAGCATCACATTCAACTATAAATAACTTATCAAAACTTGGTAAAACCAGTATTGGTTGGGTTGCTACTTCTTTCTTCAATCTCTTAAATCATTCATTGGCTTCCTTGGTCCATAAAAACTTTGTTTTGATTCAACCCTTAGTGGTATCTAGGACAGGTGCAAAAATTTCACTGAATCTCCTCAAAAACTTCCTACAGAATTGGGCTAACCCATGGAAGCTTCTCACTTCACTCCCTGTCCTAGGAGTAGGCCAACTTAATATGGCTTCCACTTTTCTCTTGTCCATCTTCAAGACACTTTGGAATACTACAAATCCTAGGTAGACTAGTTCTTGTTTCATAAATCACTCTTTTCAAGATTTATGGTGAGCTTCTCCTCCTCTGACCTCTTCAACACAAGTTCTAAGTGTTTCATATGCTCTTCCTTTGTTTTACTAAAGATGAGGATGTCATCTAGGTAGACTACTACAAATACCCCTATATGATCCTTCAAGACTTCATTCATGACCCTCATAAAAGTACTAGGTGCATTTGTAAGCCCAAATGGCATAACTAACCACTCATATAACCCCTATGTGGTTTTAAAAGCTGACTTCCACTCATAAATATCTTTCATCCTAATCTGATAGTATCCACTTTTTAAATAAATCTTTGAAAAATACGTAGCACCCCCCAAGAAATCCATTAAATATTCTATTCTATTCTAGGAAATCTATATCTAATAGTTATCCTATTTATTGACATAGAGCCAGTACACATTCTCCACTTACCTCCCTTTTTATAATCCAACAACACTGGCACAACACATGGGTTGATTCTCTTTCTGATCAGTCCTTGGTCCAATAGTTCTTGAACTTTCCTTGCTATCTCTTTGTTATGTTTTGGTGTCATTTTGTATGCAGCCTTGTTAGGCAATGATGCCCCTGGCACAAAGTCAATTTGATGACTGATTTCTCTTTTTGGTGGTGGGGTAACTGGATTCCCTTCACATATGATGTCTTGGAAATGATCTAACAACTGCTTCACTTCTACATGCATAGGTGATTGTTTAGGTGTCTCTTCCTCTTTTCGCTTCACCAAAATTGCATAGCCTATTCCTTCTTCCTCTTTCATGTCCTTGAGGAATTATTTCCCACTCATTAGTAGGGTACTAGAGTCCATATTCTCCATTGTTTCCTCCTCTATCAAGGACTGTGTCTTATAAGTTACTCCATTCTTCTTGAATGAGTACTTATTCTCCTTGCCATGGTGAACTGCTTCCCTGTCATATTGCCATGGTCTTCCATGCAACATATGGCATGCATCCATTGGTATTACATCACATAGTATCTTGTCTTGATACTTTAAAATAGTGAATTCAACCCACACTTGTTCATTAACCAGTATATTATGTCCCTTATTCAACCAAGTTACCTTGTAATGACACACATAGGGTATCTTGACTAGTTTGATCTTTTGTACTACCTCCTCTGAGATCACATTATCAGTAGATCCGTATTCTATTATAACTTTGCATACTTTACCAATAATCTTGCATTTGACCCTCAAAAGAGCCCTTCTCTTCTCATGTTCATCCCTTGTAGGTTCTTTGATTAGAATCCTCCTAAGCATGAGGTTCTCTCCCTTTTCTAAATCCAAACTTATCTTTGATTGTTTGGTCATGTCCTCCTCTTGCACATAAGCAATCTTCTTCTCACCTTGTGAAGATGTTGGTATATCTGGACACCTATAGGAAGGGTGACCCATTTAGCCAGAGTTATAGCACTTCATTGAAGCAGAATGTGAGCTTCTTCCAAATCCACCAGATCTGCCTCTTCCACCACTATGAAAGCCTCTACCTCTTTTATATCATCCTCTCTTATTGGACTCATGGTTTTTTTCAACAAACCTAGAATCTCCTTGGTTTCTGGTTTCATTGTTTCTTCCACTAGAACCGCCTCTATGTCCACCTCTAGAGTCTCTACCTCTTCCTCTTCCCCTAGAGTTGGAATCTTATTTCTTTCTGAGCTTTTCTTCCACCTTAAGGGCTATTTGAAAACACCCATGGATAGAAGTTAAAGTCAAGAGTCTCAACTCTTCTTGTATGTTCCATCTAAGGCCATTGAGGTACCTAGCAAGTTTGATGCTTTCCACTTCTTGCAATCTTAACCTAAGACATAGTTTTTGGAACTCTTCGATATAGGATGCCAAATCTACATCCTTTTGTCTGATATTCTACCTCCTTTTGTGTAATTGGATATCATAATCCTTTGGTAGGTAGTTCTCTTTCACCTTAGCCACCATATCTTTCCAAGTTTCTATTGTCTTCTTTCCTTCCCTTTCTCTTTCTTCTTCCAAAAACTTCCACCGAGTTAATGCTTGTCCTCTTAGCCTTGATTTGGCTATCTTCACCTTTTGTGCCTCTGTGATACCATCACATTCAAAATGATTTTACATCCCCTCAATCCACTCAATAACCATCTCTACATCCATTCTTCTAGAGAACAATGGAATTCCTTCTAATGCTTTTCCACTTAAGGCCTTGAGGACTTTGAGGAATTTCTCCTCAGGTAGTGGAGGGTTAGGTTCTGGTTATCTTCCCCTATCTATTCTTTCATCTTGCTTGCTGCTTCTATGACTTCTGCTAACTTATGCTTCATCTCCTCCATAGCTTCTTTAAGAAGTATATTCTTGACTTTATACTCTGACAATTCCCTTGCCAATTTTGCATTGGTCACCATGGTGATTTCTCCAATGGATTCACCTCTCTCTATCATACACTGACCACTTCCCAAGCCTTTCAATGGCTCTGATACCAATTTGATTGGGAGCTCTAACTTCTAAGAGATTTATTAATCTTTTGAAGACCCATTATTTGGTCTTCCTAGGGTGTCTGTCACTACCCTAACTAGAGGACTCTCCCCTAATCCCCTTCTCCTCTTAAATCTCTCCACCAACTTCAAACTTCTTTCAAGTCCTTATTCTTTCAACTATGCACCCATTGGCCTATCTTAGCCAATTTGACCTCAATCTATCCTTGGAAATTGGAATGGGATTATTGACCATCCCTAGGTCACTTTCAACTGATTCTGACTCACTTTGATGGATTCCTTCATTATTTTTCAATCGAGTTCCTAGTTTCCTTGTTTTGAGGCCTTGTAGCCTTTTATTCAATTAGGCCTCATAGAAACTAGTTTTCTTGGATTTCTTCACAATTCCCCTTAACAAATCTCTAAATAAACTATGGATTCTTTATAGGCCCAACCTAGGCTCTAGGAGTTTCTAGGTTTTAGACCCACACCATGTTCATACACTGGACCACCAAACCCCTATTTTTAAGGGTTTTAGGAGCATGTTCACCAGTCTAGTTCCTTTGTCTTCAATGGTTACTCTAAAAAACTCCACTTATCTTCTCCTTGCATTCAATTATCAAGGACACACCCCTCTACATTCTCCCACTATTGATTGGTTTAATCCAATCCATTTAGTATCTTTCCATGCTACTGCTCTAGACAAGCCACTAACCCGAATGCCACTGCACTCACCTAGGGCTTGTTGGAAAAAATAACTCTCCTACATCCATAGACCCCAAAACACATATTTATAATATCTACACTATCTCCTACTTGATTCCAAGTGTCCATAGTTTTCCAACCATGGGAACTCAAGAGGGACACATATTTACAAGACTGGCTCTGAACAGACCAGAGAAATAGTGAAACCCAAAGAATTTACAAAATGAACCATGGAAGTAAAAATCTACAAAAATAACTTGACAAAGAACTTATAAATGAAAAAAAACAAAGTCTCAATTCTTTCATTCATGCCATTCAATCCATTAAGTGACTGGATCAAGGCTCTGTTACAAAAACACAGTCCAAAACTTGCTTCTAAGCTCACAATCCATAGAATGCCACTTCCAATTGTCAGATTAGGGTTTCTTCAACCTTATATATCCTATTCCTACATGTTTTGACCCTCGTGTTAGGATTTGGGCACCATTAAAGCCCTTTCCTAGGTTTTAGGAAATGTTGTCATGACAACTCTGCAAAGTTGCAAAGTAGTCATGAGCAACTTTTACAAATTTTACTCAAATGACAAACCACTACTTCCAATGGTCCAATTTGATCCTAAACCACTTCACAAGACCTTAAAACACTCAAAAACATCATAATCATAGGTTTCACTCCATTTTGGATTTTTGGTCAGTCTTTGACCCTTAGGTTGACTTTCTAGGACTTAAATCCCTAGATCCTATTTGATCACATCAAACACTAAATCCTATTCACTCTTACCTCTAGACACACACAAAAACAACCTTAGGAATTTATATGTAGTCCTTATTACCTTGGGTTTTGGCCAAACCAATGTACTATTGGAAATATATTACATGCAATGTGACTGAGAGGGGGAGGGTGGGGGGGGGGGGGGGGAATCAGGAATAAANGGGAGGGTGGGGGGGGGGGGGGTGAATCAGGAATAAATAAATTTTTTTCTTCTTTAACCTCAATTAGATTATCTAATCTGATTGCATGCATAGAAAAGAAATAATCATTCATAACACATGACATAGTATTTGGTTACCTATAAACCTTCCAAATAGAAAGTAAAACTGGGGTGGGCATGGTACCCACAAGATTTAATACTACAGTATAAATTTATCCTGTTAGAGCTTACAATGACCACTTCTGATGGCATGCCCTATTAGGAGCAATAAGGACTATTGAGTCCACCTTGTGAAAGAATTTTATACAATACAATAAAGTAATGTAACTCTGTTAGGATATTTACAAAGGACTGTTAGGTCCACTTGGTTAGAGGATTTTGCTGATCCACCTGTTAGAATGAACCAGTAGATGATTTGCTTATGCAAATCTGATTTGCTGAATAAGATCCTTTGATTTATAACTAATCACCTAACTATGATGGATGAGTCTCTGCTATACTTTTATACTTCTACAATCTTCTAATCAATATGCCTCTTCATATTCACATATACACTTGTTCACATACTCATTTTGGATAAATAAAATATCTTACATACATATCTTATCCAAGAAAATGACTTCATAAGTCAACTTCCATTACATACAATGATATCAAACAGTATATGAAAAGTCAGCTCAATACTATCACTTGGGTCCAGAAGTCTACTCGGGTGATAAAATGATACTCGAGAAATATGCTAATCACTTAGGCGATGCTAATCACTTGGGCAATACTGATCACTCAGGCGATACTGATCACTCGGGAAATGTTGATCACTCGGGCGATACTGATCACTCAGGCGATGCTAATCACTTAGGCAATACTGGATGACTAAGTGTTTTGACACTAATTGACAATATGTCTTACCATAAGTTTTATAATCTCCCTCTTTGGCATTAGTGACAAAAAAACTTATCATTGAGCTCTGAATCTAATAGGTTAAAACTTCCCCTTACCATCTGCTCAGGTTTGGACACCTGCTCTGCTGCTTGGGTCCAATTGACTATTTTTTTAAAAAAAATTTCAAAATTGTTTATGTAATATATATCTTCTTCTCTACTCAACTCTACATGTATTTCCTCAATGTAATGACTTTTCCCCCTTTTTTTCTGACACAAATGCCAAAATATATCTACAAGGTAATTCCAAAGTAGGATAGGAAATCACAATGTACCTTCAAAATTTGAGACAAAGTGTTTTCCCAATTGTCCTGTAGTACCTTCATAATGTGCAATTCTATCTGTAGCTCGACTGACAACTCTATCATAAGCTCTACAACTAAGAAATTATTGTCATGAATGAGTGTCTTGGCATGTGTGATGTGTTTCTACATTGCATCCATGTGTGGTAGGAGTTGGCTTTGGATGGCTGTGAGAGACTCTCTAGTCCTTGATTCTTCTCTCAGTAACTCAGCCTATAGATTAGTCAGATATTTGATCTTCAAAAAGTGTGCTGAGCTTGTGCTTGGATCAAGTGCCAACTGCTTTGCACTTTCCTTCAGATCCACATCAATCTTTACTAACTTATTCTTTATCTCCATAATAAAGTTATAAGTATCACTCAACTTTACAAATAGTGCTACTACATTGGTCATAGTCATTTCTAGAGTTCTAATGACATTGGTTAGTTGCACTTGGTCAATTGCAATCTTCTTTGAAAAATTCTCTAGAACCTTGTTTTCAAACTTTCTTTCTGCTTTCTCAAGTAGTTTCTCTTGACCATTTAAGTATGTATTAAACTTATGGACTATGTCAACAAGCTGGTCCATAATAGAGTCATTCTCATTGACTTCAATCTGTAGTGCATCTTGGAATATGCCTTTTATATCTTCAAGGAATTTGTTCCTCTTTTTCTCTTCTCAGAGTTTTTTTGGATTGCTCTTTTCCTCCATAGCTCTCCAAGTATATCCATTTGGTCTACGGACAAGTCAGAAATATCACAATTTGGAATCACAATGTCTTCTTCAAGATCAATCTCATCAGTATTCTCTTCCTTCTCCTTACCTTTGATCTTGGGATTAGGTGAAGGAACAATTTACTTACCTTTTCCATCCTCATTTTTTACCTCAATATTCAATTGAATTAGGTCATTGACCTTTACTATACCAATTGTTGAATCAAGGTTAATTGAAGAATCAATACTGGATGAAAAAAAATCTACCTTGTCCATCTGTGACTCAGTTATGCTTGGCCTAGTAGTAGGTGGAGCCTGTTTCTTGGTTCCCATTGATTTTGTAACCTTATCCTTTCTTAGAGACAATATGTTCTGGATAGGGGATTGGGGAAAGGATGACATCACTTCTACTACAATATGCTTGGCATTAGATTCTTCAATTATTTGTACCTCAGATAATTCATCATAGGTCTATTCGGGAGGGTATGTGCTCGGTGCTTCTGCCTTATCATCTTCCTTGACTTCAAATATAGATTTAAACACTGTTGTAGCATACTTCACAACATCTTCTATTTTCTTGTTCAATATATGAAAAGTCTTGAACCTTGGAGTATGATTATTTTCATATTTGGTCATTGCCTCTTTTATCTCTTTGTTTTTCATGGCAGGCATGACTTTCCTCAAGGCCTGTTCCCTTATGTATTTTTTAGTTTGTACTACATTGAATCGGGGAATAGATACTGCTTTGAATAGATCCTCAGTCATATGGCTCTTCAACTTGGAAGGGTCATATTTCCATTTACCCATTTTATCCACAACTGCTTCCTAAATATTCTTTTGTTCCTCCTAAGTCCTTGAAGTATAATTCAATGACTTAAGAGAACTCATACCACTGCCTCCTTTTAGATCTTCAATCTTCTTCTCAAGTGTAGGTGGTAGTTTCTTGAAGATAACTATATCAACTTCATCATCATCATCATCTTTACCCAATACAAGTTTCCTTCTTGATCTCCTTGTGGTGATTACAGGGGTAGAGGCCTTTGCTTTCTGGTTGGGGATCTTCCTCTTCTTCTGAGAAGGTTCTGATTTTGCCTCTTCCTCTTCTTTCTCAGGCTCAACATCTTCAGTATTAATTGTATCTCCTTTAATTTCAGTGATAGAAGGAGAGTCTGAAGTCTTGCCATACTTCTTCTCAAACTTCTGTAATATCTTCCTTCCTCTTTTCAAGATCTTAGGAATCTCAATTTCCAAAGATATTCTACATTTTTCTTCTTCATAGGTACCAAAGTAAGGTGCTTTGGGATTGGAAGGTTCATTCAAAAGAGCCTCAATGATGTTCTTGGTCTCATCTATGTTAACCTCATATGCAAGAGGTTTCACCCATGCAACCCTAGGCCTGACTGCTTGAATGTATACCTTATCACAGTCAACTAGGAAACAAATATCATCCTTATAATCTTCAACTAGTTTTTTAGGTATTCTATATCTACTCTGCATCTTCTATTTGAAATTCTCAAAATATCCATCCATGATGTTCTCAAAATTATCTCCTAATTTAGCTATGAATTCATTTATTTGATGGATAATAGGTCTGTCCTTCTTCCATACAACTGTTACCTTGGAAGGAAAGAATTTATGAACATAAAAGGATATGCAAACCAAAAGAGAACCAAAGTTACATGGATTTGTCCTGGATGCCCAAATGCTTTCCATATTATTGCTTAGCTGGATGAGCTGCAACTCGGCTAGGTCAAATACCAGATTGTTCTTTACCACCTTGTATGCTAAGTCCACAGCTTCACATGGTACACTATTGATGTGGAGGGAACTTGTT
Organism: Thuja plicata; assembly: GCA_018584345.1. Taxonomy (NCBI): domain Eukaryota; kingdom Viridiplantae; phylum Streptophyta; class Pinopsida; order Cupressales; family Cupressaceae; genus Thuja; species Thuja plicata. The sequence continues at coordinate 209,403 of MU226356.1, forward strand.
GTTGCTACAGAACCAGCGTGGCTCTGTTCTGAGATATTTCTCCTAGATCTATTAGGATGTTCATAACCCTAAATTGAGGTAAGTCACTATCAGCTTTACCTCCTCTTCAAGACTTGGTTCCCATCGACATGTTATTCATATTCCTCACTGAACCTACACAAATAGATTCATTCTGCTCACCCAATCAATATTTTCAGAACATTTCTTTCATTCTCTTCCCTATCCAGACTATTACCGAGCTCTCCTAGGGTAAGATCTCCAGATTCATACCTATTGTTGCTCCTACCAAAAAAAAAAGGAAACTATGTACAAGGGCTCCTCTCAAGTTCCATCCCAACACATGACTCTCACCATGGATTTAGGAACCTCGAGGGGCCACTAATGGTTACAACCTAGAATGGGTGAAGAACTAACAACTTAAAAAATAGAAAATAAAGTAACTAATCTACTTGCCTAAAAAAGGAACCATAAAGAAACTTGATATCCACTAAACACCCAATCTATAACTTCTCATTACTGGAAAAAAAACAAAATAGTACAATAATATGAAAATCTCTAACTTTCCTATAGCTTCTCCTCTTCTTCAACCTCTACTTTCTAGATTTCTAAAATGAAGGCTTGGGATGTTATTAATATCCATCCTCTCATTGGAATGACTGTAACTGTCCACATATTCATAAGCATCTCTTCAGGAACTGTTACAACTGACCATAGTGTCCATAAAAGACAAGATCCACTTTTCACGGGCCGTTACGACAGAATATTGTTGAGCAACAGTAATGAAAAATTGAGCACCAGTGTTGGCTGAGCTGCTAGGCACTAGTGTAGGCCGAGCTGCTAGGTGTAACCACCTAAATTTGGTCTGTTCTAACTATGGACCCTATTTTCCCTAAGTGTGATCATACCCTCGATTATGTCCAAACAACCCTGTTACTACTTGGCATAATTCTTCAAATCAGATTTAATGTCCTAGTTGATTTTTATCACTAATTTATATTAACTACTTCAGCCATACAATTCAAATCAATTTCAACCAATCAAATATTATCAAATTCAAACAATGGCTAAAGTATTTAATTATAAAAGAATTAATATATCTCATCACTTGCATTTTAAACCCATTCCCCTAGCCTATTAATTTAATTAAAATGGCTATAGTCCTAATTAATTAACAAAAGAAATAAAAAGCTTAAATAATTAATATTCCTATTTTTGAATGAATTAAATAAGTTTAATTCATTTCATTTATATTCCCTTAAACCCTAACCTAACCTATCTCAACCACTTCTACCCTGGGTTCTAACCCATCCCAACCTATTCCCCCCTTGCTAATATAATTCTAAGCCTAATCTAA
>MU226356.1:225581-248214 GCA_018584345.1 Thuja plicata
CTTCTTGGCTCTCTTCCCTAAATGGTCACATTCCTCCCTACTTTCAACCCAATAATATTGTGACAAGTGTCACAATTTGATGCACTTGAAGAAGCACAATCTATGTGCTCTCTTCTAGTAGAATCCTAACCTCTCTTCAGCTTTGCATCTGAACCACCCATTTTCAACCCCTCTTTTTATAAATAGAAGGCATTTTTGAGAGAAAATGACCCTCATTTTTAGAGTTAAATTGCATTATTATGTTGTTTAGATATCTATAGCATTTTAGTTTCAATTCCATGCATTGTTATAATGTCAGTTTTCATAGCTTAATTACATTCTTTCTAATCATTTAGCTTAGTTTTCAATTAAATCTTTCATTCTTAGGAGTGTATTGTCACTAAATGGTGCATAATCTGAGGGCATGATTATGGCATTTTTCAAACTCTTCCTAGATAGGGAGCAATAAGTTAGTTTTAGTGATTTGTATCTAACCTTTGCTCTTTTATGTTATTTTTCACTAATCTAATGACTTATTGAAGTGTTGTGTCATAGGTAACAGGTGCATCATTTGACACTCACACTAGGCACCAGTGTAGGCCGAGCTGCTAGGCACCAGTGTAGGCCAAGCTACTAGGAACCAATGTAGGCCGAGCTAGTAGGCACGAATGTAGGCTGAGCTTCTAGGCACTAGTGTAGGCTGAGATGCTAGGCACTAGTGTAGGCCAAGCTGCTAGGCACCAGTGCAGGTCAAGTGCTAGTGATACCAAGTATCTTATCCAAGGTTCTTGATGCCTTCGTTGGATTTCCAGAGGCTTACAAACTACCTCACACACACACACAACAAAATAAAAAAACTAAGCAACCTATCTAGACATGGATTGACCTATTCAGATCCATCTTAGGGAAATAAAACAAATGACCTTCTAAGGTCCACACACACTCTCCTGACTTGGCTAGAGTCAGAACATGCTAGAAATAAAGAGCAAGGGGTTTGAGCTAGGTGTTCTCCTGCACCATACTCCACCAAATAAAAGAAAGGTTAATCTGTCCTTGGATTGAGCATGTTTGGATCAATTCCCAACCTCTTGAAGTCTATTTCTCTGATCCAAGTAGCATCAAAATCTTCTTTGCCATGCCATTTGACAAGGTACTCCATATAGTCTTTGTTCCTAGTCTTCTTGTAGACCCTTGAGTCTAGTATATTTTTAGCTATCATAGATGGAGTAGGGGTTAATTTCAGAACTTTTACCTCTTGTATGACCTCTTGAAGGTTTTGATCAACATCTTGAATTGGTCCTTTGTATGCTATCAAATCTGCAATGTTGAAAACTAGTGACAACCCAATATCTTCAGGAAGCTCCACCTTGTATGCATTGTTTCCATACTTTGCAAGTATCTTACATGGACCTAGTCTCTTCATATGTAGCTTGTGAGGAACACCTTTTTTCATCCTATGTTTTTTCAAGTGTACCATCACAAAGTCTCCAATCTGAAACTAAACATCCCTCTTTGTTGCATCCACCTTTTGCTTTACCTTTTTAGCATTCTCAATCAAGTTATTTCTCACACTTTCATGTACTTCCCTCATTGAATGAGAAAAGTCCTCAGCATATCCACTACCATGCATTCCTTCCTTCAATTCTCTAAGATCAAAGATTCCTCTTGGGTAAAAGCCATAAACAATTTCAAAAGGAATCTTACCAGTTGATCTGTTCACTGTATCATTGTATACATATTCAGCTTGTCCAATGAGTTGATCCCATGCTTTACCATACTCCTTTGTGAGGTATCTCAGAAATTTACCAAGACTCCTATTGACTACCTCTGTTTGGCCATCTATTTGTGGATGATAGGCAGTTCCAAAAGACAAGTTCATGCCCAACTTTTGCCATAAGGTATTCCAAAAATGACTCATGAATTTGGTGTCCCTGTCTGAAACAATACTAAGTGGGAGTCCATGGATCCTCACCACTCCACTTAAAAACAACTGAGCAATGTTACAATAATCATGAATAGTCTTGCAAGGTATGAAATGTGTCATCTTACTAAATCTGTCCACAATAACATAAATACTATCATATCCCTGCCTTGTTCTTGGCAAACCAACTACAAAATCAATGCGTATGCATTCCCATGGTCTGGTTGGGATTGGAAGTGGTTGATAAATACCTACATTAGAAGATGTGCCCTTTTATTTTTGACACGCTACACAACTCTCAACATACTGTGTAACATCTCTACTCATTCTAGGCCAAAAATAGAACCTAGTGACTAGCTCTTGAGTCTTACTGACTCCAAAATGACAACTAAGTGCTCCATTATGTTTTTTTTGAATCAAATTCTCCCTCATAGACCCTTTAGGAACACAAAGTTAACCTCCTTTAAAAAAAAAAATCATTTTTCAAAGTATATTTAGAAAACTCACCATGAAAGTTGTTTTAAAACTCCTTGCATAGCTTGTAGATTTGGGCAAAATTTTCATCTTCACCATATAGGTCTTTGAAGCTATCAATACCTATTCTTTGTAGCTGAACTTCTTGGATTGTGAGCAACCTTCTTCTCAATGAATCATCAACCTTATTCTACACTCCCTTTTTATGCTTGATATTGAAAGTGTAGGCTTGTAGATACTCCACCCACTTCATGTGTTTTTTGTTGAGCTTGTCTTGAGAGTTAAGGAAGCTGAGAGCTTGGTTATCAGTATATACTATGAACTCCTTTGGTAGAAAGTAGTGCCTCCACTTCTTGAGTGCTTGGACTAGAGCATATAACTCTAAGTCATAATAAGTGTACTTCTTCTTTGCATCATTTAGCTTCTCACTATGGAAAGCTACTGGTCTTCCTTCTTGGCTTATGACAGCCCCAATGGCCACATTACTTGCATCACATTCTACTGTAAAAAAATTATCAAAGCTTGGAAAAATTAGAGTAGGAAACTCTGCCATATTCTCCTTGAGTGTTTCAAACCCTTTGTTAGCTTGTGGTGTCCATTGAAACTTTATCTTCATCCCACCTTTGATCATGTCTAAAATAGGTGCACAAATCCCACTGAAATGTCTAATGAACTTTCTGTAATACTAAGCTAAACCATGGAAACTCTTCACCTCAATTGCAGCCTTGGGAGTAGGCCAATTTAGAATGGCATCCACCTTTTCTTGGTCCATTTTGAGGTTACCCTGTGACAAAACAAACCCGAGATATACAAGTTCCTACTTCATAAAGTCACACCTCCAAATTTATCATTAGCTTTTCATCATGCAATTTCTTGAAAACAATTTTCAAATGTCTAATATGCTCCTCCTTAGTTCTGCTGAAAACTAAAATGTCATCAAGGTAAGCAACAACAAATTTACCAATGCATTCTACCAATACCTCATTCATAAGCCTCATAAAAGTTGAGGGAGCATTAGACAAACCAAATGGAATTACAAGCCTTTCATACAAACCTTCTATAGTTTTGAAGGTTGTCTTCCATTCATCTCCTTCATTTATCCTAATTTGGTGGTAGCCACTCTTAAGGTCAATTTTGCTAAATTACTTTTCCTCCCCTAAGAAATCCATTAGGTCTTCAATTCTAGGTATTGGAAACCTATACCCTAATGGTGATTCTATTTATGGCTCTAGAATCAGTACAAAGTATCCAAGTTTCTCCTTTCTTAGGTGCTAAAATAGTAGGGACTACATATGGGCTTATGCTTTTTCTAATTAGGCCTTGGTCTAATAACTCTTTGATTTGCTTGGTTATCTCCTCATTTTGTTCAGGGGTCATCTTATAGGCAGCTTTGTTGGGTAAGGTAGCTCCTGGTATTAATTCAATCTTGTGGCTAACAAGTCTGTTATGAGGTAGGGGAGTGGGCTGGCTGTCATTCACAATATCCCTATACTCTTCAAGTATTTCTTTTACCTCATTTGGTATATCTGATTCCTTGACAACAACTTCATCTTTTGGCTTCAATACTAAAGCAAATCCAACTCCTCCTCCTTCTCCTAGAGTCTTCAAGAACTCCTTCTCACCAACCATGAGCACACTTGGACTTGATGTCTTCATCTCTCCTTCTATCAGGGACTGAATTTTGAAAGTCACCCCATCTTTCTTGAATGAGTATGCATTCTTGGTTCCATCATGCATGGATTTCCTATCAAATTTCCATGGCCTTCCAAGTAGAAGGTAGCATGCATCCATGGGAATAATGTCACATAGAACTTTGTCTTCATACTTTCCAATGGTGAATTCTACCAATTCTTGTTCTCCTACAAACACATGTTGTCCTTTGTTAAGCCATGTAACCTTGTATGGGTTGTCATGTGGAATCCTTTTCAAATTTAAATTGGTGGCTGCTTCTTCACTAATGATATTATCAGTTGAGCCTAAATCAATAATGACACTACACACATTTCCTATGATCTTGCACTTCACTCCAAAGAGTACACTTCTTTGGCTTGGTTATTCTTTGCTTGGCTCTCTGATCAATGTCCTCTTTATCATGAGGATCTCACCTTCCTCTGATTCTAAAGGTACCTTAGATGGCTTGCTGCAGCAACTTGATTCTTCTTGGACATAGTTTACTATCTTTCCACCTCCTTGAGAAGTACAACCTTTTTTAGGACACCTATAGGCAGGATGTCCTAGCTGATTGCAGTGGTAGCACTTCATGGTGGCAAATTAGGATGCTCCTCTTCCTTGATTGCTTCTCCTCCTTCCTCTCCAACTAGTGTTAGAGCCTCTACCTCTATTGAAACCTCCTTTATTTGAGTTTCCTTTCTAATTTTTAGTGATCTTGCTCTCTCTTTGCTTCCTTGAATCTGATCCTCTTCCACCATAGCCTCCTTGTCCTCTTCATTCTCTACCTCTTCCTCTTCCTCTGAAGTTTGATTCTAATTTCTTTTTGTTCTTCTCTTCCACTTTCAATCCAAGTTGGAAACACTTATGGACAGTTGTGGGATTCCACAAATTGATTTCCTCTTGGATATTCCATTTTAGGCCTCCAAGATACCTAGCCACCTTGATAGTCTCATCCTCTTGGACTCTTGACCTCAAGAATAAATTCTGGAATTCTTCAGAATACGTAGCTACATCCAAATATTTTTTCTTGAAACTCTGCCTCTTCTTGTGTAACTAGATTTCATAATCCCTAGGTAGGTATTGCTCCTTTACCTTGTTTAACATGGCCTTCCAATTCAAAATTGGATGCTTACCCATCTTCTCCCTCTCTTCTTGAAGGTATTTCCACCATGTTAATGCTGAACCTCTTAACCTTGACTTTGCAACTTTTACCTTCTATGCTTCAGTTATGCCCTCACATTCAAAATGATTCTCAATACCTTCTATCCATTCCACAACTAGCTCACTATCCATTTTCCCATTAAAGAATGGAACTCCTTCAAGAATTTTTCCTCCTAGGGCTCTAAGAGCTTTTAGAAATGGCTCCTCATTCATGGGAGGGTCTAGTTCAGGTATCAAGTCTTCTTCATCAACTTTGTGCTTCCCTTTGCTGCTGCTGACTTCATTTCCATCTCTGCTTTTAGTTGCATATACAACTTGTTGAAGTTTTACCTTCATCTCATCCAGGGATTCTTCTAGGAGTCTACTCCTTTCCCTTTGATCCTCTATCACTCTCTTCTACTCATCTACTTCCTTTGCAAGCTCTGCATCGGTGACCATCTTGTTTTCACCTACTAATACTATTGGCTGGAACATTTACCACAAGCCCAATCAATTTAGGCTCTAATACCAATCTGATGTGGATGGAAGTCTTGTTGCTGCTACAGAGCCAGCTTGGTTCTATTATGAGATCTTTCTCCTAGATCTCTTAGAGTTTTCATAGCCGTAAATTGAGGTAAGTCACTATCATCTTTACCTCCTCTTCAAGACTCGGTCCCCATCGACATGTTATTCATCTTCCTCATTGAAACTACACAAATTGATTTATTCTGCTCACTCAATCAATGTTTTTAGAACATTTCTTTCATTCTCTTCCCTAGCCGGACAATTACCTAGCTCGCCTAGGGTAAGATCTCTAGATTCATACCTGTTGTTACTCCTACTAAAAACAAAAAGGAAACTATGTACAAGGGCTCCTCTCAAGTTCCATCCCAACACATGACTCTCACCATGGATTCAGGAACCTCAATGGGCCATTAATGGTTACAACCCAAAGTGGGTGAAGAACTAACGGCTTACAAAATAGAAAATAAAGTAACTAATCTACTTGCATGCAAAAGGAACCACAAAGAAACTTGATATCCACTAAACACACAGTCTATAACTTCTCATTACTGGAAATAAAACAAAACAAAATAGTACAATAATCTAAAAATCTCTAACTTTCTTTTAGCTTCTCCTCTTCTTCAACCTCTACTTTCTAGATTTCTAAAATCAAGGCTTGGGATGTTATTAATAACTATCCTCTCATTGGAATGAATGTAACTATCAACATATTTGCAAGCATCTCTTCAAGAACCATTATAACTAACCATACTGTCCATAAAAGACAAGATCTTCTTTTCACAGGCCGTTACGATGGAATGTTGTTGAGCAACAGTAATGAAAAAATGATCTCTAGTGTTGGCCGAGCTAATAGGCACCAATGTAGGACAAGATAATATGCACCATTGTAGGCCAAGCTGCTAGGCACCATTGTAGGCTGAGTTGCTAGGCACCAGTGTAGGCCGAGATACTAGGCACCAGTGTAGGCTGAGCTGCTAGGCACCAGTGTAGGCCGAGCTACTAGGCACCAGTGTAGGCTGAGTTGTGAGGTACCAGTGTAGGCCGAGCTACGAGGTACCAGTGTAGGCTGAGCTACTAGGCACTAGTATAGGCTGAGATTCTAGGCACCAATGTAGGCCGAGCTCCTAGGCACTAGTATAGGCCAAGATTATAGGCACAAGTGTAGGCCAAGCTGCTAGGCACTAGTGTAGGCCGAGTGCCAGTGATACCAAGTAGCTTATCCAAGGTTCTCGATGCCTTGGTTGGATTTCCAGAGGCTTACAAACTACCTCACACATACAACAAAGAAACCAACTAAGCAACCTATCTAGACATGGATTGACCTACTCATATCTGTCTTAGGGAAATAAAACAAATGACCTTCTAAGGTCCAAACACACTCTCCTGACTTCGCTAGAGTCAGTACATGCCAGAAATAAAGAGCTAGGGGTTTGAGCTAGGTGTGCTCCTGCACCAATTATTTGGTCTGCTAGACCTATATATCTTGTGAGCTATCACATGAATCCCCAACTTCAATTCCATGTCAGTAACTCCATTTAGTCTGATGTCTCTTCCGTCCTACTTGGCAAAAATCAACTCAGCTAGCTTATCTTTGGTTAGGGTTTTGGTAGCCTTAAGATTTTCCATGCATGGGATACCTTGTTTCTTAGTGTATCATTGTATTTTTGATCTTCATAGGTTGCTCCAACCATAGCTTCATGTCATGAACATGGCTAAGAACAAATTGAATCAATTTGATTTAGAAATTCTTTGGCATGTGCAGGATGTGGGTTAAACCTTTAACCTCAAGATGCTTGTGCTCAAGCTTCAGATTCCCATCTACGCACAATTTCTCATATGCTTGATTCATCTTAATTGTTCCAAGATCCTAGATGTTATGATGATAGAAGATTCAAATGTCATTGACCAGTAATACCCTTGGAGGAATTAGGGAATGAGCTCCCAACGAATCTATTTCCTCTGTTACTGCAGGATGAATCTTAAACTCTTGAGGGTTATAGACAACATTTCTCACCAACCTCTCAGATCCTTTCTTAAATTTTCTTCTGGATGTGGATGCCATATCACTTGGAGAATTTGATCAAACTTCACTTTCAAATATGAATTCACTCTGAATCACTAAGGGCTCTAAATTTCTCTCCAAACTGAAATCTTTGTAAACAATAACCTTTTCAATTCATCATTTATAAGAGTTTTTACCGTTTAAGTATTTCATTAAATGCTTAATACATAGTAGCTGTCATAGCTCGAGTATTTGTCCCAGTATTACTTAGAAGATCAGTGAAAACTAACTTCCCAACTCTTATAAAACCCGACTCATCTCGGTTAAGCTAGAGTAGCTCAGGTACAACTGAGATCGTGACTCGATTAGCACCATAATATGTCCTAATGCATCAATATGCATATTTGGTCTTGCTAGCATATCTAGAACTAATGTATGATGGCTTGAATGCATAGATCCAGTCATCTCCTTGCATCTCTATTCTGTGATGGTAGATTCACCTAACTCACTATCTTGGGTGCCATTTGATCCTTCATTGTTTTTGTCTGAACTTTCAGAGGATTTTCTTACCCATTGTTGACTCATCTGAGTTTTGATTTTTGAGACATTTTCTTTGCCTTTCTCAAAACCAGTATCCATATTTTTTCCATTGATGCAATTATTGGTTAGATGATTGAGTTGATTGCATACATAACATCTCTTAGTAGGATTTCTTTTTTGGAGGCGAGTCTTTGTATAATTTGCACCAATGTTTCCATACTCTCCATAATGACAACATCTGTACAATGTGTTGTAATCCCAACCAAAAATTTATTTTTCCAATTATTTAGTAGGGTTCCATTTCTTAGTTCTGCACTAAGAAGATCTATGACCTTGTTTGTTACATTTGAAACATTTTCCTTCAAACTTAGGTTTCTCAGTGCATTCATTTTCTCTATGTCCATGTTTGTTGCAACTATAGCATTTACCATTAAAATTTGATTTTCTATTACTCCAACATTTATTTGATGTATGCCCTAACTTACCACAATGGTTACAAGTAGGTTTCATGTTCTTTTGAGCTCCTTGCTTTGAGGATTCACCTTGTTCAGTATAACCTAGTCCAGTCTGTCCATGATTTCTGATTTCTATTGACTGATCTATAATACCTTGTGAATTTATCATACTTTCATTGGTTTTGGTTTCAATGTTGAGATCATTCTACAACCTTTCATTTTTTGTCCTTAGGTTGATAACTTCTTGATTTGCATTATTGAGTTGATTTGCCAAATCTGCTTGCTGGAGTGACAAATGATGGATTTCTTTTTCTTTTTCTTCTAATCTTCTACTCAGCAATCTCTTATCTTCTTGTGCCAAAATTTTGTAATATTCTGCTTGATTCTTTTTTTCTATGACTTCACATAATATGACTAAATGAATTTCTTGTTCTCTTTTCAACTTTCTGACTTCTTCATGTAGATTGAGATTCTTTGCAAGAAAGTCTTCAATAGCCGCATCAGCTTCTTCAGAAATTCTGTCTTTTCACAAATCTTCAATTCTTTCTTCTATGTAATTCCTATCATTCATTTGTACAACTAAATATTTTCTTCTTTTCAGGGAAAGAGAGAGCTGCTCTTTGAGTTTCTTGATTTGATCCATGGCCACTTGTAGATCTATCTTTTCATTTTTAATGGTTTCTCTAGTCTGTATATTTCCATTGCCTCTAAGCTTTGCTCAAGCTATTAAACTTCTGTAGAGAGAAAATTTAGCTATGATACCAATTGTTGGAAATATATTACATGCAATGTGATTGAGAGGGGGGGAGGGGGTGAATCAGGAACAAATAGAACTCATTCTTCTTTAACCACAATTAGATTATCTAATTTGATTGCATGCATAGAAAATAAATAATCATTCATAACACATGACACAATATTTGGTTACCCAGAAACCTTAAAAATAGAAATTAAAACTGGGTTGGGGATGGTACCCACAAGATTTAGTACTATAGTATAAATTTAGCCTATTAGAGCTTACAATGACCACTTCTGATGGCCTGCCCTGTTAGGAGCAATAAGGACTGTTAAGTCCACCTTGTGAAAGGATTTTATACAATACAATAAAGTAATGTAACTCTATTAGGATATTTACAAAGGAATGTTAGGTCCACCTACTTAGAAGATTTTTTTGATCCACCTATAAGAATGAACTAGTAGATGATCTGCTTATGCAACTCTGATTTGTTGAATAAGATCCTTTGATTTATAACTAATCACCTGAATGTGATGGATGAGTCTTTGTTGTACTTGTATACTTCTGCAATCTTCTAATCAATATGCCACTTCATATTCACATATACACTTGTTCACGTACTCATTTTGGATAAATAAATTATCTTGCATATATATCTTATCCAACAAAATGACTTCATAAGTCGGCTTCCATTACATACAGTGATATCAAACAATATATGCAAGGTTGGCTCAATACTATCACTTGGGTCGAGAAGTCCCCTCAGGTGATAAACTAATACTGATGCAATATGTTGATAACTCAGGTCACACTGATCACTCAGGCGATGTTGATCACTCAAGCAATACTGACCACTTGGGCAATACTGATCACTTGGGAAATGATGATCACTCGGGCGATACTAATCACTCGGGCGATGCTGATCACTCGGGCAATACTGGATGAATAAGTGTTTTGACACTAATTGAAAACATGTCTTTCCATAAGGTCTACACCTACAATACAGATTTCTTTAAAGATCTTTACAATAACTTAAGGTACTCTTGCACCATTCTTCTAATTTCCTTGATTCTTTTTATTCCTCTTTTGCTTCTAATCTCTTGAATTCTTCTTGTTCTTTTTCTTCATTTAATTATTTGATTCTTCATCTTTCATCTCCCCTTGATAGCTTGCTTTTGATTTTTCGTATTATATTTATCTTCCTCTATCTATTTCTGATTTACCATGTTTATTTTATCTTCCTCTTTTTCCTTAAAGCCTTCTTCATACTTCTAATAAATCAATTTTTTTTTCATTCTCATTCTTCTGATCAATCAAGTTCTCATTTTTATTTTGAAGTTTATGTTCTACTATAATTCAATCAACATCCTTTTTGTATTCTCTTTTCTTTATTTCCACTTTCTGCTTCAATTCTGACATGTCCTTAATTATTTTATCTTGTTTGCGTTCTACCATAATCCATTCTATTTGTACTGAAAATTTTGATTCAAACTTTCTTTCTTCACTGTCTAAATTGATAGATCATGTCCTACATAGCCATGGTCAACTTCCATTTCCACATCATCTACCCATCCACCACTATATTGAGATAGAAAATATATATTTTCACTCTCGTCTTCAATATAGTAGATATTACTAGTAGTCTTGAAACCTTCTACAACTCTTTTTATAGTTTGTTTCTTTCTAATAGTACAACCATTACTTTTGAACATAACTTCATAACTCTTATTAAAAATATGACTAACATTTAAAAAGTTATGTTTCAAACCTTCAACATAGTAAACCTCATTATTTTTATTCTTTCCATCAATTGAAATAGTTCTTATACCTTTGATCTGAACACTTCTTTCTCTGCCAAATCTAATTTCTTGACCATATTCTTCAAATTTGATAAATCTTCTTTTATCTCATTTTATATGATTTGAGAAACTAAATCCTACAATCCATGCACCTACAAAAAATTTAGCATGCAAAGTAACTTGTTCCCTTCTATTTGAGATAACTAAAAATAATGATTCTTCAATAGTTTCATTAGTATCTTCTCCCTCAAAAAAAAATTCTTCCATGGGACACAAGCTCTTTTTGCCTTTACCTTTGAAATTAAACTTCTTTCTAAAATATCATTTCTTTTGATTTCTCTTTTTATGTCAATCTTGTGAATCACTAAATGTTAATATTTATACTTACAATCACTAGAGAAATGTCCCTACCTTCCACAATTAAAATATTTAAGAGTTAACTTACCTTTACCTCTTCTGATACCTCTCTTGAATATTCTTGAAATATAAGCTTTTGCATCCTCTAGTATATTGCATGACTCTGGATTAGCATCTTCAAAAACTTTGAAAATAGTTTATCTTTTTTTCTCTTTCAACTTCTACGAGCTCAAATGCCAAAAGTGACCCAATGAGATGATCAATGGTATATTAACTTAGAGGGATGATCAATGGTATATTGACTTAGATAAAATTTCTCTCCCTTATTGAACATGTCATCGGTATAAACTCCTTTAGTAGGGTTAATAAGATCTTGATAATAACATCAATGTCTTCAATATGTCCACTAGTAGCTCTGATTCTATCAGCCACATTAGTAACCATACAGATGATCTCTCCACGCTCTCATCTTTTTTTATATTAGGAATCCATACTCATGTTTGAGATTCATTAGTCTTGGTTTTTTTTGCTTTGGATCTCCTTCATATACTAATACCAGCTGAAGTCCCAGATTTATTTTTCACTTCTCAAGCCTTTCACTTTTTGAAAGGCTGTGTCACATAAGTTACTAAAAATAATTTCCCTTACTTTTCCTTAAGGAGGATAAAAGCTAGATTGACTTACCTCCCAAATACCATTTTGCAATGTTTAAAGATAAGCTTCCATCTTAGCTTTCTAGTAAGGAAAATTAGTTCCATGAAACACCGATGCTTGAGTGTATAAATTATGTGCCATCCTAGATCTTCTTCAAGTGGTCAAGATTCTTTCAGATGAACCTCTCTTTGATGCCAATTGATCAACACACATTGAATGCTGAGAGAGGGTAGAGGGTGAATCAACATTAAACTATAACTCTAACAAATAACTTGTATTATCACCACAGAAAATAGTGTGCAAGAAAGAACTAAACTAGTAACACAAGAACACCGAGATTTATAGATGGAAAACCCAAATAGGGAAAAACCACAATGATAAATTTCCCAGAAAGATAATCCACTAAAGTATATGATCTGATTAAAAAACATTGAGAGCTCACTACTCTGGAAAATGAATTAGAGGCTCACTACCTATGCTACAATTAATGTGAATAATGACGAAGGCTCGATGCATTATAATACAAATAGGAGCTCACTCCTTTAAACTTGTATACAAAGGATCACTTCCAAAGTAGCACATTGCAATAAATAACTCAAGTGATCAAGGCTCACTATCTCAAAGTACTTATTCTCAAAGCATGATCCATCTCAAGAAAAATATAGACCAAGAACACGCTACACATGCCCCAATGCCAAATCCACAATTACTAGAACATCAACCAAGGATAAATCAAACATGTAGATGTAAATTATTAGCTTCCAATGGTAACAAAACCTCCACATGCTATGGAGAGATCTATACACCACATTGAGATCCATTTCAACATGCCCCATTAGAATACATGTGATCAACATACCATATCAAAAGTTACCACAACAAATTCCCCAATCAAAAAATGGAAGGATCAACAACGTAGGATAATAGAGTCTCCACAACACCGCAAAAACACACCTGATCACTGGAGAACACAACAAAAAATGAAAAGTCTTGAATTCATCTGAATGAGTAGCAGCATAGATTCAACTCTGATTTATGGAAGAGAGCACTCTGGAAAGACAAGTAACAACAACTATACAACTATGAAATATAATACAACATAGTGATATAAAAGACATCTAAACTAGGTAGACATCCAAAAACAAGAATATAATATAGGAGCACTATATAAAATTGTTTGCACATGATTACAAGAAACCTTAATATAGGAGCACTATAGAACACATTCTGTACATGATCACAAGAAACATTCATTTCTTCCACTGGTCTGAGATCATCATATAAGGAAAATTCTTGTCTTCCACTATTCTGAGACCATACATGTTACATACTTGTCTTTCATTGTACTAAAGGTTTAGAATACATATCCATATCCGTCTTCCACAATATTGAAGTCTTAGCATACATATCTCATCATCAGAATAACACACATCTAGACTACAAAGATTGGTGGAAGATCATCAAGCTCCTTCGGACAATATAGAACACAATGTTTAACATCAATGACAACACAAGATAATAAAAATTCATTTCCAATATTAACTGAAAAAACACCCACTACTTCATCCAAAAAATCTTTCAAATTTTGATCTTAGAATTTCTAAATTTAGTTATAAGTTAATATATTTTAAGTATTATGTGAATATTCATAATGTGTCAATTTTCATGTTATATTTTTGTACAAGAGGATTAATCTTAATCTTATTTTATTCAAGTTGTACTATTAGTAGAAACCATTGTATTAATAACTTAGATCAACAATATTTGTTTACCAACATACTAGTACATCACATGTATAGTTTCTTGTTATCTTTGGTCAATGCTACTAAACTGTCCAATCAAAATTAAGGAGCTTTTAAAGGTAGAAGATATTTCCATAACAAAATATTAATGGTATTTATGTCCAAACCATATATTTTTCAGATTCATATCCAAGCGATGAAGTGCTTGAAGAATCTAGGAAATTGAAACATAAATTCATTTCTTTAGGCAATGACCAAATTTGTGGGAGACATTTATTTATATGGATATAGATTCAATTGACAATCTTGACTAATGATTTTGTTATATATTGGAGCTTTCCTATCATAGATATGATGATTGAATATGATCTCTTCTTACAAAGATTTGTCTATTTTGATCCCCAAGAGGCTCAGCCTAAATAAGGGCAGTTGGAAAGCTTTGTAGGAGTGCAAAAAACATTTCACCTTGCAAAGCAACCTTTGGAATCTTATAGAGTTTGGCTCTTCTTATCGAGGTTTGGATGAAAAGGGGAAGAAATCTATACAAAAAAAATTAAGCTATGAGGAGGAAAAGTGCCAAAGTGATCTCTTAGGTGGGCTAAGAATCCAAAAAATGATATAGATACAGAGGTTCGATCATTCCTGGTTAGAGATTTATGTCTCCACCCACAAGGACATTGTGCACTACAAACCCTTCATTGTTGGATGGGAGAACAAGATACCAAAGTCACAAGATATAGGGAAAAATATTTAGATCACAACCATGGGAAGCACCTGCAAGGGTCCAGACAAAGGCATAAAACACCTAAAGAGAGTGAAAATCCTTACACCCACAGACACGGTATAAGAACACTACTTAGGAACAGAAATGGGACAAGAGGTACCAAGGATGGGCTCTTTCTTCTGGACATAAATAGTTCTAATAACGGTCCATTGAAGGGACCACAACCCTCATAGTAAGTCTTCTTGAGGAGCATGCCACAAATGGTACAAATCATCTTCTATTTTAGATGCATTATGAAGAGAGAGAACCCATCATGATCACAAGTACACTCGAGCCAATAGAAAAATATTATATGAAGATAAGAAAAATAGACCAGACCAATAAGGAATTAGCATAGGACACATTGATTAATAGAAATGGAAAGGAATCACAAGCACAATCCCCATGATTCATTAAGATAAAAAAAATTCCAAGTATGCGAAGAGAATATGAATTTCACAATATACACCTCTGGCTAACAAGCCATAGAGTCTTGTTCTCAGAAATTTGGAACTCTACAAATATAATTACATAATTGCTTTGTTGGATTACAATACCACTGAGAGGGGGGGGGTGAATCACTAGTATCCTAATTCAATTAACTTTGAACTGTTCCTTTTCAAATACCTTTTTGCGACCAGACACACTTAAGATTAAGATCTTTGAATTTACCTTGTAGTGATTAGATATTCACTCAAATTTTGACTTTGTCATTGTGATTGAGACCTAATAATAAATGATACTAATTTAATATTACATGGCACAATATTTTAAGGAAAGATTTGATTAACATGAAACTTTAATGCAAGGATATCAACTAAACCATAACACAAGAATTAACTATGATATTCAGAACTAGACAAAATAAATCAAATAAGTACACATGAGATAAAGCACATTATGATGTCAACTTATAACACAAGGTTTGTCTTGAGTGGAAACCCTCTAAAACCACTCAAAAAATTTCCTTACTAGATTAATTGAAAAAGTCTCACTGACATACATAAGTGCCTCATTGGCTTTTGAACTGTCTCACTGACATAAATAAGTGCAGATCATTGAATTTTGAACTATCTCACTAGCATAAATAACTGTCTCACTGGCTTTTGAACTATTTCACTAACATAAATAGGTGGCTCACTAGCTTTTGAATTATCTCACTTATAAAAAAAAGTATTTGACCTTTGACTTCATTGGAAAAATATCCCACAAGTAGCATACAAAGAAAATATCATATTTCTTCCTTGGAATTCTAATTCTTTAACATCCTAGAAGTCCTCAGGAAATATGATAGTCAGAAATCAATTATACTTCGACAAACAAGGAATGATTTCCCACATCTTTTTGATACAGACATTTGAATAGATCTCAGAGTCTGAGCCTTCCACATAGCAATATGATGGTTTAAATTAATGTCATCATAGACAAAATCAAATATATGTTTAGAAGACATCATTGGGATACAACCCATAGGCAGAAAACAAAGAAAACATCATACCCCCTATCCTTGCTTCTCTAATATGAAGACATCATAGAGTCACTCAAGAGAGATGATAAGCGAAAATCAAATCAACAGACAAAAAAAAAGAATAGTCCAATCTTCATCTTTTTCCTCTAGTACTATTCAAATCATTGAGTTACTCTGAAGACACATATATGAGTATCTAGGACAAGACCACCCGTTGGTAGATCGATGAAAAAAAACTTTGGTTGTTGAGTGGTGTTGAAAAACCCCATTATTTTGATGTTGAAATGAAAATTGAGCCTATTTCTTGATAAGTCTGAAGATAATGTTGAAGAATGATTATTTGATTAAAAAATTTCCCCTAGATAAAGGAAATAAAACACCTAATCAGTTGTGTGGAGGTGATGTTGATGAAACACTGTTGTGTGTTGAGTGGTGTTGATGAAGCACCATTGTTGAATTGGTGTTGATGAAAGACCGTTGTGCATTGAGTGGTGTTATTAAAACACTGTTGTTGAATTAAATGAATTTTCCCCCTAGTGATTATTAAATGACTTGAGGATAAGACAAGACACAATTTGAAGCCATAGTTTTTAGGATGCATAACCGATTGATATGTACAAGGCTGCAAAAGCATTGGAAGATATGTACAAGAGAAAAATATGATGAAAGAAGAATGGTCAAAGAAGTGTATTGATAGATGGAGTGACTGATTACAAGTAGTGCCTGATTGCTAGGTTCTCAACACTTGGATTTTTATTTCTATTTTTTCTACCAAGGCACCTCTTTACAAGGTTTTCATCAAGGCACTTTTTTGCTTTTCATTTTTTTTTGTACTTTTTGTCTTTTTGATTTTTTTTTAGTATCAAGGAGCGTGTTTGCTAGGTTTTCACCAAGAATACACTTTTTTCACAACTTTTTGAGATATTTTTACTTTTATTTAGGATTATTTTCCACTTTTTTAGATTTCTTTAGGATCTTAATTTCTGTCGTGCAAACTTCTAATGTCAGGATGTCAGGTATAGAACTTCTTTAGGTGGATTAAATTGATTGGATCTAGAATTAGATCTCCTACTGGTGTTGAGAGTTGATAAGCTCTAGGGCCAAATGATTTTGTAATGATGAGGATCCCAACTAGTTGGGTTCAAATTTTCCGTTTTGTTCTCTGTGTTGTTAGTTTTTGGGATTTTCTCTTAATATAAGGTCTCCAACTTGAAATTATTTGTGGCGTATTTTCTTGTGATATCCTTTTGACATGCTTTTATGATAAACCCTCATATGATCAAATGCCTCTTTTCTGTGCTCATCCAACAATTCTATCTCTTGAATCCTTGCTATGTTATAGTCTTAATCTATTATGAGCCCTTGCAATGACACTTTTAAAGATGAAATTTTGAATTCAATGGGTAATATTACTTCTGAGCCATAGGAAAGAGTGAATGGTTTAGGCCCTATTGGTGTTATAATAGTAGTTTTTCAGGCCCATAATGCTATACTAATTGCAAATGCCAGTCTTTTCTTGATTTATTTACCGTTTTGTCCAAGATTTTAAGAATTGTTTTATTTTGAGCTTCATCTTGTCCATTAGCTTGCGGGTAGTATATAGATGATTTTTTTTTTTGATTCTTAATTGTTCATATAAAAAATCTATATCTTTGTTTTTAAATTGCCCCCATTGTTTGTTATAATTGAAGAGGGAATCTCATACCTAAAAATAATGTAGTTCACGATGAACATAGACACTTATTTACCAGTTGCCTTGACCAAAGGACTGAACTCAACCCAATTTGTAAAGTTCTCCATGGTTGTGATGATAAACTTGTGTCCATTGGATGATGCATGATATATCGAACCAATGAGATTAAAGGTCCACTATTGAAAAGGCCAGTGTGTAATAAACAGTAATAAATCCCTTGCCAAAGTATGGATCAAGTTGTAATGCAATTGACACATTTTGCAAGAATTGGCATATTTAATTACTTCTTGTTCCATGTTAGGCAAGTAGTATCCAACCCTTAAGAGTTTCTTTGCTAATGAAAGACCATTTGAATGAGCTCCACAAATACCTTCGCGGACTTTGTGTAATGCACGTTCTAACTATTCGCATTCTAAACACCTAAGTAGAGTACCATCTAGACCACGCCTATATAAGTCAGTAGATATGATAAGATAACATGATGCATTTTAGATTAGGTTTCTTTTCTATTTTTTAGATAATCCATCATGTATGATTTGGTCTTTTAGAAAAGAATAAATTTTTCTATATCTACAAGAACTGCGGCCCATAATTGAACATATTATTTGGGAATCTGGGGAATCATAGGAAGGAAAGGGGAGTTCTTCCACCAGGAATTCATAGTGGAATTCATGTTCTTCCATTTTTAGCATTCAGGCTATAGTAGCCATGGCATCAACCACCTTGTTATCCTCTCTAGGAATCTGTTGGAAAGTGATGAACACAAAGTATTTCTTCAAATCATTGACCATTCTTTTATATGGTATATTCTTTTCATATTTTGATTGATATTGATCACTGATTTGGTTTATGATTAGCTATGAATCTCCATAGATGTGTAATTCCATATTCTTCCTGTAGACGTCCAAAATCGTCATTATATTAATTTAGTTAATATTTCCATAACATTATAGTTAATTTTAATTAATTATATTTTTTATATTCTCCTATCTATTTAGTTAAATTTATTTAATTAAATATGATTCACTTTCCTTAGTATTTAAATTTAATTTAAATACTACCCCTTTTGATTTATTAAATCTTATTTAATACATTACCCCTTATTAATTCCCTTTTAAATAAATTTATAATTTATTTATTCCTCCACATGACTTAATTCTATTAAACCATAATTAATCTAAATTTTAAATTTAGATTAAGCTAATTTGAACTTAGATCCTACCCTACCTCACATCACTCTCACCAAATAGACCTACTTACTAATTAACTAAGGTTAATTAGGCTAATTTCTTGATTCCTACACATATTAGTCCTAATTATTTGCTCACACATGTGTGAGTGAATTTCCAAAATTGAATTTTCCAAATCATGCTAATTTGGTGCCAACAAGGTTTCTTACAACCTTGATGACACCTTATACTTTCTGAAAGTGTTTCATTGGACTAAAACTCTTACACTCTCTTACACTCTCTTACAAGATCCTTCACATGTGTAGTTTAAGTACACTTTGACCCATCACATCCAAAGTTGCTCACACATGTGTGAGCAAAGTGGGCCTCTTGCATGGCTTATGTGTCTCTCATGTGGCACCTATGTGGATGTCACATGAGTTCCACATCATCCAAGCCCTCTCTCTCCTCCAAAAAATCTATAAATAGAGGCCATTGTCAAGAGCAAATCATCTCCCTTTTATGTATTGTTATCATGTTAGTTTGATTCTAGAGCATTTAGCATTTTCATAGCATATTTAGTTTTTAGCTCATGCTTAGTTCATATTTGTAATCTAGATATTACATGTTAGGATTAATGGAATGAACTTAGTTTATTTTCATTGAATCTTGCATATCATTTTTAGCACAATCTTGCATTATCATGTTTGATGAAGGCTTGAGACAAGTTTCTCATACTTGCTCTTGAGTTCTTCACATTATTAGCTTTCATCTTCAATCAATCTTAGTGGAATTTTAGTATTGTGTTGGGAGAGCACACCCACAAACCTCTCTAAGAGAAAATCAACAAGGCTTGGGTGCACTTGTTTAGCTCATCAGAGGTCATGATGGTATCTTTTATTTTAGAGTATGTTTAGACATATTAGATATGCTTATTTGATGAATTTATCTAATGTTTACATGTCTGAGCATGCTCCCAATAGGTTAGATTCTAGCATGTACATTTTGGCACACCCAGTGGGACCCACGTCCCTTGTTTTCTAACATTTTTTGCATATTTTTGACAGTTCAAAAAAATTTCACGCAGGCCCGTCTCCACTTTGGAGTCGCCGTTTCCAAAGATTATCGTCTCTGCTTTTCGACTGTCTATGAAACTTGGCCATTTGTGCCTATACTTTACTGTCTCCACCTGTTTAAAAAGGACTTATAAAAAAATTGTGGTTTAAACTACTTTTTGTCAATTTTTAGAATTTTTAACTCAGATTTTTGACAGTAACAAAGTTTTTTAGAGTTAAATGTTGTCTGGTTGGATAAAAGTATTATTTTTAAGTTTGAGTAAGTTTGTTCTTTTTTAACATAATCTAACTGTTAGAATTTTTTCGTCTGTGCTGATATTTTTCCATTTTAGCAGATCGCTGTCTGTACAGATCACTGTCTACGACTGTTCACTGTCTGTGCATTTTCTGAGTTTTATGGTTTTACAATGTTTACTATCTGAAATTCCAAACTACTGACAAATTTCATGCAGGTTCCTTAAATTATTTTAACAGATTATCTAAATGAACTTGTATGATTAATCATTTATCTTGGAATGAATGTTGTTTAAAATGAAAGTCACTCAATCTTGAATGTTAAAGGAATAAACCTCATCAATCTTGAATGACATAAAGTAAATGAATACACATTTCCACACTTTCCTCTTTTCTATGTGGGAAACAAATTAAACTTTTATGTTTAATCAGATTATTGTGTCTTTTTCTTAGGTAGAAAACACATCGTTTGCTTTAATTAGGTTCAATTTTGGAATGAACATTTTTTGGTGTGTTTGAAGAAGTGTTTCTCAACACTTCTTTTGAGCTATATTTCATTAGATTAAAATGAATTTAACATAAGTGACACTATGATTAATTTATAGCCGTATCCTCTCCCCTCGCCTTCGTAGATCTTGGGTGAAGAGAAAGATTAGCTTAATCAAGCTTCTAGAGAGGCATGTCTAGAGGGTGCGCTTCCCCTTTAGAGGATGACCTCAAACCGATAATCCCTTTGGCTAGTATAGAAATAAAGTATGACCTAAAGGTCCTTTTTATCCCTTCAAGCTCAGGTGGGTCATGTTCAATGGTAGTCCATACTGAGTGAATATCCTCAGCATATTGGCATGGTTGAACTAGAGACTTAAGTGTCTCACACCGTACAAACCGATTGCAGGGATGCCATGAAACCTTGCTAGCAACTATAAATTAGTAGCCTACCCGATTCACCTCCGAATAGTGACTTATTATAGTGCAAGGGGAGGTAAGATTATCCCCCCAAGATTCCCATCATACATGTCCTAGGGTATTGTGTTGTGAAAGAGATCTTCATAGAATGACAACACACTAGTAAATTTGACTTCAAATTTTGATAAAAATTTGTCAAAATTTCGACAGTAATTGGTCAAATTCATGACCAAACCTTTCGTCGATCTTTTTTTGTCAAAATTTTGACATTTTTATTATTGGTCACAATTGCGACCAAAATAGAGGTCAAAATTTTGACTATAGCTCTTGTTTAATTTGACAGAAATCGCCGTCAAAATCTTTAGTGCAATGGTCAGAATTTTGACCAATATTTGGTCGACATTTCGACCAAAACATTGGTGGAAAGCATAGCACGCACGTCAAAATCTCTTAATGGAATGGTCGAAACTTCGGAGGTGTTGGTCAAAATTTCGACCATCCCTTCAAGAGATTTTGATGTGCATGCTATGCTTTCCACCAATGGATTGGTTGAAATTTTGACCAATCGTTAGTGGAAACGAGTGAGGACGTTGGTCAAAATTTTGACCATCCCATCAAGTGATTTTGACATGCGTGCTATGCTTTCCACCAAGGCATTGGTCGAAATTTTGACCAATTATTGGTGGAAACGAGTCATGACATGGGTCGAAATTTTGACCATCCGTTTAAGAGATTTCGACGTGGATGCTTTGCTTTCCACCAAGGTATTGGTCAAAATTTCGACCATCTCATTTGGTAATGGTCGAAATGTCGACCAATACCTTGGTGGAAATAAAGAGGGCAATGGTCAAAATTTTGACCCATGCCTTGGTGGAAATGAGGAGGGCATTGGTCAAAATTTTGACCATTGCCAATTTTAAAAAAAAAAAATTGTACCAATTAATTTTTTTTTAATTCTGCTTGGATTCAACTGTGTAGTTTTTTGAGTCTCATTGGCTCTGGGTGATGCTCACAGAGGTGAAGGACTGGGACTTCCCGGGAGGTCACCCATCCCAGTACCACTCCAGCTAGAGCGCACTTAACTACGAAGTTTCCTCCATGGTTAAACCCACTCTGCTTGTATCCTCATTTGCAAAACCTTCACCAAGTGTTGTACCTTATGAACCATCCATTAGAAATCCCCTTAAGCTTATCAAATGATAAGCTTAAGGGGATTTCTAATGGATGGTTCATAAGGCACAACACTTGGTGAAGGTTTTTCAAATGAGGATGCAAGCAGAGTGGGTTTAACCATGGAGGAAACTCCGTAGTTAAGTGCCCTTGAGTTGG
>MU226356.1:248314-259533 GCA_018584345.1 Thuja plicata
AATAACGAAGTAGCTAGTAAAATGAAGTTTATTTTTCTTTTTTTTACTTTTATGCACGTGTTGGTCAAAATTTCGACAAACACGGGCATAAAAAAAAAAAAAAAAGTTATCTTTTATAATGCGACCAAATAAAACAATTTTGCTAGTTGGTCGCAAAATTTGGTCAAAATTTGGGGTCAAATCTATTAGTGACAATACCTGAGAAAAGGCAAAAACATGGGCGTCCTTCCAAGGGTGACATGTTGTGTGAGCTAAAGGACTACCAAGAAATGGGCCTATAATATTTCATGCAAAGCCAAATTCCTAAGGCAGCTACTGTTTGAACTGTCTTCATTGTGCTAGACCTAGTAAAAAAATAAGTGGCTTGAAAGAGTCACTTGAACATACACAAATGAGATATTACAAAGTTGAAGCAAGATTTTCTAATGTCACATTTGCTAGTATCCCTCAAGGTTGCTTTGTCCCTTGTTGGATTGTTTTGAGATGTGTGCCTATTATTTTCTAGTTTGCCTGTGCTGAAAATCAGTTCTTTCCATTGAACAAATTTGCCAAAAATCAGACTGAAGGTAAAAAATCTACCTAAAATTTCAACACACTACCTTAGCCACAGTTGGCCGTCTCTACTCTGTATCCACCGTCTGTGTAGATTACCATCTACGTAGATCACCGTCTGTGAAGATCATCAGCTGCGTTTGAGACTGCCATCTCCACTTTAAAATAGTGAGCTTCAAAATTGGCCGAGATAATCAAAATTTGACCTTCTACAGGACCCTGGAATCATTTATCCTAGATCATTCATTCATTCAGCCAAAGTTAGATTTTCCATGACATGACCAATTCCAAGAAACATAAGAAGGTTAAGCTTCCAACACCTCCAGTCCTTAGAGAGAAAAAAGAAACCACCTGTAAATCCAAGGAATATCAACATATTGCAACATCTATCAAACAAGAGATTGAACATCATAAGAAACTTGACAAAATCCTCTACAATAACAAAGTTTGCAATTTCATGGCCAAGTTTTCAATCAATAGTACTTTTCTTACTATTGAACAATATGATTAGGTAGCACCGTACTTCTGCATTATTCTTCCATTCTTCCATCATCACTCTTCCTTCTCTTGGAGCATTAGATCAAACCATCAAATCAAATCAAATCTTTAGGTTGAAAGACCTTAATCAAAGTATCACAAACATTCATCTTTAAACAAACACAACATTACTTATAGACCATCAGTCCGTCTCAAGTAATTTAAATCCCTAGTGATGTCCCATTTTTCTTGAGATCACAAGTCCATCTTCAAGTAGAATAGGTATTACTTTAAATCCTTTTGTGCTTGTGTCATCGTAAGGTTTTGACATGCTTAGGTTTTGTTCCAAAAACCTTTAAATCAATTATCAATCAATCCTTAATCAATCCTTAATTAATCAATCAATCAATCAATCAATCAAATCCAATCAAATTCAAGATCAAAGATCTTTGCTCCATTTCATTTCTTACATCTCCTTGTCTTCCATTCTTCTACCATTGTATGGTTGTCACTCGATCCCAAGATAGAAACATGAGGCGAACAACATTCAACACTGTTACCCATGAGGAGAATCCATTTGCCGCTCAATACTTTTAAGGAATTGGGGTACGAGCTGAGGAAGTGCCTAAAGAAACTGAATTGGTGGACCAAGAAGAAAGGCCCACCCAAGTGAATGACTTCCTTAGAGACCCATACAAATTGGAAATGCTTGAGAAGGCCATTCTGCATAACAGTGATGAAATATTCTTGAATCTTATTCATAATGGTGTCACAGTTCCTGTTGACTTTGACGAAACACTTCTTACCAGAAATGTCACCAAAGTCATTGTTGCCGCTACTGCAGCCATGGCTTCTACTTCAAATGCTACATCATCATGTGACACTGGTAAGGGACCTGTTAGCGAACCTCCCACATCAGTATCTATATCAGCACCTGTATCAATGACTACATCAATACCCGGATTGACACCTGAACAAATTCAACAGATCATAAGTGCTTTGCCAAAAAATACTACACATAATAGCACTCAAACAACAATGACTCAAGGAGCAAGTGCTAATGTCAATAACATAGGGCAGGTTTCCATGCCCTTGCAGGTTTCTTTGTTTCAAACAATGGGGAAAAAACATTTGCAACCAATACGTCATAAGCCTATCAGTATATACTTCCTCCTACCATTGGTATTACCTCCATGGGCTTTTTAGCTGCACAATTTGGAGGAGGTGGAGGTTATGTGCCCCCATTTTTCACACAGAATACTCCAGACTTCACCCAACAATTTAATGAGCTCAAGAACATTGTACAAGGCTTATAGAATGGGGGCAAGAAGGAGTTTTCTTTTGAAGAGATTTTTCCCTATCCATTTGACAAGTCTATCACAATGCAAACATTTCCACCAAAATTTGAGATGCCCAAGTTTGAGAAATACAAAGGTGAAACATGTCCTCTACAACATCTCAAAGAGTTTTACATTGCGTGTCAAGAGGTCGCCTATAATGAGAATTAATTAAAAAGACTTTTCACAAGGAGTCTTGGTGGTGTAGCCTTGGAATGGTTCATGGCCCTTCCTTATGGGTTAATCTCTACCTTCTCTGATCTTGTAGAGAATTTTGTTGGACAATACTCGTATAACATTGAGCATCAAGCAACACTCAGCAATTTGTGCAATACTAAACAAAAGAATGGAGAAACCTTTGCTAGTTTCTTACAATGATGGAGACATATTGTGAATCACATGCCATGGAAAATACTTGATAGTCACTTGATTGACATCTTCAAAAAGAACTTAATCTCTGAGATGTCCTTCCAAATGAAAATGGCTTCACCTGACACCTTTGAATCCCTTGTTAAGAAGGGAAAAGACATTGAAGATGGCCTTTTGCAAAGAGGTAGCATGAAACATTATACTCCTTCCAATAATGATAAACCAAAATTTTGGAGTAAAAACAAAGGAGTTGTCAATGATGGAGTGACTGATGCCAAGCATGTTCAAAATGTTCAAGCATCCAACAATAACAATAAAAACAATCGCAATAATAATCAGAATCAAAATTAGTATCGCAACAACAACCAAAATCAGAATCAGCATTCGAACAATCAGAACCATAACAACAATCAAAATCAGAATAATCAAAACAATAATCAACAATCACGCAATCAATCATTCTTGTTCCCTCACAATAAATAAAACAATAACAACAACAATAATAATGACAATCGATAATTCACAACTTTAGCAGAATGTCTAGATGTGATCTTCAAACAACTTGCAGGTCAAGGAATGATAGTTTACCCAAATACTTGACCTTTTGATGAGAATCAACCTAAACCTAATTGGTATAGAGATAATGAGTATTGTGATTATCATCACATCAAGGGGCATGATACCAAGAAATGTATGAAGCTTAGACACTTTGTGCAAGATCTCATTGAGGATAGGAAAATTGAAGTTGAAGGTCAGAATGCATCCTCATCTAATATGAAACTCAAAGTCTACAATCAACCCTTCCCACCTCATAATCAAAACAATGCATCAAATGCAATCACATATGACTATTCTACCAATACTATTACAGGCCATGATCGAACACGTGGGAGTTTAAGTGAAAATGATATCTTTGGGTTTGATTCTCTTTGTGGCTACATTGAAGAATCTGACACACATGTTAATACCATAATCCTCAAAGCTACTGATTGTAATGCTACTACACGTAGACCCAGAGTCACTATTCAAGCTACTGATAAACCTTCTACATCTGCAAATCCACCAGCTGCACCATCTACTACTACTTGACTTTCTTCACACTTTTACTTATTGACCCAATTATGAAAGATGCCTGCACAGATATCCATTCTAGAGCTCTTGAAAACTTCATCAATTCACAGAGAAATCCTTGATAAAGCTCTAAATGAATCCCGTGTCCCTGATAACATCAATGCTGCACAATTCAAAGCCATGATAGGGAACCTAGCTGCATAAGAACATCTAGTCTTCACTGATAAGGACTTTGGTGGTCCTGATCCTCATCATAATAAGTCCCTCCATATAGAAGGCAAAATCCACTCCACAAGAGTAAAACGAGTCCTCATAGATGGTGGATTTGGCCTAAATTTGTGCACATTGAAAATGATTCATAATATCAGTCTTTCTAAGAACCTCATTGATACAGACAAGTGAATCACAATAAAATCCTATGATGATCGAGAATGAGAAAGCAAGGGTTTGATCACACTACCCTTACAAGTGGGCCTGACCCTGATTGAAATTGTTTTTCATGTACTGGATCTAGATCTACCTTATAACATCCTGCTAGGACATCTATGGATACATGCTATCAAAGGTGTACCCTCTACTTATCATCAATGTCTAAAGTTCCCACATCATGGTAGAGAAATCACAATTCTTGGAGATCCTCAGCACTTTCAATATTGCAAGAGATTGGAAGGCAAACAAGCTAATTATTGTTCGTTGAATTAGTTTGGCCGACATTTCAATCAAGAAACCCCTATTCCAGAAAAGACATTAGAAACACCAACTGAGAAATCCAAAGGAAAGGAAAGGAAAAATTTACTGAAGACAAAGCTACTGGAGACAAACCTCCTCATCTGAAGCAAAGGCCACATTTACAGATCAAGGCATGGGAGAGTATAAATTTGAAAGTGCTTTATGTATTTGGCAACTTCCTTTGTCTCCAAAGTCTTATGGAAGACCATCACCATTACTCCTCTCTAAAGATAAAGTGCTTATGCACTGCAAGTCAACTATTTTTGAACATTGGGGGTCCCTATCAGATGAACACATGGAATATAGTGTCCTTGATTGTCTCTATAATGATGAAGAAGAATGACCTGTAATTTTCCCCAAAGGAAAGTATCCTAAAGTTACTCCCATTGTTGAAAGCATGGGATATCATGGTACTGGCCTTGGAGCTAATGAAACATGTAAGAAGAAGATCATAACAACTAATGGCTATCCTAAAGGACATGAATTGGGTTCCATAGAGACTAAGACTAACTTCGCTAAGAATTATTGTTTAGTTGGCTTAGATTCAGACACTGAGGAAGAGTTCTTTGAAATTCCTTTCTAATATATTGAAGATGAACTAAATAAAAATCATCATGTCTTCACTATCACCCAAGCTAACCTTTCATCACCTCATCTACCCCTCACAAACCCTGAATTAATTGACTAGGATCAGCAAGACTCACCACCAGCTTTGGACATATGTGATTCGGATGAGGTAGTTTTAGCCCTCTTTGGACTTAAGAATCTTTGAGAATACAAAAATCATAGACACTATAGAGAAAAAGCCTACTTTGGTAGCCAAGTCAACTCTCTCAGTCGTAAAAGTGAAAAAGAAAATAAAAATTAAAAAAATGAAAATACATCCTCTGGTGAAAACCTCTCGCAGGCACCTTTGGATGAAGAAAAAGACAAAATAAAGGATGCTTCCTCTAGTGAAAACCTTTCCAAGGCACTAGAGGAGGGAGAGGCTAACTTTTCATTTATATCGTCTAAACCAAAAGTGTCCTCTATGATCATTGAAGATACTATTCCAATCAACCTAGGCATGGAAGAATATCCACACATCACCTACATTGCAGTTTCTCTCAGCGATCAAGAAAAGAAAGACATGATAGCATTCTTGCATAAACACAAAATCAACTTTGCCTGGACCTACAAAGACATGCCTGGGCTTGATATAGATCTTATCATGCATCATCTTGCTGTAGATCCAAGTGTAAAACCTGTTAAGAAGAAACTTCGCAAGATGCATCCTTAAGTCGCATTAGTAGTCAAAGTAGAGCTTCAAAAGATGCTGGATGCTAAAGTAATTAGACCAATTGATTATCCTGAATGGGTTTCTAATATTGTACCAGTAGGTAAGCCTGTTGGAGGCATTTGCATCTACACTAATTTTAGAGACCTAAACCTTGCATGTCCCAAGGATGAATTTCCACTTCCTAATATTGACATTATAGTGGATTTGACGATAGGACATGAAATGTTGTCACTTATGGATGGCTTCTCAGGATATAATTAGATCAAGATAGCACCAAAAGATTAGCACAAAACTGCATTCACAATGCCTTGGGGCACCTTCTGTTATCAGATGATGCCTTTTGGCCTTAAAAATGTTGGAGCCACTTATCAACGAGCAATGACTACCATCTTTCATGACGTCTTGCATGTCATCATGGAAGATTATGTGGATGATCTCTTAGGCAAATCCAAAAAAAGGGAATCACATATTCCTATCCTTACTACCATCTTTGAGTGATTGGAGAAGTATAAACTTAGGTTGAATCCTAAGAAGTGTGTTTTTGGAGTACAATTTGGTAAGTTGCTGGGATACATTATGTCATGATGCGGAATAGAATTTGATCCAAAGAAAGTGAAAGCAATCCTAGAGATATGACCACCCAAAAAATTGAAGCAATTATGCAATTTACAAGGCAAACTATAATCAATCAAAAGATTCATGTCACAATTGGCTAACAAGGTGCATCCATTCTCCCATCTCTTGTGCAAGAATATCAAGTTCCAGTGGGATTGCTTGTGTCAAAATGCATTTGAGAAATTGAAAGTCTATTTGGCTAATCCACCCATGTTGGTACCACCTGTTGCTGGTCATCCTCTGATTTTGTACATATCTACTATAGAGGTCACATTAGGAGCCCTCCTAGCACAATTGGATGACACCGACAAAGAGCGAGCAATTTACTATCTCAGCAGAACTCATATTGGCTATGAGTTGAATTATTCCCTAATTGAGAAGGCATGTTTGGCCATTGTTTTCTGTACATAGAAGCTATGACATTATATGCTTAATCATAAGATTCATCTTGTTGCTAAAATTGATCCACTCAAATATCTCCTGACACGCATTGCTCTTACTGGTCGTACAGAAAAATGGGTCATGATCCTTAGTGAGTTTGACATTTTTTATGTGGATCGAAAAGCTATCAAAGGAAAAGTAATTACAAATCAATTAGTTGAAGCACCTATTTATGGTAAACATCCTCTGATCATAGATTTTCTAGATGAATCAGTCCTTAATCTTTCCCCAAGTCCACCATGGAAGCTTTATTTTGATGGATCCTTCACTCAGAAAGGATTGGGGGCAGGAATCTTGTTTGTTACACCAAAAGGGGATCTCATCCCTAAATCTTTTAAATTATAGTTTCCTTGTACCAACAACATTGCAGAGTATGAAGCCCTTGTACTCAAACTTCGGCAAGCCATACAATGGAATATTCTCACTTTATTGGTGATTCACAATTAGTTATCAAACAAGCTATGGATGAATATCAAATGAAGGATGACAAGTTGCTTCCCTATCGCCAAACAGTTGAAGATCTCAGGATGCATTTCACTGAGCTAATCTTCCAACAGATCCCTCATAAGAACAACAAAGCAACAGATGCCATGGCAACAATTGGGTCCTTGATCACTATGCCAGAACATAGTGCACAATATGAGTTTCTTGTTGAGAATCTTATGGTCCCTGCCTATGACAAACCAAATTTTGAAATGGTGTGTGAAATTGCTGATCCCAAATCCCCATGGTACCAAGAAGTGTATTCCTACCTACGCGATGGACATACCCCACTTACTTTAATCCCCAATCAATGTAAAACCTTCATTCACCACACTTCTCGATACACAATCCTTGCTAATACCTTCTTCCAAAAGCATTTCGATGGAACTCTTTTAAGGTGTCTGAATTCTGATGAAGCACAAATTTCCTTGGAGGAGGTACATCAAGGAATCTGCGGGGCCCACTCTAGTGGACTTACTTTGGCCAAAAATTTGTTACGCACTAGATATTACTGACCTACTATGGAGCAAGATGCCTACAACTATGTGAAGAATTATGTACCTTGTCAGCAGCATGACGATTTGATACATGCTCCCTCCCAATCCCTCCAACCCACCATCACCCCTTGGCCTTTTTCACGCTGGGGTCTCAACCTCGTTGGCCAAATTTTCCCTAATTCATCCAATGGCCATAAATACATCCTAGCTGCTATGAAGTACTTTACCAAGTGGGTTGAAGCTATTCCTCTCACTT
The DNA here is from genome assembly GCA_018584345.1 of Thuja plicata. NCBI lineage: Eukaryota > Viridiplantae > Streptophyta > Pinopsida > Cupressales > Cupressaceae > Thuja > Thuja plicata. The sequence continues at coordinate 256,421 of MU226356.1, forward strand.
ACACTACTAGAAAATAGATTTCAAAGTTTATTTTGAACTATCTTATCTGTCGCTATGACATTCCTTAGGACATTGTTACTGATAATGGAGGACCTTTCAAGAATAAGGATATCATAGAGATTTGTAGGAAGTTCAGCATTACCCACCATACCTCTTCCAAGTACTTTCCACAAAGTAATGGTCAAGCTGAGGCTATGAATAAAACCATCCTCAGAATCCTCAAGAAAACAGTCGATGAAATTGGCCGTGATTGGCACCTTCGCCTCAACCCTACCCTTTGGGCTTACTGCACCTCGATTCAAACCCCCATGGGAGCCACTCCCTTTGCCCTTGTTTATGGTACTAAGGCTATTCTACCCATTGAAATTGAGCTCCCTTCCCTCAGAATCTCTCTCAAGAATTTGTTGTCCGAAGAAGAATATAGAGTTTCCCGCTTGCAAGAGTTGAAACTCCTCAATGAGAGATGCCTCAATGCCCTAGACCACCTCCACGTGTATCAAAATTGCCTTCATCTTCAATTCAACAAAAGGATCAAACCTCGTTAGTTTGAGGTTGGTGATGTTGTCCTGCAACATAATATGAAGAACCTCCAAAACCGTGAGAAGAAAGGGAAGTTTGAACCTAATTGGTTGGGTCCCTTCATTATTACAGCAAAGTATGGTTTAGGCGCCTATCAGATTGCATCCCCAGAGGGAGATCCACTCCCTAATCCTATAAATATCGTACATCTCAAGTGTTTCTATGCTTGATCAGTCTATAGTCCATTGTATAGTAGAAATTTACAAAATCCAAAAAAATCAGAAAAGCAGAAAATCCAAAAACATTCAAAAAGCAAGCAAAAAAATCAAAAAATCAAAAAAGCATAAAAAATACAAAAGCTTGAAAACAATATAAAAAAAAATCAAAAGAGAAAGAAATAAATCCGTCCATCTATGAAAACCACTTCGGTGGTGCAATGGATAAGTACCATGGTGAAAACCTGTTTCAGGCACCATAGGTAGTTAGATCCACCATCAGTTTCCACTGTTTATCTATATATCTTGCATCACCTTTCATAATAAGCGTCACTACCCATATTTGTGCAAGTAGTCCTTTGACCATCCTTCTACTTTTGCAATAATGATTCCCGCACGACTGAGCTTACCAAATCAAACACTGAGCTTTATTCTAGACACAGTGATCGCAAACATTTTACATCAAATCAGTAGACAGATTGACTTTCCCGTGCTCATTCTATTCACAAGCAATTGCCAATGAATTCTCATTTTTTATCAATCAATCTTTTTTCCATTAGGATGCATCCTTTCCGTGTCGGCTATTCTATCAAACATCACATCAAAATTGTTCATGGAAAGAACTTCTGGACTAAATGTGTAGATGTCCAAAATCGTCCTTATATTAATTTAATTAATATTCTCATAACATTATAGTTAATTTTAATTAATTATGTTTGTTATATTCTCCTATCTATTTAATTAAATTTATTTAATTATTTAATTAAATATGATTCACTTCCTTTAGTATTTAAATTTAATTTAAATATTACCCCTTTTGATGTATTAAATTTTATTTAATACATTATCCCTCATTAATTCCCTTTAAATAAATTTTTAATTTATTTATTCCTCCACATGACTTAATTCTACTAAACCACAATTAATCTAAATTTTAAATTTAGATTAAGCTAATTTGAACCTATATCCTACCCTACCTCACATCACTTTCACCAAATAAACCTATTTATTAATTAACTAAGGTTAATTAAGCTAATTTCTTGATTCTTACACATATTAATCCTAATTATTTGCTCACACATATGTGAGCAAATTTCCAAAAATTGCCTTTTCCAAATAATCCTTATTTGGTGCCAACAAGATTTCTTACACCCGTGATGACACCTTCTTACACTTTCTAAAAGTGTTTCATTAGACTAAAACTCTTACACCCTCTTACACCTCCTACAAGATCCTTCACATGTGTACTTTAAGTAAACTTTGACCCACCACATCTAAAGTTGCTCACACATGTGTGAGCAAAGTGGGCCTCTTGCATGGCTTATGTGTCCCTCATGTGGCACCTATGTGGATGCCATATGAGCTCCACCTCATCCAAGCTCTCTTTCTCTCTCTCTCTCTCCTCCAAAAACTTTATAAATAGAGGCCTTTGTCAAGAGCAAATCATCTCCCTTTTATGCATTGTTATCATGCTAGTTTATTTTTTGAATTCTTAGTTCATATTCATGTTTCCGTGCTTTTAAGTTCATTGATAAATCTAGAAATCACATGCTAGGATAATGGTGAATGAATCTTAGTTTTCTTTGATATTGCATATCATCCTAGTGTAGTGTTTGCATCTTCATCCACATTTGGTGAAGGCTTGAGACAAGTTCCTCATACTTGTTCTTGAGCTCTTCATTATATCCATTAGTTGCATTTAGTTTCAATCCATACCATGCAAGTAATCTTAGTCGGATTTTGATATTGTGTTAGGAGAGCACACCCACAATTCTGTATGAGCAAATCAACAAGGCATTGGGTGCCCTTGTTCAGCTCATCGGAGGTTGTGATGGATTCCATTGTTATTTTATAGTATGCTTTTAGACATGTTAGTGTAGTTAAATGATTTATATCTCTAACGTTTGCATGTCTGAGCATGCTCCCAACAGGTAGGATTTTAACACATAAAGAATGATCACTTGATTAGGATGCCTTTTTGTTAATTTTATCTTGTGTTTCACTATGTCCTTATCGTGACAGCCTCAATCTTTTATATCCTGATTTGTTATGGTGAGTATATGGTGAAATACGTGTCATTTGTGGTATGATCTACTTGTCATAGTTTGTTAATGCATTTATGTTTTGATATTCAGTTATGACTATGTATGCCTCACTGGGGGTAGGATTCATGCATCTCAAATCCCTCAAAATATTTGGATGTACTACGTCTCCTCATGAGTAACATTTTATAAGATCCATCATACCTGATATCTTGCATTCTTGTTCCTAACAACCTATTTGTTTGAGAGTCTAGTCCACGCAAAGGAACCATGTCACTTGTGTTTTCTAGCACATGGTGCATAACTCCTTTTGCAATATCAAACTAGGGTGTGCTCT
>MU226356.1:264011-278332 GCA_018584345.1 Thuja plicata
CCTAGATCCTACCCTACCTCACATCACTCTCACCAAATAGACTTACTTACTAATTAACTAAGGTTAATTAGGCTAATTTCTTGATTCCTACACATATTAGTCCTAATTATTTGCTCACACATGTGTGGGCAAATTTCCAAAATTGACTTTTCCAAATCATGCTAATTTGGTGCCAACAAGGTTTCTTACAACCTTAATGATACCTTCTTACACTTTCTAAAAGTGTTTCACTGGACTAAAACTCTTACACTCTCTTACAAGATCCTTCACATGTGTACTTTAAGTACACTTTGACCCATCACATCCAAAGTTGCTCACACATGTGTGAGCGAAGTGGACCTCTTGCATGGCTTATGTATCCCTCATGTGGCACCTATGTAGATGCCACATGAGCTCCACCTCATCCAAGCCCTCTCTCTCCTCCAAAAAATCTATAAATAAAAGCCATTATCAAAAGTAAATCATCTCCCTTTTATTCATTGTTATCATGTTAGTTTGATTCTAGAGCATTTAGCATTTTCATAGCATATTTAGTTTTTAGTTCATGCTTAGTTCATATTTGAAATCTAGATATTACATGTTAGGATTAATGGAATGAACTTAGTTTATTTTCATGAATCTTGCATATGATTTTTAGCATAGTCTTGCATTATCATGTTTTATGAAGGCTTGAGACAAGTTCCTCATACTTGCTCTTAAGTTCTTCACTTTATTAGCTTGCATCTTCAATCAATCTTAGTGGGATTTTAGTATTGTGTTGGGAGACCACACCCACAAACCTCTCTAAGAGAAAATCAACAAGGCTTGGGTGCACTTGTTTAGCTCATCAGAGGTCATGAAGGTATCTTTTGTTTTAGAGTATGTTTAGACATGTTAGATATGCTTATTTGATGAATTTATCTAACATTTGCATGTCTGAGTGTACTCCCAATAAGTTAGGTTCCAGCATGTACACTTCCATTTTATTGGAAATTTCAATCCATTCACCAAAGCTTCGTATTAGACAATGTTGTTCATACATAGAAATACATCTCATATGCTTTAGGAATTTTGTATCCTTTAGGATTTATAAAAAATACACCTGATCCTAACCCCTCTTGAGTGAATGATCCATCGAAGAACACCTTCCATGGGTATTTTGTTATATTTAGTATTGCTTCATCAGGAAATTCTATAGTCAGTGGTATGTTATCTAGAAGTGGTGCATCAACTAAATAATCATCAATGATTTTACCCTTGATTTATTTTCTTTCCACGTACTCAATATCAAACTCGCTTAATATCAATACCCATTTTGCTAACCTTCTTTTCAATGTTGCTTTGTTCAACAAATATTTTAAAGGATCAATTTTTGCAATTAACTTCACCATATGAGAAATCATATAGTGTCAAACCTTTTGCGATGCAAACACCAATATGAGGAAAGTCATTTCAATATTGTTGTAGTTGAGCTTGTAAGATACCAGTTTTCTTCTTATGTAGTATATTTCTCTTTCATTATTTGTCTTATCTTCTTGTGCTGAAAGAGCTCCTAATGATGTTTTTGTAGCTAAGATATAAAGAAATAATGGTTTACCTTGAATAGAAGCCATCAATAATGGTGGAATCATAAATTAATATTTTATATAATTAAATTTTCTCTCACAATATCATCCCATTTGAAGGTACCTCCTTTGTGTATTATTTTAGTAAACGGTTGAGCTTTGTCAACTAATTATGATATAAACTGCCTTATTGATTGGAGCTTTCTTTGCAATGTTCTTATTTGACTGATGTTCTTGGGAGGTTGCATCTCCAAGATTGCCTTAAATTTCTCTAGATCCACTTGAATTCCTTTTGCAGATATGATGTATCCCAAGAGTTTCCCTAAACTTACTCCAAATGCACACTTTTTCAAATTTAGCATGAGTTGAAATTGCTCCATTCTATCAAAGTTTTTTTTTGGATCTTCTATGTGGGTTATTCTGTTGATTATTTTTGCTAGTGTATTGTCCACATAGTCTTCCATTTTTTTGTGCATCATATCATGGAAGATGGTTGTCATTTCCCTCTGATATGTTGCATGGGTGCATTTTTAAGACCAAATAGCATGACATTCTGGCGGAACGTGCCCCAAGCACAAGTGAAAATTGTTTTCTCCTGGTCTTTAGGTGCTATCTTGATTTGATTATAACCCGAGACACTATCCATTAATAAATACATTTCATACCCTATTGTGAAATAAAAAATTATGTCGATATTGACAAGAGGAAAACCTTCTTTAGGACATTCCTTGGTTAAATCTATGAAATCAGTACATACCCGAATAGATTTTTTAGGTTTAGAATCCCAGACAATATTAGAAATCCAGTCGATGTAAGCTATTTCTCTGATGAATCAAGATTTTAAAAGCCTTTCTAGTTATTATTTAACCAACAATTCCACATGAGGGTGCATCTTTTTGAGTTTTTGTTTTACTAGTTTTATTCCTAGAGATATAAAGAGATGATGCATAATGAGATCAAGATCTAGGCCCATCATATCTGAATAAGACCATGTAAATTTAATCTTCTTTTCTTGATAATTTTTTGAATCATTTATTTTCCTCGTATAATGATTGTGATATGTGTACCATTTGTGGTGCTTCTATTGTTACCAAGTTGATTGGTTGCATTGGTTCAACCAATACCGAAGATCTCTCCTAAAAGCACGATCAGGTATGATATTAAGTTTCCCATCCTCCAATGCCTCTAAGAGGTTTTTACAATTGGATACATCATTTGTTTATATATTGGGTTTTGATACTACCACAATGTGGTCTTCACCATCAGACCTCTTTTTTTTCTTTTAGGTGTGAGAAATTTGATATCCAACTCTGTCATATTCACACTCCTTGCATTGGTGGAAGAAGTAAAGGGTTCAAATATGTTTACATAGAATTCCAAAGTATAGTCATTTGGGAAGGAAATTAGGTTCATGGTTCATTCTTATTCCATTCAATGAGTTCGGGGTGTAATAAGGTCAAAGACTTAGATAGTTCAAGGGATAGCACCATGTTATCATCAAAGATCCTGACTGGTAGGATGAGTTCCATTAAGTTACTCTTCAAATAATTTCTTAGATAGTAAATATTCATAACATCATTATTAATGTCGTTGTTAGTATTATGTGAACCTAATCCAACTAACCTAGCATTGGAGCTTTGTCCCTCCTCTAGTTGGTAAGCATAATTGTGTATTACATCTACGTCCATGTCAATTGTAGCATCAAAAAAGGAATCACATTACTACTCATTAGAGCTTGTTTCAACAAAATGAGGTATATCGAGGATATGAGTAGTAGTGACTAGCTACCCCCAGTGAGGGTATCTTTTTGTTCGTTCACTTTTAGGTTCACTCTCAAATTCATACTCATGTGAATCAGTTTGAATTTCATCTAACCTACCCAATAAACAAGATATAGTCATTTATACTTCCTCTTCTTCATTATCAAAATTTCTTTCTTCTTTTTGTAAGGATGACTAAGGTAATAGTGATTCTTGTTGATCAAAGAGATGTCTTAATTTTTGTGACCTATATAGTTCTCCTTGATAAGAAGGATTTTAAGATTTAATGTGAAATAACCTCTCAATTGTGTATGGTGTAATTCATTCTTCATCTTCATATTCATTATCCTAATTCTCTACTCGATCAAATATAGGACCCTCTCTAGATGAAGGATTTGGTTTTTTCTCATGGTATCCTAGCCCTGTTTTGTCTTTAGAAGTTAATAAATCCATGTGTATTGCTTCTATGAGTCCTTCATTTTTTCCATTAGGTCCCTTACCCTTGTATCTCATGTATTGCATGATATCATAGCCTTTACCATACTTTTATGGGGATATTTCAACATGTTTGACTTCTTGATAATGTTCTTCTCCTTTGTAAAGACATTGTAGGATAGTCTTTTCTTCATTTTCCTCAACAATATAAATAATATCTTTTACCATTCCTATTATTTTATGAATTGTCAATGCTTTATCATTAGATGGATTGAATGATGAGGGTGGTTTTCCATAAGATCGAGGAGATGTAGGAGGATCATCTGGAGACAAAATTGGATCTAGCTAGTAATTTCCCATCCTTGTGTCTTTGATTTTTAGCCTCTTCTCAAAATATCTCATAACAACTGCTCTAGATCTTTCAGCTTCTTGATATTTTGAGTCTTCATTTTTGTGTGGGACCATGCTATTAGTTTGTTTCACATTTTTGCAAGAGTAGCTAGAATCTTCTGGTATAATGAATTCTACTCCGTTGTGTGGAAACTTTGCACACTGATGGTACATTGATGGGAAAACTTGCATGTCATGTATCCACGATCTGTCTAATAAGATTTTGTATGCTAAATGTAAATCCAAACTTGGAAATGACATCTCTCTCAATGGGTCCCACCCTAATAGGTAATAAAACCAATCCTTTGGATGATCTTTCTTCTTTGTCATATACCTTAATTGTTATTCTTAACCTTGGATCGATAGCCATTTCTGAGAAACCCAATTTTTTTACTAGGTTAAACATACAAATATTCAAACCAATGCCTCCATCTATCAAGATGTGTTTGAATCAATGTTTATGGATCAAAAAATCTATTTGAAAAGGCTTATTTTGTGGATAGTTCAAGGATTTGTGATCTTCTTTAGAGAAAGATAGATAATGCGGGAAGTCAAATGACCAACCATAGCTTGGAACTGATCGACATCTAAATCTTTTGGAACATTTTCTACAAGTAAGGCTTGTTCAAGAATCTCTCTATGCACATGAGATATTTTTAGCAATTCAAAGATTGAGATTTGAGTGGAGGTCCAATGAAACTTCTCCACCAAATTGTACTTAGGTGATGATGATGAAGGTACTAGTTGTTTTGATGAAGAAAGTTTTGATATTAAAATAGTCAGTTGTTTTGATGAGGAATTAACTCCCTTGATAGTGAATTTGGCTTGACTCCTTGTGACCACATTGAAAGATTCAACTTATTTCTTTTCACCCTCGATGATGATAACATTTACTGATTGTTCACTTGGTTGTAGGAAATTTGGTTCATCATCCCATTCTTGTTCTTGATCAAACATGGGATTGTCATGAAGTGTAAAAACCTCACTTTTGTTGTATGAAATTTGATTCATCATCCCATTCTAGTTCTTGATCAAACATAGGATTGTCATGAAGTGGAATAATCTCACTAGTAAATGGATTAGTGATGGATTGTCCACATGGTTCTATCATATGGATCACATTTTCATTATTTGTATAAGTGTAGTTGATCTTATTACGCTTGGAATTTGAATTCTCACCATTCTCATAGTGGGGTAATAATTTGTTGAATTCCTTGTGATTATTGTTGGATTGGTGACCATCCAATTTGATTTTATAATTGTCAATCAGATCTTGAATAACATGCTTAAGATTCATTCATCCATTCATCATATGTCCTTTGTTTCTATGGAAATCATTGTAATGGTCATTATTCCACCACTTGGGTTTGATTTGCGGTTCCCACAGTCTTGACTGTGGTAAATTTATTATCTTATTTTCCAATAGAGTCTTTAGTAATATTTCTAGAGGTTATCCAAGAGGAGAGAAATTACGCTTGGGTTTTGATAACCAAGGATTGTCTCTTTTTGATTCATTATTATCTCTAGGAGTTGATGTAGTGTTGCAATTTTTAGCCTCTTGAAGATTACTTGAAAGATTGAAGACAACCGATTTTTCTTTTACATTGGATGCTTCCACAATGTCATCATTCACCATGTTCTTATTCTTATTCCAACACTTGAACTTTCATTTTTTGTTGTTGTTGGAATTGTTGAAATATTTGGCTTCTTTGTATAGTGTGATCTCTCCCTTTTTCAGAAGACCTTCTTCATCTTGGATAGCGCTATCTACCAATTTATGAAAAGCGGCACAAGTTTGCATTTGCAATACATAGTTCATTTTCAGAACTCGATTGTTGATAAAGATATCCATATTTTTAGTTTTAGGAATTTGTTGAGGATATATTTTGAATATCTTTCTCCATCTTTGAATAAATGTGATGAATGGTTCACCACTTCATTGTTTAGTGTTACACAAATCGAACATGGTTACATTGTGCTGAATATTATATAAATATTGTTGGATGAATATTTTTACAAGCTTGTCATATGTCTTGATACCTGACAAGAGTTTTGTGAACCACTCCATTACTTGAACTCTGAGACTTCTAGGAAAGAGTCTCATTAAGTACATTTGTTCAAGCATAAAATTCATACCAAGAGAGAAAAAATCTTGTATATGATCTTGAGGGTTACCATTTCTATTGTACTTATCATATTTGGGAATTTCAACATGGGGAGGAAATGGTGGCATGTGTAAATCTCTGTCAAAAAGGAAAGGACATATTTGATTCAATGAGTACTTCTTCATTATTTTATCCTTCTCTTTCTTAAGATCCTTGATCTCAACTTGTAATATTAGAAGTTGTTTAGAGAGAATAGATATGTGTGTTTCCACTTCTCTCATTTTCAATTTATCAACGTCAAAGTATTTGGGAATTTTAACTCCTATAGAAGCCAAGTGCATGAAATATATTTCTTTTTCAACATTTAGTACCCTTTCCAGATCATCTTTTGGAACCTTTTTCTTTGTTTGAATCACATATAGTCTTCTTTAGTTGATTCTTGATCACTATCAGAACTATCATTATTTCTATGATTGCTATGGTCACTTTGACGATCACCATCATGATGTCCTCTCCCCTCATTCTTTTCACGTGACATTGTTGGATTAGTTTTCTCTTCTCGATTTGTTGGATTAGGGTATCCTTGATCAAATAAAGGATTCTCCCTTGATGTATCCCCTTGATTAAAAGTGAACTTAAAGGTATTCTATTAGGATCTTGATTAAACAAATATAAATTAGATCTTGTGTTAACCATGAATTCAAGATAACCAAACTGTGATCACAAGTTGTAACTGATGATGTTCTATTTTCTAAAAACATTGTGTATTATTTACCAAAGGTTGAATTGATTGATTGAAAAAGAGATTGGATATGATTTTGGAAAGGCTAGGGTTTGATGATCCCTAATGGAAACTCCTGCAATCGGATGACAAGATTGATAAGACAACCCAATAACACAAAGGATGAATAATTTTGAAAAATAAATAATCTAACCATATATGATGATGTAGTAGGATCTAGATCTCACAATTTGACAGAAGACTAAAAAGGGTATCCAAGAATGTGATACAATTTTGTGAAAACTATACTGAAGTGGTCTTTGTCCCAGAAATGAGAAAATAAGCAATTCACCAAAAATGAAGCAAGATTTACCAAAAATGAAACAAGTTCCTAGAAACAAAGCAAGAAACCCCAGAATCAATACTTTATACTGGAAATGAAAAGACAATCACCAAAAATAAGACTTCTTAGGAACAAAAGAATATTCATTTGACAAGAAACAAACCTTTAGATATTGGAAACCAAGTTTTAGAAATGAAACAACAATGACTGGAAACAAAACTATAAAATAAGAAATGAGACTTTTCTGATAGGAAACAAAATTGAAAAGGTTTGAGTCTGTAGTTTTCCAATAGTGAGAAAATTTTGTTGATTCAATTATTTTTGGAAGGTAAATTCTTGGAGTGATAGTGACACACACACACACACACAAAATAAAATACAAGCATTTGTCTTGGGATTGAAGTTCAAACAATGAGTGTCTAGTATGTTTTCCAATATTTTCACAGGTATCGTCATGAATGCCGAAAAGAACAAACACACTTATCCCTACGAAATCTGCTGAGTACCAAAATATTTTCCCATAACTTCATATCCCTTAAGATCTATGATGAATACAGTCAAATAAGATTGTGCAATGAGACCTCCAATGCCATATTATCAACTTTAAAACACTCTATGAGATAGATATGGTGGGTGTCTTTAGGAAAGATATATTTCCTTCCACAAAGATTATGCTACTTTCAGAGGTGAATCGAGTAAGCTTCTACTCTATAGAGTCTACTTAGGGAATTAATTACAAAGAAAGTCCATGAGTCATACAATATATCATGGCTGTGCAAGCGTGATTGGGACCTATAGTCCCACGAATACTAGGAATGAACTATATATTCTTTATCTCCCGAGACTTTAATCTCAAAGGGAGGATTTTATTATAGTGGGTTGGAAGAGGATTTCTTTTCCTTTTTCCCACTTGATTCATTCCTGTTAGATTTTTCCCTCAACGATAGGCTCTCTAAAGGTAATGACCAAAAATGAGGATTGTAACTTGAGGTCTAGATTTCTGAGTTTCCCAAAGGGAAAAGAGAATACCCCCCTATTTAAATAATTTATCCCAAGCACTTCAAACACATATTCATTTACCAAAGATCATTTGCAAATGACGAAATAGACATGTCAAGGTTTTTGATTTTCCTAAAAGGAAAAGAGCATAATCCCCTAATATCCACCAAATCAAGTATAAATTATCCTTCTAATTAGATCTAGGATCCCAGAATTAAGTTATAGAAAGCACAATATATTCTTGAAGATGACTTAGGAAACCTACATAACAAATTCTATTAGTAGTTTTTGAGTTTGGTATAATCTTCGACAATTTTGACTTGCCAAAACTCGTTAAATCTTTAATTTATGCAATAATATTAGATTAAAACACAAAAGTATTAATTGATTAGAGGTTAGATTCAGAAATTCAAATATAAAACCTTAATGTTTTATCCATTTATCCCAGAAATGAAGTAACAGTGACCAAAAATTATGTATTTACCGTAAACAAAAGGAAGCTGATCTGAATTACGAATCAGATTACAATGCCTAGTGTGATACCTATAGTATTGTCAAGTTCAATATTAAAACCAGAAGACTAACAATAGAATTGCAAGCTAAAAAGTAATCCATTGGTGCAAGGAACCCTGGCAACAACATGAGAGGAGAGTCATGTATACTCATCAAGGACAAATGATCTTGAAAGATCAAAAGTGAATGTAATTGGATCTATGATCCATTTTGTATTTGATTCATCTAATGTAATGAGCCTAAACTATAAAGGCAATGTAATTGGGGTAATAGCATCATAAGGCTATAATGCACCTAGAGGGGGGTCATTGAGGGTCATTTTGTTAATCCTATTCTAGTAAGGGAATATAAAGGCCTTTAGGGTCTATAATAAATGTAATGTGGCCACTAGAGCTAATAAAATACTGTAAAAGCACTAAGAGTGCCAAAAGTCATAGTTTGTCCATGTTGGCAATTTAGGCCTAGTAAGGCTTGTAAGGGGATATAAGAGTTTTTAGGAGTTTGATAGGGTTATGAACCTTTATAAAGGTTAATACAATTTTGTGGAAGACTTAATGATTGTAAGTTGTCGAAGTTGACACTTTAGTGTCAACTAGACAACAAATCTCAGCAGATTTTAAGTTGTAACTAACTGATAACAGTCACATAACTGACTGTTATGGTTATGAAGGAGGTTATTAGCCTTGTTTGGATATTTAGAAGGGATTTTTTCTAGTTTCAAAGACATTTAGAGTTGGTGTAAGTTGACCAAATCAATGTAACAAAATTTTCATTCAATAAAACAAAGTTGTTCTCTGTTGTTTCATTCTCTGGCTCACGAATATAGTCAGTTTAAAGAGTTTGAGGTTTTATATCATGTTATAACTCTCCCACCCCCTATGGTCACTATTATTAGTGGGAGAGTCTAACTATGTAATATATTTTTTTACTATATGTATCTTATGCAGGGATTGGAGGATGTGTTGGAGGAACCAGATTGGCAATAGTTGCTGATTGAGAATGAGCCTGGATTTGACACCAGTCAGTTATAAGAGAGATTTCTTCAAGGATGAAGTGGTTTTGTGATGGATTCTACATGTGGGGGTCCATAGTGAAGTGTGTATGCAGTTGGTTTGTTCTAGAGTGGATTGAAGAGGTCCTTTTGATCAGACCCTAGGTGTGTGATCCTAGAAGTGAGGGTTTATTGGCTAAGGCCATAGGTGAATGGAAGAATCTTCTGAACTTGAAATTTTTTTTTTTGAAAATCTCTAGAAGTAATTTTCCACCCTTTGGAGTCATGGGAGTGAGGGGAGTTATGGGTTGCTTTGTAAATGAGGAGAATTAGGCCTAGTTTGGGGGTCACAAGAGTATTGGATCTTGGGTATGGTCCAAAGGAGTATATGCTAAATCTTGGGGAGGAACTAAAGATCCCAAAAGGGTATCTAAATCATGTTTTATTTTCCTTATTTATTTGGGAAAAGTTGGAGAAAAGGGCAAAATAGTGACTGGTGAGGGCTACTAGCTTTAAGGGTTAAATGTGAGAGTTGGGTAAGGGGTTGGTTATCCAGACTTAATGGGTTGATGGAACATGGTAGATAAGCCATAAGGAGATTATTTATGGAGTTGAAATGAAGGTTGAAGTCTTGAGTGAAGATATGGTGTTTGGGAAGCACTAGGGGTACTTGGGGTAGCCTAGAAGATGAGTCCTTGAGGGGGCTTAGAAGTGAGAAGTTGTTACAAATAGGATATGGATTGTTGTCAGACATGATCAATGAGGTCACTAACCACCACCTCTACATTAGGTGGTATCAGAGCATGGAAGATTCCTTGGGGAGAAGAGTTGGAGGAGACAATCTGAGATTTTGAAGACTTAGAATCCCTTGTTGAACCTTAAAGTTGAGTTGTCCTTTAAGAGTATTCCAAGGTGGTGATTCAAGGTTGGAAGAATCTTGGTTTGTAGAGGAATTTATATTGAAGGGTAGAAGAGGTTTAAGCCATCTTGAATGCATATTTGAAGAGAAGAGAGACTTATGGATATTCACAATTCAGATGAAAATGCAAATGTATGGGTAAGGTTTGTAAAATGGTCATTTGTAGTGGTTCATTTTTCAATTTTGTCTCAGTTGAGATGGTTGAGAAGTTGTGTTTACAAAAAATAGTACATAGAAGACCTTACAAGGTATAGGGATTGCATGATAGAAACCAAGTTGAGGTCAAAAGGCAAGCATATGTTCATTTCAATATTGGAACCTATGAGGATGTTGTCTTGTGTGATGCTATTCCATTGGTAGAATACCATTTGATCCTTGGGAGGGCATGGCAAGTAGAGAAAAAAAATTATTTGATGGGGCATTGAAAAAATACACCTTCAAGCATGATGGAAGACAAGTGATACTGAGATCTTTGGAGGAAGATGAAGCATCATGAAGGATGCCAACTAGTTTCTTGTTTGAGAGAGTGGGGTTCCTAGGACAAAGGGAACAACAAGAGAACAAGGTAGACAAAAAGGTAGAATAACATATGGTGGAGAAGCCAACCTATGAAGGGGCTCAAAGAGATGTGGATCAGATAAAGATCCTGGAGGAGAGAGTAGAGGATGAGAAAGGTTCATGTGAATAACCAAGAAGGAAAGAAAAGAAGCCTATGAAGATAGACCAAGAACAAACAGGGTATGAAGGTGATAGGACAGTGATGTAGATAGAGATGAAGTTGGTTTCTAGAGAAGGAAGGGCACATGGATTTTTGATGGAAGATAAGAAGATTTCAGAGGTTACTAAGGCAATGGATGAGTACATGGAGAGAGATATCCAAGTGGGGATAGTCAAGTGTCCCTTACATGTTGATGTTGAAAGGAGAGAGGATAAGGCTATCAAAAAAGCCATTGATGACATGTTTGAATGAAAAGGAGGATGGAAAAGGGAGGATAATTTGCAGGAGGTCTCGAGGATGACAAGGACCTTGAAGATTAAAAATTTCACACTCTTGAAGATAGATTTGGAGGAAGTAGCCACAAGTTGGCATAAGATGATGAAGAAGAGATTGGTATGGCCTGTCAAGAGGCTTATTAAAGAGAGGAAACTACTGAATGGAGGAGCCACTGAGAGGGTACAAGGAGTTGATGTTGAGAGGGATATCCATGATAGTAAGAAGGAAAGTGTTTATGGAGAAGGAACATATTTTTGGGATGAGTTGAATGCCATAGTTGAAGAATGGAAAGAGAAGGATGGAGTGATGAGAGAATGCCTAGAACAGGGGCATGAAGAGGAAGGAGCACATGGTCATGGAGAGACCTTAGACTCAGAATTATCTACAAAGACAAAGATCTCACAAGGAGTGTGTGAGAAGGAGAATGGAGTAGTGATTCCAATGAAGGAAGGAGTGATATGCCAAACATATGTTTTGGTGCATGGGAAGGAGTTGGTCATTTTTGTTTCTAACATTTTTGTGACAGGTTTGCAGGGGTTCTATATTTTTCATCATGCAAGCATTGATGTTGCATACATCTATGATATGAGGAATGCTAAAGTGTCTTCTTGGTACATAATATTTGTTTGTAGGTATACGAGGTACATTTGCATAGATGATCCTGAACAAGAGGTAGACAAAGACTGGAGAAAGAGGAAGAAAGCTCCCCAATCCAAAGCAACTTGGATTGATTTGATCCTTGGGAGTATGGTGTAGGGCACCCTGGAAAAATCATGAGAGGAGAGTCTTGTAGACTCATGAAGGATAAATGATCTTGAAAGATCAAAAGTGAATGTAATTGGATTTATGATCCATTTTTTATTTGATTCATTTAATGTAATGAGCCTAAACTATAAAGGAAATGTAATAGGGGTAATAACATCATAAGGATATAATGCACCTAGAGGGGGGTCATTGAGGGTTATTTTGTTGAGCCTAGTCTAGTAAGAAAATATAAAGGACTATAGGGTATAATAAATGTAATGTGGCCACTAGAGCCAATAAAATATTGTAAAAGCACTAAGAGTGCCAAAAGTCATAGTTTGCCCATGTTGGCAATTTAGGCCTAGTAAGGCTTGTAAGGGGATTTAAGAGTTTTTAGGAGTTTGATATGGTTATGAACCTTTATAAATGTTAATACAATGTTGTGGAAGACTTAATGATTGTAAGTTGTCAAATTTGACACTTTAGTGTCAACTAGACAACAAATCTCAACAGATTTTAAGTTGTAACTGACTGATAACAGTCAGATAACTGACTGTTACGGTTATGTAGGAGGTTATTAGCCTTGTCTGGATACTTAGAAGGGATTTTTTTTCAGTGTCAAAGACATTTAGAGTTGGTTTAAATTGACCAAATCAATGTAACAAAAGTTTCATTCTCTGGTTCACGGATACAGTCAGTTTAAAGAGTTTGAAGTTTTCTATCATGTTATAACTCTCCCACCCACTTTGGCCACTGTGATTGGTGGGAGAGTCCAACTATGTAATATTTTTTTTTACTATATGTATCTTATGCAGGGATTGGAGGATGTGTTGGAGGAACCAGATTGACAATAGTTGCTGACTGAGAATGAGCTCGGATTTGACACCAGTTGGTTATAAGGGAGATTTCTTTGAGGATGAAGGGGTTTTATGATGGATTATACATGTGGGGGTCCATAGTGAAGTGTATATGTATTTTTTTTGTTTTGGAGTGGATTGAAGAGGTCCTTTTGATCAGACCCTAGGTGTGTGATACTAGAAGTGAGGGTTTAGTGGCTAAGGCCATAGGTGAATGGTAGAATCTTGTGAACTTGAAAATTTGTTGTTTGGAAACCTCTAGAAGGAATGTTCCACCCTTTGGAGTCATGGGAGTGAGGGGAATTATGGGTTTCTTTGTAAATGAGGAGAATTAGGCCTAGTTTTGGGTGTAACACCCCAAAATTGGCATCTTGCAACCCTAACCAATTTTGTTGCATTTGTCATTCTTCTAAATCATCAAAGTCCTATTGTACTAGGAAAATTCTAAGTTTTCACTGACTCTACTCGACCTGAGTGTCAAATACAGAAAACCCTAAATCTGTATTAATCATACTTCACATTTAATTCCTAAATACCTATTTGGCTAAACAAACCCTACGATTGAATTAATTTAATTAATAAAGTCCTAGCACTTTGATTAAATTAAATTCACCCTCTTTAGCTGAGAGACATAAAAAGAAATTAAATAATATTTAATTATTAAATAAATATCTTCTTTTCAAATATTTGAATTTAATATTCAGATAATTGAGAAAAATCAATTATGAGGTCATATTTATTTAATTAATTAGATATTCTCTCAAAAAGCTTTCTTCTATTCAGAAATAGAAACTGTGAATTAATTGTGCTTTAAAAGGAAATAAAACAATTGAATTCAAATAAAACAATATTAAATTAAATAGATAAAATAGTTAAAATAGAAAGAAAACATTTTATTGAATTCTTTTCAATAAAGCTTTCTATTTTAATTGGCTTTTCTAAATTGTTTTATTTCAAACAGGAAAGTTTCTATTCTGGTCTTCTCAGGGTTTATAAAAGAACCCTC
>MU226356.1:330763-348981 GCA_018584345.1 Thuja plicata
TCCAAGTGGGAGACAAAGTTGTAAGAAGAAATTAAAGAGGAATGGGTGCCCATTTTGGAGAGAATTTCCCCATGTGGGTGAGAATTCCATTAGCCTTAAAAAGGTTAGGAATCACCCATTAAGCATGATTAATGGACAGTTAGGTGGGGAAGTATACTTAGGAAATGAGGTGATGGGAGTAGGGTAGGAAAAGGGTAAGATTTTGGGGTAGGATTAATAGGTTCCTAGCTAGGGTTTAGATCATTATTCAAATTAGATTTGAATAAATCATAGTTTAGAAGAATTAGGAATATGGAGGGATTTTAATAAATATGAATTTATTAAAAAGGGGATTTTGTGAGGCAAATGTATTTAGAATAGTATTTAAACTATTGATAAATACTAGCAAATGAAATTATTTAATTGATTAAATTAAATAGTCAGAGGAATAAGAGGGAAAATAATATTAATATTTTTGGACATCTGCAGTAGGATATATACTATCAATCTTTATTGAAGACTCTTTATCAAAGGGGTATCAATGTCCTTTATCTTCAATAGAATAAGGGGTGCAGCAGGTTGCTTTGCATCCATTGGGTATAGAAATTGAGTGGTATACCCAAATGATGCAAAGCATCTTCTGCACCCTCAATTTTAGTGAACAGAGAAATGTCATTGATACCCTTTGTATAAAGAAGCTTCAGAACATAAATATGACATCCTACCATTACTACTAGAAAAGCATTTCCAAGGGATCATAGATGCTCTATCCTACCACAGAAACATGTGCATTCCTTATAGTATCCTTAACACAAGCTCAATCTCATGAGGTTGTAGTGGACCCAATTGATCTAAATTAACCAACAACAACTTCCACTTTCTACATTGAAAAAGTACCATATCTCTCTCTTCAAGGGTGGGTTATTCATTACTACCATGTCATGTTGTATTTAGTTGTATGTAGCTCTAATGGTTTATTGTTAAAGTTAAAGTTAAACCTGAACTATGATGTCTTTGAGAGTTACGTAGGGGGGGAGAAAAATGGCTGGGGGCTTAAAGAAGGTCATTTGTGAATAGTTAATAGTGAAAATTGAGCTCTAGAGTGAAAAGATGGCTGACAAGAGGATGAAGGGGCAGCTGGGGGAGCATGTGCGCACACACAGGAGGCCCACAAAGTGACTGGTACCGGTGAATGACCTTTCCAAGACCGCGCATTTATTATTATCAAAGATATTTAATGCTTTGGGTGGGGTTAGGGGGAAATAAATGTAGGATTTTTTCCTTTCAAATGGGAGACGCCGGTTCTTGAACTGGCCTCTGCGCAAACACCGATCCCTGGATTGACGTCTTTGCAGACGCTGATCCTCGAATTGGTGTCTCCAGAGATGACGGTACCAGACCAGTGTCTTCGAAGACACCAGACCCAAACCCGCATCTTCAAATATGTCAGTCTACAGGAATGATGGCAAAGATGCCTGTGTATGAGCTGACATTTTTGGCTGAACTGACATCAGCACCTAAAAGGGCATATGCCAAGGGTGAGGGGAACGAAGGGACCAAGCGGGGGCCGGGGATGGGTAAGCATAAGACCTAGGGACAAGATGCCCCACTTTGGGAGGGTTTAGGCTGGGACCAGAGGAAAAAGTGGCTGACATGGTGGATTGTTTGAAATTTTGCAGGAGTAGTTCCCACCATTGGGATCGCGAGAGCATTGGCCGCCAACCATAGAGTTGGAGCCACAGCTCACAGAGGAGGACTGGGGTTTGCTAGCTATAGTCGGGTTGTACTATGTGCCCCATTGGCCTAGGCTACAGGTGCACAATGGGATGATGATCGCATTGATCAAGAGGTGGCATAGTGATACCACCACATTTCACCTACCTACTAGAGAGGCGACCATCACCCTGGAGGACGTCTGGCAGATCCTTTGGATACCCATCCGAGGGGCGATTGCTTAGTACCAGTTGGAAGATAGTGACCATTTTATAGATATTGCTTTTAGGAGACTGATGAGACAGATCCCTACATATAGGACCTAGATGCCTTGGCAGCCAGCAATCAATAAGAGGCTACGATAGATAGCCCTATATCTGGTAGGATTGATTGGTGGGCATATGTTAGCTGACCTGACAGGACATGATTTCAGCATGGGATGGTCACAAGTGCTAGTAGAGATGCTAGAGGAGGGGACTTCATATTGCTGGGGGTATGTTGTCCTTGGACAGTTGTACCATGACCTACACATGGCTGCATACCGCGGGGGCATGCAACATGGGTACAGGCATGACATTGATGTTAGTTTGGGCTTGGGAGCACATTATAGTGTTCTGGCCGATGAGAGTTTGAGAGGTGCGACAGCCTGGAGAGCCCTATGCTTGCAGATATAGGCTGCCTTTGAGATACACCTCTGTCATCCAGACTAGATATTGGCAACGACTCCTAGATGAGGTACATGTTTTCTGTTGGACCCCATATCAACTATGCGAGCCATGGGGGACGATGGATTGGGTGATAGGAGTGGAGGACAGTTTCAAGGATTTTATGTACCTATTGTATGTTCAGATAGATTGCTTTCTACTAGGGAGGACTATCCACCAGATAGAGAGGTACAAACCCTTGAGGGTAATGCGAGAGTTTGGTCTATAGCAGGGGGTGGTGGCAGAGGATGCCTTACATCCTCACGTCACCAGGGAGGTAAGTACCTAGGGAAGGTACACATATGCTCTTACAGTGTGGGCATCCTGGAGGGATATTGTGTGACTCAAATTTGTTGCACGGCCAGACATGACAGATGCAGGGATGACCCCAGAGTACGCAGCATGGTGGGCTGTACACACACCATTGAGACTGAGAGACCCAACTTAGGTGGCTGCTCACGAGTAGCCGACAGGGGATATGGATGTGGACGATGGGATAGATATCAGAGACACCACAGAGATCTCAGCAGCAGGTCAGAGGAGGAGACCATAGAGATGTGTGAGACCATGTACAGGGGCACAAGTAGGGACTGGACCTGATCAGGGGCCACAGGGGCCACCCACAGGGTATGTAGCACATGAGACCCACAATACTATCATTGTAGAGTGAGATAGCCTTCAGACAGAGTGCACAAGATTGTGAGGTTTATTGGACACATAGGTCATATCTGAGACCAGCCTATAGGCAAAGATGACCCGTATACAGGGGTTATTAGCTACAGAGATAGCATAGGCGGACAGAGCAGAGGGGTCTCTGGATACCTTACATGGCAGGGTTGATGCCAGGGATTTTTCCATGGTCAACCTAACTCTGGATGCAATGGATCTACGTATCGAGATAGGTACCTTAACAGGCCAGTTGGACACCCTGACCTTGCAGATGGAGCAGGCTGTGGAGCAGATTTTGGCATTGACCTCAGAGAGGGATGCAGCACTGCGATGGGCAGAGACTTACATAATTGAGCATGATATCACCAGATAGGAAGCTACTACAGGGGGGGCTGGGCAAGTGGTAGTGGAGGCGTTCACAGATCATAGAGATGCGAATAGGGCTGGTAGGGAGGCAGCACATTATAGAGCACTATACCATCAGCTAGTTCTTGAGGGCAGAGATGAGATTACTCAGAGAGGTCTCATTCTCAGAGCACAATGCAGACTTTGGCGTCATAGGGATCAGTGGGGATGCCACCATGTTTGCCACTAGAGCAGGGAGGTGGATCCTCATAGCCACCGACATGATTCAGTAGAGGATCACATGACACATATTTTTGCATTTTGAGATATACATGTATATTGGCACCAAGGTGCACGTGATGTATTTTATTGACAGACATTGTATTTTATGGACATTCATATATACATATATGATCGAGGAATCTTATGATGCTTATGATGTATAATGTACATATGTTGATCTATATGATGTTTTGATGCATATGCCTATATGTATATGTATGACCTGTTGTGTATGTAGGATGGTTTCATAATTATATATATAGGAAGTATGACTTATGCAGGGTGGATGATGCTATATATATGATGTACTAATGTGTGTGGAGGCTGGATGTGATGTGATTCTAGGATGTATGCAAAATGTACATGCTGATGTTTTATGAATGTGTATATAGATGCATCTAAATGATTTTCTTAACAATGTAAGACTTAAATGAATTGAAATGAAGTAACTATGCAAGAGATGACATGAATCTGAATGAATTAACTATGCAAGATATGAAATGAATCTAAATGAACTAACTATGCAAGACATGACATGAATCTGAATGAATTAACTATGCAAGATATGAAATGAATCTAAATGAACTAACTATGCAAGACATAAACTGAATCTAAATGAATTATGCAATATATGAAATGAATCTAAGTGAATTATGCAATAAATGAAATGAAACTAAGTGAATTATGCAATATATGAAATGAAACTAAGTGAATTATGCAATATATGAAATGAATCTAAATGAATTAAATTTGCAAGAGTAAAATGAGTCTTAAACGAATAGTATTTTATGAATCTAAATGAATTAACTATGCAAGATTAAAATGATACTAACTATACAATTAAATGACTAACCTAATGATGATTAATGCAATTTAATGATGGATTTAACATGAGGAACAATGTGACTTGAATGATGGATCTAATGCAATCTAATGAATCTAAAATGATGAATAATGAAACTGAATCTTAATGATAGATACAATAATGATACTAAAGACAACGGATGTGATGGATGCAACGGGTGCAATAGGACTCATATTTTTTTTTAGTGTTTCACAATCAACTGATAAACCAGACAGGTGGACTACGGAGGATCAGGTAGGAAATGTTAGCAAGACGATGACTCGAGATGTTAGCACGATGAAAAGGAGATCGAATATGTCATGAATATACAAGGATCAAACTAAGTAATTAATTACAAGTGATTAGCTACAATGATTATGTACAAAGGTTGCTGCCGAGATTTGATTGGATCATGTTGTTTGTCTCGATGCACATGATAGTGTAGTATGCTGATTGATTAGTTCAAGAGGAAAGATACATCCTACGAGAACCCAAAGATGATGATGATCTAGATTTAAGTTGATGAGAGGAAGGATACATCCTCAATAGACTCATTTCTAGAAAGATGTGACTCACCAAGTTGATTGGTCAAATGTGCACTACAAGCATACTGTAGAACCAACATAGGATTTTAATAGCGCAACTGTATCATTTCCCACACAAGGAGCAACTCAAGACATGAGAAATATATAGGACAAAAGCTCAGGGTTTGGGATAGTACCACGTATGGACAAAAATATACAAGATTATGTGTACAAAAGCTTAGGATACGAGATAGGAGGATCGTTGCAGACTAGTGCGTATGATATGCGAACACCCAGGGAATATGGGAAGTGTGGAGATGTGGTGTTGGTGATGGAAGGAAATGAGATTTTGATAGATAATGGAATGGTCCATTATGTGTTATGCCTATTTCCAGGTTTTCATCACGCATACGTGTCTGAGGCACCTGATTGCCAAGTTTTCACTAGGACAACCATTTTTTCAGCTTCATTGTTCACTTTTTTTAGATATTTTTGTAGGACTATTTTACATTATTTTTGTGCTTTCTTCAGGACTTTTTATACTTTGTATGGATTTTCTTAGATAACTGGAATGAACAACCAAGCATCAGGCATAGAAGCACCTGAGGTGAATGATGTTGGTAGGATCAATCAATGGTTCTCCTTCAGGATTGGAGAGTTTATATGCCCCAGAACTGAAGCGTGCAGTGACAACATATGGGCCTTGCTAGGTGACTTCAAACTTGCCTTTCTTTTCCCGATCAGTACCCACTTTCTAATTTTCCTTTAGTACAAGGTCCCCTACCTGGAACCAGCATGGGTGGACCTTCTTGTTATATTTTTGCTTGAGTCTATTCTGGTAAACAATCAAGTGGTCATATGCTTGCTGACGCTTTTCATCTAGTAGATCAAGTTGTGTGAGTTGTGCCACTCGGTAATCTTCATCATCAATCAAGCCTCTTAGTGATACTCAGAGGGATGGTAATTCAACCTCAATTGGTAAGACTGCTTCAACACCATATACTAGGGAGTATGGAGTAGTGCCAGTAGGAGTACGATAGGAAGTGTGATATGCCCATAGGGCGGGGTTGATCTAGAGATGCCAGTCATGACCAGTATCATTGAAAACTTTAGATTGAGGATTTTAAGGATGGTTTTATTAGTTGCCTCAGCTTGGCCATTACCTTTCAAGAAATATGGACTGGAGAAATGGTGGTGGATATGGAGACAAGCACAGAGATCATTGACGTGTTGATTTTCAAATGGTGTACCATGATCTGTTAAGATGGTGGAGGCTATGCCAAAGTGGAAAACAATGTGATAGAGGATGAATTTGGATATCTGGACGCCAGTAGTGAGTGTGAGCTGAATTGGTTCAACCCACTTTGTAAAGTACTTTGTTGCTATGATTATGTACTTGTGGCCTTTAGAAGATAGGGGAGTAATCTTACCAACAAGGTCAAAACCCCAACAAGAGAAGGGCCAAGGAGGCGCAATAGGTCTGAGGTCCTGAGCAAGAGCATGGATCAAATTAGCATGTTGTTGGCAAGGTAGACACTTCTTGACGAACTCACAAGCATCATGTTCCATTGTAGGCCAATAGTACCTTGTGTGTAGAAGTTGCTTGGATAGGACCATGCCACTCATGTGGGCATCGCAGATTCCAACATGTACCTCTTGTAAAGCCTGGGTGGCTTCATTTTCATCTAAACATCTAGAGAGCACATTGTGACAGCCTCAACGATAAAGGGTATTGGCTACAAGGGTGTAATGTGAAGATCTACAAATAAAGTTTTGGCATTGGGTTGCAATGAGATGAGGGGATATGATACCATTTTGTAGGCAAGCTTGGATATCATGGTACCATGGGGACTGAGGACCAACCAAGACACATATGCAATTTGATTCATCATTCTCATAAGTAGGAGCATGAAGTTGCTCAACTAAGAATTTGCATTGCGTAGATTCATGAGGAATCTCTAGGAGGGAGCCAATTGTGGCCATTTCATCAGCAACCTTGTTCTGTAAGCATGGCACTTGTGTTATCTGTAAGTGGAGGAAGTCTTCTTTCAGTTTATCAACCATCTACTTATATGGCATCAATTTGTCATCTTTGGTTTGATACTCGTCTAGGACTTGTTTGATGATGAGTTGGGAGTCGCCAAAGACATGTATATAGGTGATGTTACATTCTATGACCATGTGGAGACCTACAATTAGTGCCTCATATTCTGCAATGTTGTTTGTGTAGGGAAATCCCAATTTGAATGACATAGGGATGTAGTCACCTTGAGGTGTGACAAAAGTATTCTTTCCCTTGCACCATGAGCTATGTAGGACCCATCAAAGTAGATTTTCCAAGTTGGTTGTTCTTCTATCATGTATAAATGCTCATCTAGAAATTTTGTGACCAAAGGCTAAGCATCTACCAATGGTGCTTTTGCTAGCTGGTCAGCCATGACTTGCCCTTTAATGGCTTTTCTGTCCACATATTGAATATCAAACTTGCTTAGCAACATAACCCATTTTTCCATTTGAACTATGAGTATAGTCCTAGAGAGTAGGTACTTGAGAGGATCCACCTTTGAAATGAGCTTGGTTGTATGAATAAGCATATAGTGGTGAAGTTTTTGAGTGGCGAAGACCACTGCTAGACATGTTTTTTCCATAGGAGAATAATTGAGCTCATAACCCACTAAGGTTCAACTGATATAATAAATAGCTCTTTCTTTTCCTTCATCATCCAATTGAGAAAGGAGTGCCCTTAGTGCTATGGTAGTAGCAGAAATGTATAGGATGATTGGTCAAAGAGGTACAGGTGGTACCAAGATGGGTGGATTAGCCAAGTATTCTTTGATTTTTTTGAAACTCTTCTGACACTGAGGATCCCACTTGAATGCGTTATCCTTTCACGGCAGATGAGTGAATGGTTGGCACTTGACTGCTAGTTGAGAAATGAAATGGCACATAGATTCTAGTTTTCCCTGGAGGCTGCATAGTTGTTGGAGTGTTTTTGGTGGAGGCATCTCTATGATAGCTTGCACTTTCTTTGAATCAATTTCTATGCCTCATCTGGATACAATGAACCCCAGAAGTTTGCCTGATGTGACCCCAAAGACACATTTCTTAGGGTTGAGCATTAAGAAGTAGTGTCCAATTCTATCAAAGACGCATTCTAGAACACCTAGGTGATCTTCTATTTTTACTAATTTTGCCAAGATATCGTCCACATAGTCTTCAAGAATTTTTTGAATCATGTCATGAAAAATGACAGTCATGGCTCTTTGATAGGTTGCCCCAGCATTCTTTAAGCCAAAAGGCATCATGTTATAGCAAAAGGTGCCCCAAGGGGTTGTGAATGTTGTTTTATGTTGATCTTCTTTTGCAATGTGGATCTGATTATATCCGAAAAAGCCATCCATGAGTGACAACATCTCATGTCCTGCTGTGAGATCCACGATCATGTCTATGTTTGGCAATGGGAAATTGTCCTTTGGACATGCCTTATTGAGATCTCTGAAATCTGTACATATCCTGATTGATTTATTAGGCTTAGAGATGGGCACCATGTTATAAATCCAGTAAGAATAGTCAATGGGATGGATGATCTTGGCTTGGAGTAACTTTTCTAGCTCTTCTTTGACAAGTAGTGCCACTTTAGGGTGCATCTTTCTGAGCTTTTGCTTGACAGTTTTGATGTTTGGGTCCACTGCTAGATGGTGAGCCACCAAGTTGGGGTCTAACCCTGACATGTGGGAGTAAGACCATGCAAACTTGTTGATGGATTCCTTTAGTAAAGTGACAAGATCACTTTCTTTTGCTTCAGTCAAAGATGCTGCTATGTACGTGATGGCGGGATTCTCTATGGTACCCAGGTTGACAGGTTTTTCTTATTCAATGAGAATTGATGACTGTTTAGGCTTGTAATCATAGATCAGAGGAAGAGGAGAATCTTCATCCTTTGGCACCTTAGAGAGGTTTTCACCAGGGGATACGCCCTTTGTTTTTACTATTTTATGACCAGACAGCGCCCCAGAGGGGTTTTCCCTAGGAGATTAATTTTTCTCTTTTTTATTTTGGTTTTCTGTTTCCTTTTTGTGGCTAAAGTTCTCCTCTTCCCCAAAGTATGCCCTTGGGTCCAGTTTGTAGACATATGCTGAGTCTTGCCCCTAGTCATTGATTTTCTCAATTTCTCCCATGAAGCTTAGGAGCGCGTCCTCACTTTGGAACTCATCAATGTGTACGACACTTGGTTGGTCCTAGTCTATGAGTTCAGGATGGCAGAGGGGAAGGTCAATGAACAGGATGGAAATTTGTTGTAGGACAACATTGCCCAGGAAGGTTTCATCATCGAAAAAATCATCATAAGCTCTCACAACTTTCTCTTCCGGGATATCTTCAATGTCAGCGATTTCGCCCAGGGATGGACAAGAGGCAAAGATGTTTTTATTGGTGCCCCCATTTATGTCAGAGCCCATGCCAAGGCCCAAGTGCTATTGTAGTCAGGTAGGTATAATAGGATCTTTCATTCCTTTCTCTTCATAACCAAGGCCACCTCCTTGATAGTTCCATTTTTCTGTCACTAGTTTGTGCGTTGCGGGGTAGTTATATTCAAAGTAATTGAGGTGACTTGTGTCCTTGGGTGGTGGATCTTTATATAGCCATTGGTTGATGTTTGATGTCATTTCCTGACCAGTCAAAATACCTTTTAGTATAAAAGTGGTAGGACCAAATTGTAGTTCCTTGGTTGTCTCTGATTCTGTCTTGCTTAGATTAGGTTGGCAGACTTGAGTGTGAGGATCAATTGGCAGTGCTCCAACTATGAAGGCATAAGATAAAGTGTACTCACCACAACCTTTGTTTTTGATCTTGACCGTGGATAAGGTGGAAGAGAGGATTGTTTCTGGGTATGAATGCGTTTGAGATGAGCTGGTGATAGAGGTGCTAATATCGATCCTGGGATAGTGATTTGAATGTGGAAAGGATGTTTCCAATGCATTGCAGTATGCAAAGGGCTTGGGATCTGCACGGGTGGTGATCTCAGTGCCATTATATGGGAATTTGATGCACTGATGGTAGGTGGAGGGGATGGCTTGCATAGAATGAATCAATGGGCGTCTGAGGAGGATGTTGAAGGGAAGGTCAAGATCAACAACATGACATAATGTATCCTGAATAACAGGGCCCACTTGAATGGGCAATGATATGGTGCCTTCATAAGTACACTCCAGATTGTCATATTCCTTTATTGTGATGACATCATTTGTTATATCAGCTTCAGTGCAACCCAACTGTTTAATGAATTTTAGAGTGCATAGATTTAGAGTCGATCCATTATCTATCATGACCTGTTTGATGGCAAAATCTTTAACCATGACAACAATACGGAGTGGGAGATTATGATTGGTTTCTTCTGAGGGTACATCTATTGGTTTAAAGGAGACCCCACAAGATGTAGATAGGTATCCGACAAGGTTTTGGAATTCAGTAAGGTTGATGTAGCTAGGAACATGGGATTCTTGCAAGGCTTTATTGAGGATCTCTTGATAAGTGGGTGATGTGTGGAGAAGATCCAAGATGGAAATTTGGGCTGGGGTATTCTCTAGGTGTTCCAAAATGTTGTATTGGGTCCCAGCAGATGGGGCAGGACTGGCACCTGCAACTATTATCCTACCTCTATGAGTGGTGATTGCACATTGGTTATCGGCACCCTTGACATGGATGACACTGACGGAGGACTGGACTTGGGATATGAAACTGATGAGATTATCGTAGTTGATATATGCATTGGTATAATATTTTATGTCAGCATTTTCTTCTTATTTACCCTTCCCTTGATTAGAGGACTGGGTAGGATTGCCTGGGCCTATACCTGAAGTGTGTTTAGGGAATGCATTGTGATAAATTTTAAGGCCTGCATTTGGCAATGATTGGGTAGGAGAGTCCACTTCAATCTCCTTATGGTCAATGAGATCCTGAATATAGTGTTCCAGCTTCATGCATTTGAGGGTGGTGTGTCCCTTAATACGGTGGTATTCACAGTACTCATTGTCTTTATACCAAGTTGGCTTAGGAGTTGAGTCAAAAAATGGCTGTGTTTTGGGATACACAACTTGGTTAGCTTGGACCAGCTTGGGGAAAATGACATCTATAGGTTCACCCAAAGGGGTAAATGTGCATTGTGGCACATTTGAAGCGTGAGGTCTTTGTTGTCCATGCGGGACTGATATAACATTTGTCTGATTCATAGGACCTTGATAGTTGTGTTGATATGATGTCCTCGGAGGGAGATAGATATTCGTGCCTTGAGGGCACATATTTTTCTTGTAGGTTAGTTGGGAAAACACAAGATTTGGTTGTTGATACATGGGAGGAGGTTGAGGGTACATTGGTGGTGCTTGCTTATAAGTCTGGGTAGGTGCATTAGGATTGGCTACCACAACCTGAATGTGTTTGGTGTTAGTGGCTCCATCCGTTACTGCATTTTTGTTCTTGTTCTGGTATCGTGATCGATCATTGTTATGTTTGTCAAGCTGGGATTCTTTATAGTGCTTGATGGCACCCTCTTCTACAAGACCTTGTTAAAGATCCATACCTTTCATTCTAATGTCGTGATAAGTTTATTTATAGTTCATGCGCATGTGATAGGCAAGCTTAGGATGAAGGTTTTTAATGAAGATTTTGATAAGATGTTGCTCTGGGGGTTGGTAAGACAATCTTGTAGTAAGCCCTTGCCAGTGTTGAAGATAATCAGCCAGGATCTCTCCTCCCTTTTGTTTGGAATTGTGTAGGTCAAGGAGTGAGAGTTCATTTTTGACATTATGTGTGTATTGGGCCATAAACATTTTTAGATAATTCAGTGAAAGTAGAGACAGTGCCGTAAGGAATTTTGTAGAACCACTCAAGAGCGGTTCCTCCTAAGCTTTTGGGAAATAGTCTCATTAGGAAATTATTGCTATAGGCCACTTCTTGGCAGGGCATGTAGAATTCTTTCACGTGACTCACAGGATCTCCCTTCCCCTGATATTTATCAAATTTGGGTGTCTCAAAATTCTTGGGGAAGGGTATGGTGGTGATGGATCGATCAAATGGATAGGGACATACTTCTTCAAACTTGAATGTTTTAGCCTTTGTCCCAGCCTTTAGCTCCTTGAGAGCATTCTTCATTTCCTCCCATTCATGATTGATTTGTGGGGGAGGATTGTTAATCATGATTGCATGGTTTTCGTGAACCTGATATGGATTGAATGGCGAATATGGAGGATTCTATGGGGGATATTGTAGTGTTTGGTATGATGGTTATTGGTCAACATATATGGGTTGTTGTGGTGGAAGCTGTGGTTGAGGGGAATATTACACTGGAGGTGGTGTCAGCACTTGATAAGATTGTTGCAACTGTTGGAAATATGCTTGTATTTGCTGTGGTGTTGGATAGGTGGGATGATCTTGTTGTGCACCTGTGTAGGATGGAGGATAAGTGTTTTGCGATAGAATACCCCGAGTGGGAACATTAAATTGTTGTGGAGGTGGAATTGTTTGTGATGCAGCGGAAGATGGCATGGCTATGTAATTGGCAGAATGAGTTTGTTGTTGTTGCATGGGTTGGATGAAAGGATTAGCAAACTGTTGTAGTGGTTGTGCTATGAGGGGATTTTCCCCCTGCGTTTGTAGTTGTGGCTGATGTGTAGTTTGGATAGCGGGCTGTGCAACTGCAAAGGGGTTGATTCGTTGATGTTGCGCTTGGGATGTGAATGGGTTGGTGATTTTATACTGCAATTATTGTTGCTGGGATGGTTGTTGAATGGATTGTTGCTACTGAATAGGTTGTTGTTGTTGTTGGATAGGTTGTTGTTGCTATTGGATAGATTGTTGTTGTTGTTGGATAGATTGTTGTTGTTGTTGGATAGGTTGTTGTTGCTGCTGTTGAATAGGTGGGATGGGAATTTGGGGTATGACGAAGGGGTTAGTGGATGGTTGCAGTATGGAGGGATTTGGGTTGAACAAAGTATGAGGTAGAACTGCTGGCATTCATTGTGATTGCGTCGCTGGTGGAGCGGGAAAAGTGGACCCTTGAGGAAATAAGGGTTGGTTATATGCATTGGTAGGTGGCATGCATGTGGTGAGGAAAGGTAGAATAGGCATGGAGACTTGGGTGCTTTGATGCTGTGAACTGGTTGTTGCACTTTCTGGGCTGAGTAGGAATAGATGGAATAGTGGTTTGTTATGTGCTAATTGGTGGTGGTGGAAAGTTTGCAATGAATGTTGGGATTGCTTGCGAAAGAGGAGTGACTATGGCTTGCGGAGGTGCATGCATAGCGATAGGGGGTATTGTTTGTGCTGCGGATGTGGCATTAGGAGGAGGGGCTCCTGGGGTAGACAAAGGTGTTGTGTGCATGATGGAGGGTGGAATGGAGGGATGGACTACTTGCATGATAAGAGTTCCCACTTGTAAGGCTCATTGTAGTGGATCAAAAAAATTGTTTCTAGTGGAATGAGGTCATTCCCCTGGAAGTGCCATAGGTCGTGTGACAAGTGTAGGTATAATCCAAGGTGGGAGTTGAAGTCCTTGTTGTTGGATGTCCAAGAGTACTTGGTTGTTGTTGCATCCACTCATGGTGTTTACCATATGGACATGTGTTGGATGGTTGATAAATGTTTCCATGGTACTCAGAGTGGGAGTTTCATTAGTGTCTACCCAGATATATTCAATTTGATTGTTGGGATAAGGCACATAAGTAACCATAGCATTGGTGTTGTTAGTTGTAGGATTAGATGAGCTAGCGGAAAGATTAGGATCCATGTTCTTCCTCTTCTTAGTGGCTCGTGTGATAGGTGGCATGAAATGACTATCTTAAGGGGATATGAGATGCAAGATGTATGCAAGGATGAACCTAGGAAACTAAGGATGATGATACTAGGATTAGGATGTGTTTAAGATGATGGATGCGCTTCTACAGATTAAGGATGAATTGATGTATGCAAGGATTAAGGGTTTCTTTCCCTAGTGTAGGATCAAGTGGATATGATTTTCCACCTAAGACAAACTTATGGTCTTTGGCGGACGAGATGCTTTGTTAATGCGAACCAACCTTTTGATCAAGGTGATGAGGTTGCAAAAGACAAAGGGGATTATCCTAAACAATGATTAGTTTAAGGACATTCATGGATGGGGTTTGATTAAGATGTAGGTTTTTTTAGAAACTCAAAAGGGTATGCAATACCAAGTGAGGGGTGTGATTAAGGATGTTTTGGATAATGACTTGGATGATGCTAGGCTAATTAGGATTGATTTGATTAATATAGGATCATGCTAAGATGAGTGTGTGATGTGTTCCTAAAGATAATAACCTAAGGGAGGTCCTAAAATGCAAGCTAAGTGAGCTTAAGAAGAGAAGGAACTTGCATTTGTTGTGGTAAACCGACTAGTCATATTGTTCAAATAAAACAAAAGCAGATTTTAGACGATATTTGCCCATGAAACAAGCAACCTTGTTGTAGATCACTTTGTCAAATTCTTCTCATTTATGAATCTCTTGTTTGACGGAATTGATGATGTGTTGGTATTTGGTAGCTTCTCGGGTTGTGTTTTTCTGTTCTCTTTGCACGGGTGGTAACGGAGTTTTCACCTTCTTATGTTTCCTAGAATCAGTCATGTCCTATAAATAGATTTGATTTTGGATGAATAGTTGGAGGTTTTAGGACATATCTCATAAAAGACTAAATTCTTTGTAAAAAGATGTTATCTTGATAATCTGGCAAAAGCTTGATCTTGTTCTGATTTTCACTAGATTTGTTCCATGGCAAGAACCAATTTCAACATAGTCAAACCAAAAAATAACAAGCATGTGTCTGAAAAAAATTTGAAAAGGGACAAAGCAACCTTGAAGGATACAAGCACGTGACAAATTTGAATGTTGGATATTCTATCTGTGTTTTGGATTTGTCAATGTTTTTCAAGCACTTATAGCACAAAATCTACGTAAGGAATTGGCATAGCATGAAAATACTTTCTCATATGCTTAGGCACACGCACAAGAGCTAATTAGAATATGGCCTTCACCAAGCACACAATGGCTCTAGTCATGACGCTGTATTATCCGGTTCCAAACACTCAGGGTGGCACGAATGTATGAGTGATCTTGGGGAAGTTACTATCTTCCTTGCAAAAGCATTATCACCTTTCGGGGGTGTTCTAGGTAGCTTCTAAACCTAGAGTTTTTAGTAAGGTTCTCCATTCGATTGTATCCTCTATGTCCATGCAAGCATGATTTAGGCATATAGCCCCATAGAGCATCTTGACAAAAGTGGTCACGTAAATCTGATTGAGACCATGAGGCCGCACTTATGTTAGACGAGAGCTGAGTATAAGCTCAAATGCCAATAGACTCTTGAGGCTTTAACCCCAAGGAGTAAATTTGATTAACATGACTTAGAGTGGTGTGGCTTATGCCTTGTTCTCACGTGGGTCATTCCCATGAGATTTTTTCCTCAACCGGTAGGCCCATCTAAAGGATTCAAAGTAACTTGGATTGGTGACAAAAAGGAGTCTGGATTTCTGATTTTCCTACAAGGGGAAAAGAGCATATTCTCCTATCCAGTATCATTTTCTCCACAAGCACACAAGACAAATTTTGTTCTTTCCCAAAAGATTTAATTGTTCAACACTAAGTATGTGTGTCTAGGTTTTTGATCTTCCCAAAAGGGAAGAGAGCATAATCCCCTAACACTCACTTAGGATTAGACAAGAAAATCTAACTAATTAGTCTATGTGCCTAAAAAAGACTAACACAAACATGATCGTTTGGTCAATTTTGATATGAGGCAACCTGGAAGACAAATGTGAGTAGTTTCGAAGCTATGTCTTTGATAAGCGGTGCTGCAAGACAACTGATTAGTAGTTTTAAATTCAGCCTTTGAAAAGCGTTAAGAACATAAAAACCACTTAACAATTGTTTGTACATGATCAAAACAATTTTGATAGAGCATAGACACTGATTCAGGGTGCAGACGATGATTCTTGTTTTAGCCAAAAAAGTTATAGAATGTAAAAAATAGGCTAAAAACACAGAAACCAGAAAGTGGCTATACCAGTCAGAGATGCTGATTTGTGAAATGAAGATGCCGGTTATGCACAGACGCCGGTTTGTGAATCGTAGATGCTGGTTCATGAACCAGCATTTACGCAGACACTATTGTAACTGCTAGCACAAAAAGATAGCAAGAGACATCAAAAAAAGTTATTTTTTATCCTTTCTAGTCTTTAATCAGATAAAATTTAGCCATTTCAAACTTTCCAAACATTAAAAAAAACTAGTGTGTTTTTAAGAAACCATCAAGATTTCTTCACTTTAACGAATTTTTAGCATTATAACACCTTGTGAAAGTGGATCTCTGATAAAAATAGAATGCTAAAACATTAAAAGTAGTGAAAAAGATAGTGAATCTCAAAAAAATTGAAAAGTCAAGTTTGGAAAGTCTGAAATTAACAATGCCAGGTGAAAACAACAGTTCAGGTCGCAGATGCTGGTTCAGTGCAGATGCCAAATGATAGTTCAGTGAGAACTGACATTTTCACAGATGCCTTTACGTGAAACACATACACTGATCTGTGTTTTGGGAAAAATTTGAGGGAACAATACGAGAAGTTAGAAGAATTTAGGGATGTGGGTCCCACCGGGCGTGCCAAAATGTGTATAGTGAATTCTTCAATCTGTTGGGAGCAAGCTCAAACATGAAAAAATTAGTGGGTTAACACATGAATCATTTCAATATCACATGAAAGAGCAAGAAAGCAACAAAGACTCAACATAACATCGGATTGAGCTAAAAATAAGTAACAATGCACCCTATTTTACTCATTTTGATTTTCTCTTCTTGATAGGATGTAGGTGTGCTCTCTCACAACACACAAGAACACAATGGATCCCAATGCAAATGCAAGATTGACAAAATAAAAGAATTCAAGAACTAGTATAAGGAACTAGTCTCAAATCTTTCAAAAGGATGATATTCTAAGCTAGCTATGAAGATGGTATGCATGAACAAGATTAAAAGCTACGATTCAAGAACTATGCTATGTTATGATATGACATGAAAACTATGAACCTAGCATGTAATATCTAAGTGATTTAAGCATAAACTAAGAACATATGAAATCTAGAACTATGAACTTCTAAATGCAAAAGAGCATGATAACAATGCAAATTGAGAGATAGAAGGGTGCAAGCACAAAGTTGAGTGCCAATTCCGCGGAAGTCCGCGGCCAAAAAAAATTGGCAACAAGAAACGGGCACCCGTTTTTAAAAAAATGGGTGCCCGTTATGGTTCGGGTGCCCGAGCCGTAAATATAAAACGGGTGCCCGTTTTTAAAACGGGCACCCGTTTTGGTTTGGGTACCCGTAGCAAAACGGGCACCCGTTTTTAAAAAATGGGTGCCCGTTTTATAAAAGTATTTAAAATTTGTTTTAAACCATTTTGCAAATCATTTTCACAATTTACAAAACGGGATCACGTTTTTATCTGAACGGGTACCCGTTTTTGAGAGCTACCACCGACCCCCCTGCTGCCATTTTTCTTTCTACAGGTACGTATTATTGGATTTTATTTATTTTTATTATTTTTTTTATTAAAAATATTTTTTATTATTGTTTTTAATTAGTTTAATATTAAAAATTGTATATTGTCTTTAATGTTTATAGTTTTTTAGAGCTACCACCGACTCCCCTGCTACCATTTTTCCAGGTACGTATTATTGTTTTTATTTGTTTTTTATTAAAAATATTTTTTNNNATTGTTTTTAATTAGTTTAATGTTAAAAATTGTATATTCTGTTTAATGTTTATAGTTTTTTTAAATATAATTAAAATAAATTGTTATATATTTAGTTTTAAATTTTAATTTGTAATTTAGTTTAGAAAACTTATTTTTAATCCTAGGTAGAAAACTAAAACCTAAACCAAACGACAACTGAAACAAGAAACTCTAGGTAGAAAACTAAAACCTAAACCTAATGACAACTGAAACAAGAAACCCTAGGTAGAAAACCAAAACCAAAACCTAATGACAACTGAAACAAGAAACCCTAGGTAGAAAAATAAAACCTAAACACAACTGAAACAAAAATGTAAACCTAGACATATAACTGAAAACAAAATTGCAAACCCTAGGTCCAGAAAATAA